>CAJINV010000012.1:1696040-2070617 GCA_905178155.1 Amoebophrya sp. A120 | reverse complement strand
ATCGGCCCCATAGCATGGGGGCTGGCCTTCGGGAAGGAACTTCGGGAATTTGCCAAAATTTGCGATGTTTATCAAGCGGCCGCCATACCGTGCGGCCTAACGTTACTCACGGCGGTATGGCGAGCCCAGAAAAAGCAAAGCCGCGGCCAAGGCGATGGCCGGCAAGAAAACGCCCAACGACCTCACTACCTCCGCCCCGGCGGCTATATTTGGTACTAGTAGAAATCGCATGACAAATTCCCTCAGCATGAAAAATGAAATTTGTAATGCGGATTGAGGTTAAGAAGCAGATTTGTCATGCATACTTGCAATTAGTACGAGTGCGATGCTTTTGCAATGCATAGCTAGACAACCTCTACAACTCCCAGTACGTTGGCGCCGTCGGGTATGGATGTGTCAGAGTTGAAATCGACAAAGTTGAAATAATTTGTCATGCATAAAATGGATGCCAGTTGGAAGCCAGTTTGTAAGTGGCGCATGACAAATTTCGGTGGCCCCTAAATCCAGTTTGTCATGCTGTTTAGGCAAAGAAGAGCGATTTTCTCATGCTTTTAGCAGCTCGAGCTGTAGCCCCAAACAGGCTTACAATCGGCCTCACTTGCCTGCTCTGCAACACACGTACGTCGGGTCATGCATTTTATGCATTACAAATTATTTCAACTTTGACGATTTCAAACCTGACGCATCCATATCGGGGTCGGCTCCGTCTCCCGACCCAATGTATCCATTGCAAACATGTCTGGGTCTGGAAAGGAGGAACTTCTGATGCTTTCCTTGCATGAGTGCCAAATCTGTGTTGCATGACCAGCAAAAGTTGTGCCTTTTTTGTCATGCAGAAATAACGCAGGAGTTTGTAATGCGTGCTACGTATGAGCAGAAAGCTCGACGACGACTTGTCATGCTTGGCGGCACTTGGAAGAGGCTCACCAATGGGAATCTCAACATTACAAGTTTCCAGACCCAGACATATTTGCATTCGATACAACGGCTGTGCGGATAACTCGCTGCTGGAACAGCAAACGGAGGGAGAAGAAGCATCTTCTTCCATCCGCTTCATCCTCTCGCCCTTCGTGGCTAGTGAGAAGGAGAAAGACCCCAACGTCGCGCAGTGCCACTACGAGGAACAGTCCATGATCAACGTGGTGTTTGATACCGGTAGCACGAATCTCTGGATCGCCTCCGACCTGTGCACAACCGAGCCGTGTATCGATACCGGCAGAAACCGCTACAGCCACGTTCTGTCGGAGTCCTTCACGGAATTTAACGGAAACGCGAACGACAAGGAGCTGGACATTGAGTTCGGCACGGGCGAGCTGAAGGGCATTCAGGGCATCGACGACTTTCATGTCGGGCCGTCTATGCATCGCAAATATTTTTGATGATGCCACTGGGTCTGGATGAGTGTTGTAATGCTAGTTTGTTAATACTGAATCTGAATGAAAGGTGCCGGTAGCGCTGCAGTGCGATACGCAGCTGCGCATGACACCCTTCTGAGCCGCTTGGTATCTTGCGCACTTCACATGGCAAACTGCGTTTTTGCATGATAGAGGATCTAGTGCTTTATTTTTGATGCGTGTCGTCCAAGCATCACAGATTTCATAGTTGTCATGCCAGAGACATACATCATGGCACCAAATGTTTGCAATGCATACCATTCACCGTAAAACAGCAGTCGTTCGGGTTAATTGAGAAGGAAATCGGTGACGCGTTCAAATCTATCCCCTTCGAGGGGATTCTGGGCTTGGCGTTCCCCTCGATGTCCGCGAATAACGCGGTGCCGTTTTTTGACAACGTGATCAAGCATATGAAATGCAAGAGCATCGTACTAGTATAATTCGCATGACAAATTTGCTCAGCATGAGAAAGAAAATTTGTAATTCGGAGTCACCTGCTTAACAGAAAGATTTGTAATGCTAATGCATCACGATTGCCATTACTACGAGTACGAGTGCGATGCTTTTGCATTGCATAAAGCAGGAGGTGTTGCAAAAGAACGAATTTGCGTTTTACTTCAACATGGAAGAAGCGGCAACTATCCTGTGCAAAAGTATCTGATACTCGTATTGCAATCATGCATTACAAATCTTTTTCTTAAGGTAAATCCCCATTACAAATTTCATTTGTCATGCCGAGGAAATTTGTAATGCATTTATACGAGTACGATACTTTTGCAGTTCATAGCAACGGTACAAGACCCCAACGACAAGTCGTCCCACGGTGCTGGTGGGAAGAATTCGCGAGAACCCCTCAACGGGCTGTTCTGGGGCGGCGTGGACGAGTATCAAATGTAAAAATGTCTGGGTCTGGAAGAAACTAAACTTGTGATGCTGTCTCTGGATTCGAAAAAGATTTGTATTGCGTGACCAGTAAGAGGAGTAGATTTTGTGCTCCGCGGAGATGGCATTTGTCATGTGGAATAGGCATGAGGAAGCGCTCTAAAAATCTGTGATGCTACGGCATGCATCACAGACATCATGGGTCATGGAAAATATGCATGACAAATCTAGAAATCTTCCAGACCCAGAGCCAGACATTTTTACATTTGATAACGAGCATTTCTACGAACCACCGATCAAACGCTTCAACGTGACGCAGCAGCACTACTGGAGCTTGGACTTGTACCAATTTCGGGTCGTATGACAGTGTGCAAGTCCCCCTCCCCCTCATTTGTCATGCAAAGTACCTACTTAATTAATTTACGCCTTGCCTCTTGGCACTGTTTGCATGACAAGTTCTGGAAACCCAAATAGTACTACACACACTCCTGTTTAAATTTGTCATGGAAAACCTGTATCCTTGCTGACGCTTGTATTGCTTTTCATGCAATACAAATGAGGGGGAGGGGGAGTTCTGCACTCTCACAGGTCGGGGATGAGATCTACGACGTGAGCACGGGCGAGTTTGTCCGGAAGCGCGAGGAAGCAGGTGCTGGGGGTTTGTTGCAGGGAGAAAACGAAGATGAGGGGGCAAGGCGCAGGGGAGATGTCGAAGGAGCAAGCGGTAGTGTTGACGAAGCTCTTGTTGCTCCCCGTAGCGGTATGACCATTGATGACGAGGGAGTGATTTTTGCGCAGCAAGGCGGAGGTGGAGAGGACATCAACTTCTCAGCTGGTTCTGCCGGAAGTGCAACGACGACCACTCCTGGCAGCGCTGCGACGGCTTCGTTTCTGGAAATGAAGATTGACGAAGATGAAACCACCGACCACTCATCTTTCGGCCGCAAAACCAAAAAGATGAAAAAATTACTGCGGCGGGCGCGTGGAGAGGAAACTACCGCCGGAGCTCATCATCCTCGTAGTGAAGAAGCTCTATCTGCAGCTAAAACAACAGCAGCTTCTGTCCACGAAATCACCATTCGGCCGTATCAAGAGGAATTCAGCGGCGCACCGCGTGCTGTATCTACACAACTTGCACGAAGCAGCGCAGACTCAGTACTTGCCGTTTCAACTGAACAAGCAGACGCAGAGGCGGGTCGTGTACAAGCAAGAAGGACCAGAAACGACAACGAGAGAAGTTCGAAGGATTTTCAACAACACCAGCAACATGATCTTCTTCCAGACGGTCGAAAAACATTCCAACATGATCTTCTTCCAGACCAGCGAAAAACATCAACTACGAACGGCGGCCTTTACCTCCACGCGGGTGCAGGGTCATCTGCAGTGATTGCGGGGATCCCATCAACAGCAACTACACAGCAGGTCGTGTCTAGCAGGGTTGCAGAGCAGGTAGATGTTGCGGTTGCCGCGACCTCCTCGCCTAGTATGATTTCTTCGCATGATGATCCTACTTCAACTTCCCCTGGTGCAGTCCCTGTCTCGTCCTCCTCTTCCTCCTTTCTCCAGCAAAAAACGGCCAACGAGCTGTTCCCGCACGCCAAAGCCAATGCGAAGCTTGTGGTAGATACCGGAACGACTTATTTCACCGCGGGCAAGAAACTCTACGCGACCCTGCAGAAAAGACTCCCGGCCGTGCAATGCAGCGAAATCAATGACCAAACTTACCCGCCGCTCGCGTACGTGTTGCGAAACGGGGAAACGGGAGAATTGGAGGAGCTGTTAATTCCGCAGGAGATTTACATGGTGACGGACGAATCTGATTTGTGCGACTTGGCGTTCATGGAAATTGATCTCCCGGAGGGGTACGGGCCGGGGATGCTGCTCGGTGAAGTCTTCATGCGACACTACTTCACCGTTTTCGTATCACACCAAAAAGTGTTACCGTTAACGGAATTTGGCATGCA
Organism: Amoebophrya sp. A120; assembly: GCA_905178155.1. Lineage (NCBI taxonomy): Eukaryota > Dinophyceae > Syndiniales > Amoebophryaceae > Amoebophrya > Amoebophrya sp. A120. The sequence continues at coordinate 2,066,377 of CAJINV010000012.1, read as the reverse complement.
GGAGTGCACGAGAAATCATGCCCAAATTTGTATTGCATAGCATGCACGATAGCGAGAGTTTGTCATGCATGATTGGAATGCCACAAAACCGTTAACGTTAGCACTTTTTTGCTTGATATTTCACCAGGGAAAACCACGAAAACGGGGTCACCGCAACCGTCGGGTTTGCGCATGCGAAAGTCGGATCGGACGCGACAAAACGGTTGCGGCAGTTGACGAGCACCAGTAAGCCCTCGTTCTTGGACCATGGGGGCGGAAGTGCTGGGGATTGATCAGAGGTGGCGAAGAATTTCAAAGAAAATATTTATGTTTGTATTGCGTGTTGACTGTTCAAATCGAAATGTAAGTACTTTTACAACTTACTCTATGTTTATCTTGATGCTTGTCGATGCTGCTATGTACACCAATTCCAAGAACTAGAAAATGAAAATGTATGATCTACTTCGTGGCTACAATTTACCCCCTGCTACTTGATGTACTTACCACTACCAATTCGTAATTCTCCCGCTAATATCCGACCTGTACAATTGATGAAGAATTTTTGAAGAAAGCCCTCTCCTGTTGAGTGGTGCTCCTGGCGAATGAGAATTATGTTTGGATGATTGTTGTCCGCCCAGAGGACACAAAAAAAATGACCGGCACGACCTCCGATTTGCAACGGCGCACAATAGCGTTGGATTGCCGCGGCCGCGCCACCTTGCGTTTGTTGCCCGTCTGTTGCTGTTGTTACAACACGTTTTTTACGTTCTTGTTGCACATGCCTCGTCTCACAAACTATGTTCGGAAAAACGGCTGTTCTGCGCCCCCGCCCCCGGTCGTCGGAGCAGCTCCACCAAACCGTCAGCCCAGCATGGCTGTTGTGCTTATTCTGACGATGATGATCAAAAACAAAATGGCCCAAACAGCGCCCGCTCGAAGTGGACGAGATGACGAGTTCGACCTTTTTATTCTCGCAAGTAGCGATGATCGCCAAGCGTATAAACTAGGATTACAAAATTTCTGCACGGAAAATAAATAGACAAGGCCACCGTAGCTTCACTTTTGATACTCTGCTCGCCTCCATTTCTACGACTCTATTTCAGTCTTCTAACTAAGAAAGTAGACAGGGCATCAACTTAATGAACCATAATAGCGTATTAAAAAAGTTATACTGGGTAGTACGTTGTTCTTTATTTTGCCAATAAGCGTATACAATATCGTTATCGAAGAAAAAGAGGTCCAGGCTACGTGTAACAGAAGCAAAATTTCATGCCGACTTCGGCGCTCCTTGCGACGCGTCAGTATCAAGCCGCTCTCTGCGTCGCAGCTCCCAGTCGTCCGCGTACCAGGCACTGCTGCCCAACATCAGCCGGGGATCATGCGGGCGAAGAGTAACTGTCCAGCTGCAACCGGTGAGTTGGGCAGGCAAAGCGGGTTGGTGACTCGTCGATAGTGTGGTCGTCGACGAGTGCGCCAGCACTTGTGGGAAACAAGAACGACCTTCCGTGGGCGCTGGCGTCAACCGCCCCCCAAGTAGAAAAACATGAACTACAGTTCGGCGAACGCAGCCCGGGGCGCCGGGGGCCACGCCAGCGCTGCCGTGAACCGGACGAGGCAACTGTTCAGGTCCGGTGATTATGGATTGCAAAAATGTCTGGGTCTGGAAGAATGCAAGTTTGTCATGCTTGTCTGGCATGACTCGAGAATCTGTGTTGCATAGGCACGCAAAGGCCCTCTTGCCTGTTATACAAAAACGCAGTTTGCCATGCGGAATACGTAGGAGATGGCAGCCAAAAAATTTGTCATGTCTAGCTCCGTATTGTAGTGCATCTATAATTCACTTTTAGCATTACAACTTTCCAGACCCAGACATATTTGCAATGCATAGTGATCCCATGAACAAACGCGATGCGGAAAACGTGTGGGCAAGCTTGAATATCCACAGGAAATTTCCCGTACACGACGTACAAATGCAGTCTCTGCATGACAAAACTTGCCTTCAATCCTGGTGCAGCATGACAAGTTGGACTCTGCAAGGTACTAGCGAAATTCGTCATGCATTGTGTACATGTACAGAAAATTTACATTGCATATTGAAAGCAGCAATACACCAGATCCACCAGCACAACGCGTCTACCTTGAGTTTTGAGGAACTCTACAGGTACTGTTTAGATCATTTACATCGCCGCAGCTATGACAGCTTGTTTTGTTCCACCCCCCCGTAGTTTGCTTTATAATTTCTTTGCATTTTTGATATAACATGCACATGCTGTAGAAGTCCGTGTGCTGCAGCGAGATAGATTGCATTTTACGTCATCGTCGACTTGCAAGTATTATACGTACAAAAATCACCCTGCTACGACCTCAGGAACGCCTACAACCTCGTGCTCCATAAGCATGGCGAGTTGCTTATGGAAGCGTCAGGATCGAAATCGACAAAGTCGAAATAATCTGTCATGCAGAAGATGCGACACAAAAAGTGACTCTATTGCATGGGACGCAAAGGAGGCAGATTGTTATTGTAATCCTGCTAAGGGTCACGAATCGGGTTGGTGGCTAGCATGGCGGAGGGGAGCTCTTTTGCCCTAAACCGCATGACAGCTTCGCTTCCAGGACGTGGCAAATTTGTCATGCGCCGACTACAAACTGTGGGTCTAACGGGCATCGATTTTGTGCATCACAAGTTTTTCGATTTTGTCGATTTCGGTCCTGACACTCCCATATTGCTGTACAACGGCGTGGAAGAGGTAATACGGGATCACTTACAGGAAACGAGCGGGAATGTGATATGCAATGCAAAAGCATCGTGCTTACTAGTATAAATGGCATGACAAATTCTCTCAGCATGAAAAATGGAATTTGTAATGCGGATTTTGGTTAAGAGGGAGATTTGTAATGCTTGACTGCGATTACAACTACGAGTGCGATACTTTTTCACAGGATATGTGACGAACGCAACAAACGAGAATTTGTTGGAGACCATCAAACTGCAATGGGACGACCACAAGACGACCATGGTAATGATCCGAGATATCCTGATGTACATGGACCGCAACTACGTCACCCAGCAGAAGAAAGTATCCTGTGCAAAAATGTCGTACTCGTACTAGTTATGGCAGTCATTGTGCATGAAAAAGTAAAAGTTCAACTTCAAGAGGACCAAACTATCTTTGTACACATCAAGTAAAGCAAGCATCACGCATTCCATTTTTTAGCTGAGTGACCAAATTTGTGATGCAATTTGTACTACTTAGTACGTTGTTTTTGCAATGGATAAACAGTCCCGGTCTACGACGTTGGTTTAGTGCAGTTTCGACATCAAATTACCCACCACGAGAAGGTGAAAGATCGGCTGCAAAAGATCATGCTGGACTGGATCAAGGCAGAGCGGAACGGGGAAACGATCGACAAATTACTGCTCCGCCACATGGTCTACATGCTCGTCGAGTTAGGTGGTTCTGGCGGAATCATGGCTTTACTCCCGAATCAGAATAACATGAACAGGAATATTAACAACAATAATAACTTCTCCCAGCCATCTTCCGCGAACTCCAGTACGGCGAGCTTGACAGGTATGGGTGGTAACAGCAGCGGTGGCGCGACTGGAGGCATGATGAATGCTGGTGGAGGTGGAGGGGCTCCTGGCAACAGTTCTTTCTTCGGCGGTGGAACTACTACATCAAACGGCAACTACAACAGTAACCAACTTAGTTTCGGCACCGGGGGGAGTTCCGGGGGGAGTAGTTCCAGCACGGCGCCGTGGCAAAGCATCCAAAATTCCTACAACGGGGCGCAAATTTTTGTGTACCGGGAGTCTTTCGAGGAGCCGTTTTTGCAAGCCAGTCAGGAATATCAAATGCAAAAATGTCTGGGTCTGGAAGATTGCGCGATTTGTCATGCAGCTTTTTCATGACACATGAGGTCTGGAATGCAGGACCTAGCATGACAGATTCTGTGCGATCTCTCTCATGCCTATCCTGCATGAGAAACTCCCTCCCGACTTGGTCAAAACTGGACGACTTTTGGTAATCATGCAACACAGATTTTTGCATGCACATGCTTCAGATTTAGCATGACAAGTTGCATTCTTCCAGACCCAGACATTTTTACATTTGATAAGGAATTCTACCAGGCAGAGTCGAACAAGTACATCAGTCAGAACACGTGTCATATCCAATGCAAATATGCCTGGGTCTGGAAAGTTAGTTGTGATGCAAGTCACCGAATAATGAGCCCAGTGTAATGCGCCGCCAAGCATGACAAGTTTTTCATGGTTCTGTGTTGCGTAATATTCCGCATGAGAAACTGAGTGCTTTTTGCATGAAAATCAAGAGGACCTCCTCTTGGTTGCCACGCAATACAGATCCCAGAGTCATGCCAGACTAGCATGACACGTCTCGCAATCTCGTCCCAGACCCAGACGTGTTTGCAATCCATATGTCAGGATTACCTGAAAAAGGCGGAGGCGCGGATTTTTATCCACAGTAAATTTCCCGTACACGTACAAATGCAGTCACTGCATGACAAAACTTGCCTTCAGTCCTAGTCTAGCATGACAAATTGGGCACTGCAAGTTAGCGAAATTTGTCATGCATTTTGTACATGTACAGGAAATTTACATTGCATAATTTTGGAGGAGAAGCACCGGGTACATAGCTATCTCCACGACTCCACGCTCGACAGGATACAGCATTTGATGGACCAAGAGTGGATCTTACGACACTACGAAACTCTAGTCAACAACGGCGCCAAGCAAATGTTTTTGGAGGATAAAGTCGACGATTTGAAACGGATGCACGACCTGTTCCAACGGTGTCCGGAATGTTTAAAACCGCTGCACAACGTTTTGCGGGAGTGCATCAAGGAAGCGGGATTTGCTGTCTTGAACAACAGCAACTCTTCTGGGAAGATGAAAAATAAGGCCGCTGCTGGTGCATCTGGATCTGCTGCTGAGCAGCCCGATCTACAGGACGGGAGTGCTGGGGATAATCTTCAAAATCAAGCAGCTGGATCAACATCCTCCGCAACCGGAACAGCAGGAACAGAAACCAATAAATCCAGCACGAAAGACTATCCCACGAAAAAACTGTTTCACTGTGATGACTTTGCAGGATCTGCATTACAAGTTTGCCACACATGACACTGAAAATTTGTCATGCGCGCTTCCCAAGGGAAAACACGCTTGAAAATCCAATGCCTTGCAGGTGTAGCAAGACAAAGAGTTCTGTGTTCTATTTTCTGCATCACAAGTTCACAGTGAAACAGTTTTTTCTTGCGATAAAGACCAGCCGGTGCAGTTCATCGATATGCAATGCAAAAGCATCTTACTAGTATAAATAGCATCACAAATTCCCTCAGCATTAGAAATGGAATTTGTAATGCTGTTTTGCCTTAGCAAAAAGATTTGTCATGCATGTTTGCAATTAGTACGAGTGCGATGCTTTTGCAGTTCATAATCGAAGCGTTGCTCCAACTCCGGAACAAGTACAGCGTGTTTGTCCTATGAAAGCCTGAGAATGGAAATCCTCAAAGTGGAAATAATTATTTGTGATGCATGAAATGCAAGGCAAAAAAGACTGTATTGCAAAGGACACAATGGAGGCCGACTATTGTCCTGTTAGGGGTGAAGAATTGGGCTGCTAATTAGCGCGACAGAAGGGCACCTCTTTGCCTAACTAGCATGACAGACACGTTTTGAGTGCCCGGGAAATTTGTCATGCGCCGACTACAAATGACGCTTCAACTGGAGTCGTTTTTTTGCATTACAAATTACCAGCCATGCTCCGGCTGCCGCCGGAGCGCAAGGCTGTTGGGCCGGGGCAAGACTGTTCGCTGATCGGACCACAACGCCACGGGCCTGCGCACAAAGAAACATACTGGAGTCCTGCCGCCTGGTTGCGCCGCGCCAACACGCAGCACCACTTGCGCGCCTCCCGCGCCTGCGGGCGCTCTGCGCAGGGAGCAGCTGCAAAGAACACCGGGGGCGAACAGAAGCCGCCCGGCGCGAGAGGGTAGCGCGAGAGGGTGGCGCGGGAGGGTGGCGCGAGAGGGTCGCGCGGGAGGGTGGCGCGAGAGGGTGGCGCGAGAGGGTGGCGCGAGAGGGTGGCGCGAGAGGGTGCGCGAGAGGGTGCGCGAGAGGGTGGCGCGGAAAGCAAGGCGCTGAACAAAACAAGGCCGCGACATGCCTGCAATGCCAAATGTGGGGACTACCATGCGGATTCGCGCCCGCTTTTTTGTGTTTTTACCCTCTCGCAGACCCCTCGCAGGCCTTCTTTTTGGCCTCTTTTGGGGGTCCCCGCTAATAGTCCGGCTATACTCGTGGGCAGAGGTCGACAGAGGTGGCCGAGAGGTGGCCAAGAGGGCCCGCGAGAGGTCGCCCCTTATTCGCGCCACCTCTCTCCACCTCTGTCGACCTCTCGCGCCCCCTCTTTTTGACCTCTCTGCACCCTCTCAGGCACTTAGGCGGCGCTTTAAGGTGAGCGCTTCGGCGGGCCTTATTCGCGCACCCTCTCGCCGACCCTCTCGAACGGGGTCCCGCGCCACCTCTCCACCCCTATCGACCTCTTTTCTACCTCTTTTGACCTCTTTTTTACCTCTCGGCCACCTCTTGTTTACCCTCTGTCTACCTCTTTTTTCGCATGAATATAATATATAGCAATTTTCACTTTGAGGATTTCCAACCTGAGGCTTTCATATGTCCGGGAGTCTTTTGGCAACAGCAAGGAGTTTTCGCTTTCCATGAAAACCAGTTTTGAGGAATGCTTAAACGTAGACATATCACAGGAAAACAGTGTAAAAGTTACACATTTGCTGGAGTTTCTGCATCACAAAGTCGCTCGACATGGCAAAGAAAACCTGTGATGCGCAGACTATAAGGGAAAACACGAATGAAATGAGACTGGCAAGCATTTCCTGCATGACAGAGGTCGTCTGTCTTGCTTGTCTTCCATGGGGGTGTGTAAGTGTAACACTTTTTTCTCAGGATAGGACACGAAAACGGCCCAGTATTTGTCGTTATTTGTCGACGACTATGAACTGCAAAAGTATCGTACTCGTATAAATGCATTACAAATTTCCTCAGCATGAGAGATAAAATTTGTAATGCTGATTTACCTTAAGAGCAAGATTTGTAGTGCATGATTGCCAGCATACGAGTACGATACTTTTGCACAGGATACCGACTTGATCAAGAAGGGCGCGAAGTCAAGTTCCATGACGACGGCGGACGTCGACATCGAGACCAGACTTGACTACGCATTGCAAACATGTAGTCTGGGTCTGGGAAGATGCGAACTTGTCATGCTAAGTCTGGATCGTACAAAAATTGGTGTTGCATGACTACCAGAAGCTCCTGTCCACTACTTTTTAACAAGTTTAGAGGCAGTTTGTCATTCAGGATAGGCATGATAGAGAAGTCCTCGCAGAACCTGCCAACATGCTAGGCCCCGCATTCCAAACCTCATGGGGCATGGAAAACATGCATAAGAAGTTTGCGCCACTCTTCCAGACCCAGACATATTTGCAATCCATATGGACCAGGTGGTCACGATATTTCGCTATTTGTCGGACAAGGATATTTTCGAGAGTTACTACAAGCAGTATTTCGCGAAACGATTGTTGGCCGGGAAAAACGCGGATGATACGGAGAAATTAATGATCAGCAAGCTGAAAGGTATGAATAGTAGAATAGAAGTCTCTATTATCTTTCTTGTTGCTTGCACCGACGATCGACATCACAGATTTTTTACTTAATCGCGCTCCTGCATGACAAACACGTTTGAAAAATCATATCACAGGCGAATGCGGGCACCAGTACACGGCGAAGCTGGAGGGAATGCTAAACGACATGAAAGCCAGCGACGAACTGACGAAAAGCTTCCATCAGCAGCACCCAATCACCAATCTCAACAACGTCGAAATGCGACTGTCCGTACTTACCTCCGGCTATTGGCCGGTCCCTGCGCCCGGGCCGTGCGAAATTCCCAAATCTCTGAAGATAACGATAGACACGTTTGAGCAATTTTACGCACAAAAGCACCAGGGCAGGAGACTGACCTGGAATTTCAATTACGGCCAAGCGGATGTCCGGGCAAGGATGCCGAAAGGTATAAAATTGTACGTCGTCGTAGTACCTGCTACGCCGGTTGATCTTGATTTTCAGTAGTGAAGATGTGGTTCTTGCGTGAGGACTTTTCGTCCATTTTAGCTGAGTTCATGCTACAAATCCTTCACAACTTCAAAAGAAAATTTGAAATATTCCAGGTTCTAAGCCCTACACGCTGCTGCTCTCCACCTACCAGATGGTCCTGCTATATTGCTTTAACGAGCACGAGACACTGAGTTTTTCCGAGCTCCTATGCATTGCAAAGGTATCTTCGTACCGAGTGGTAAGTGCATGACAATTTAGTTTCCCAAAAGAAAAAAACGAACTTTGTCATGCAGTTGTGGGTTAGATGAAGACTCCTGTCATGCAGGACCACTGCAATTACTACGCGTACGATATTTTTGCATTCGATAGCTCCTGCAGCAGACCAAAATTCCCATCGAGGAAATGAAACGACACCTGTCCATATCAACTGTAAAAATGTCTGGGTCTGGAAGATTGCGAGATTTGTCATGCATATTTCGGATCACGCAAATGGCGTCATCACAGGTTTTGAGCACGCCTCATGATGCCTCTCCCGCATGAGAAACTTCCTACTTGCGTGCCAGGAAATGGACAGCTTTTGGAGCAGCTCACGCAACACAATTTCTTGTGTGTTCCAGAGTTTGCATCACAAGTTCCAACCCTTCCAGACCCAGACATTTTTACATTTGATAGTCCAGCCTGTACGGAAACAGCAAAGCGCGGATTTTGTTGAAAACCTCGGGCGGCAACCCAAACGACTTTGACAATCACGGCGGGGGGACTGCGAGTGGCGGCGGTGGCCGGAAGGACCAGGGAAAGGAGCCGCAGGAAGGTAAGACTTGTGTATGCACTCTCCATCACACTGGTGTAGTTCTCAAGACTTCGAGTACAATGCGCGTTTCCGCATGACAAACTCCTGCTTTCGAAAGAAACAATTATCTCCACAACATCATCAGGCGACACTTTCTGCGTGAACCCGGATTTCGAATCTAAATTCTCCCGCGTCCGCGTTCCTCTGATTAAGGAGCAGATTGACCACCAACAAGCCCTTCTCCGCGGCTACGAGGGGGAGCAGCATGCCTCGGATATGCCGGCCAGCGTGGAAGAGGACCGGAAACACTTGACCGAGGCGGTCATCGTCAGGATTATGAAGTCGCGCAGAACTCTCTCCCACAACAACCTCATCGCGGAGGCGACAAAGATGCTGAGCAGCCGGTTCTATGCATTGCAAATATGTCTGGGTCTGGAAGGATCCAAACTTCTCATGCTGTCTTTGGATTCTAAAAAAATCTGTACTGCATGACCACGAAGAGGAGCCCAGATTGTGCTACGCGGAGAGGGCGTTTGTCATGCAGAATAGACATCAGGAAGCCTTCCAAAAATCTGTGATGCTGTGCCATGCACTGCAGGCCTCATGGGTCATACGGAACATGCATGACAAACATGGCAATCTTCCAGACGCAGACACATTTGCATTTGATAGGTTCGTGCCAACCCCGGCGTTAATCAAGCAGAGGATCGAACGGCTGCTGGAGCGAGAGTATCTCGAACGGTCAACGGAGGATAGGGCAGTGTACAACTATTTGGCGTAGGAATACTAGTTGTGGCTGTGGGACTAGAACTTCACTGGGGCTAGGGGAAGACGCGCTAAAAGGTGGACGTAATAGATAACCAAGAAGAGCTCATCTGCTACTGCTACAATTATTGTCAGCTCGACCTTATCGTTATCAGTTGTGACCGTGAGTTGTACACGTGTGAAGTAGAGCAGGAAGAGCTCCTACCTCTAAAATAAGGACATCATCGCTTCCTATCCCTTTTTGGCGACAATCAAGCGACGCCAGCATGGCCCCGTGCTCCTCCTGGCCATAAGTTTTTTTCAATCACCTTTTTTTTGAAATCTAATGACGTCAGTAGTTCTACAACTGCAATTAGTCCTAGTAGCGACCGGCGACGTGATGAAGTTTACTTATAAGATTTTCCAGCGACAAGCAGATCGATTTTGTTTTAACTATTTCACTTTCAGCTTATTCTCAAGAGGATTAAACACATTGTGAAATCCGGACGAGCCTCTAGCACTTGTAGGCAAAAATGTGAGGCGCTGTTTAAGCACTTGAAGTGTCAAGATGAGAGCATCAAGCAAGCTAAACGCTATAAAATTTATTGTGTGCTGCTGTGATATAGAACCTGAGAAATGCATGCTGTAGATGCTTGAAGCGACAACAAGACGACCTGTTCTACGGGAAGGTGTTGATGTTCCGACGAGGCAAAATTTGTCGGGAAAGAAGTGCAGCCTACCAGACCGCGGATTTTATACCGTCCTGCTCTTCATTTTTCATCGTATTAGATAGCTGCACGACCACTTCGACTTTTCACTAACATGGGTTTAGCTTTGGATACCCCATCAAAATACCAAAGCTAACCAAGTTATGTCTCGTCGTCCTCGAGCGAAGGTTATAAACTTCTCCACTTTGATGTATCTATCGGTATTGCTTCGGTTATTTTCTAGACTCCGCCATCTCAGTGTCAGTTTTTCAAAACGCTTTTTATCGGTCCAAATTGTGAAAATTTTTATCGTTCCAAATTGTGAAAGCGCATAAAAATTCGGCTCATGATCGTTGTGAACTATGAGAGAATCTGAATCCTGTCAAACCTGCATGTTGAGTCTGCAATGTCGGAGTCGGTAGTGAACAAGAGTCCTTTTTGTGCGTGAAAGCAACGTCGGTTTTGTTTTCGACCTCTTCCATCTTAGCATCGGTAGTTGCCTCGTCTCTCAGATGAGCGAGGTGGCGTGGTCGTGACGTGGTGGTTTCAGTGCCAGGCTCTATCTATTTTTCGACACCTTCAAGTACTTATTAATCGTTCGGCCAGGGAGGTGGAGGTCCCTGTCATTTTGTGACACGCATTAAGATTAACTTCGATTTGCACGACATTCATCACATCACAACGATTTTCATCATTGATATTCCCGGTGGTTTTTCGTTTCAAGTTGTACAACACAGCGTACTAGTTGTAGTTTCAGATTCTGATTTTCGGAAGGACAGCTTGTTTCAAGAACAGTTCATCTGATTTGCTTCTTTGCTCTGGCAGTGGTTCATTTGCTCGGAACAATGAAGCTTCAGCGGACGGCGGCTGTGATACTCGCGGGCGGTGCGATTGGACCTGAACTCGCCTCTGGTCGCATGGATGTTCGGCGATTTTTGCTTGAACGACGCACGACGGCCGCCGTTGAATACAGGACCTGTTATGAATTTTTCTGACCAAGGCACAGCATCCTCGGGAAGCGATCATTACCAGGCCGCCCAGTCCCAGACCGCTCAGTATGATGACTTGTGCCATGTCTGGAGGAATTGGGATGAAAGAGCGAACAGCCACCTCATTTACGACGTCTCCAAACACAGTCTTAAACTCGACGCGAACTCAAACGAAAAGCAGGTCGCAGACAAGTGCTGTAAGGTGGTCGACGGACCACGACCACGGACAAGCAGCAGCGCACCGGGCGCATCGGTAAACAGCGCTGCACCGGTACTAGACAGCGCTGCACCGGCAAACAACGCTGCACCGGCACGCAGCAGCACCAGAAACGAGAAGACGGATTGCTGCTCCTGTAGTTAAGGTAGATGCTGGGTGGACCACAGGCGTGACAGTAGCCGAAATAAGGAGTAGCGGTCTTCTAGTTCTCGTCGCAATTGAATTTCCGGAACAAAGGCTGCGTATTTATCACTGACCACTATCTTGCTGTTTCTTATTCTTTCCGGTATCCACAGCAGAGCAACGAACACCTCTCTGTTTTGCTCTTTTAGAAAATTTTTCACGACCGCCCCTTCTGGAGCTACAAAAGCAGACAACTCTCGCGCCTGTGAAGTAGACGGTGACTCCTGGTGAAGAATTTATTTTGGAAATTTTGTTTTGGTTTGTGATAGATGTTGCGAATTATTTCACGAGATGTTGACTCTCTCCTGCATTCTCCTGCAAGTTAAAGAGAAATTTAAAAAGAAAAACGTTGATCTTCATATTACAAACAAGAATGGACATCTAACCCCAGAGTTCCGTCTTGTCAAGTAGCCGGAGCCAAGGACTTGACGAGAAGTGTAATTATGCCTATTTGATCTTTTGCGTCAGTTCGACTTACAGCACTTCCACTACAACACTCTGTACAAATTTTGACATGAATGGGCACTCTACGAGTTTGATATCCACCAGAGAATATTTTGAAAAGCAGTCGGCCCACCGTAAATTTTGAAGAGCCCAGATATGTGTTCGTCTTCTCGTCGTGTGGCAAGTTTAAAGTCCGTTCTTGTAGATGTAGTAAATCAGGTTGGAAGAAGCTTCTGCATAAATAAATCTTCATTAGTTGTCAGCAATTTCATGGGGGCAACGCCGGAAATAAAGAAGCGAAAACTATACCAAGACCAAGACGTGTACAGAAGTCATTTGTCGCCGTGAGAAGTAACGATCAACACAGTCACATTCACAGATCGATGGCAGCGAATGAACAAAGAACCGTTCTGAATTTAGTACTGTAGCGACGATGAAACCACTGAAAACCAATCGACGTTCCTTTTTTTCCTGTTGACCATGTGCAAGTTTTGCGTTTTTTCATTGATATCTGCGTGATGTGCATTGCATTTTTTTCAGGCTACGGGTAAATATGGTGGGAAAGTTAGTCGAAATTGCGGGTATAATTGGTCGAGACTTGAAAGATTTTGATAGTACGTGAAGTAGTTCCTATTTTGAAGCCCACTGACGAGGGAGTGTACGTCTTCTATTTTGAAGCCACAGCACGACATTCTGCTCCAGACCATTTCTGTGTCATTTTAGCCGAGTTGAAAACTACCATACCTTGCTAGAAGAAAAAGGAACCTGAAAAACGAGAGACAAAAATCATGGCCCAACTTCATTTCGAAGAGGAAGCAGGCCTCTTCACCCAGGACCCCTCCCAACCGCCATCCATGGTGAAAGACCTGGAATTCATCCAGCAGCACCATCACAAATTCTACAGCGAGATGACCATCGAATATGCGGATGACGACCAGGCTTTTTTCTTCCTCGCCAGCAAACGACAACCGAACAGGAGGCTGAAGTTATCCCTCGCCGCGGACACGGCCTACACCGTGTTGGAAGACAGTACCGAGGACGCCGCACAATCCCTGATCTCCCAACAATTCGAGTCCTTTGAGCAGGTGATGTCGGCGCTGGACAAGGGCGGTTTTGGCGATTTGTTGTGCAATTTAGTAGTGGACAAGTTGGGGGAATTAGGAGAACTCGCGACAGAGGAACCGGACGAGTTCGAGCAGAACGACGCGAAGTTTTACAATCGGCCGGGTCAGATAGACGAGGAAGCGCACGGAGTGATTGGTGGCGGGGGAATTTTCGGCGGTGTGATAGACGATGTGGATCCAATGGCGGATTGATTGAAAAAGCAGCTTTGGCTCACGATTTATTTTTCGCAGTAGAGAAACGTTTCTTTTACTTTTTTCATTGCTAGATTTTCACATTGGCATCATGTTGCAAAGGAACAAGATGATGAGAAAGGGATAGCTAAAAACATGACTTATTCTTGTTGACTACGGTTGGCTCCTCCTTCGGCCACGCCGCGCTGAGAACAAAAAGAACACTTGCGACGAGATATTCTTTGACCCGCCTGAAAAAAATCTAGATGCCTCTGGTTTCAGTGCGGATCGAACCAGAAGCGAGAGCGACCATCAGAACCACCTTGAAGGCGACGCACAACTTTTGTCCGTCGTTGTAAGTAGTACGGCATGAATGTGCGAATGCGTCGGCTCCGATGGGCATGGCGATCTGCTGTGTTGCTTATTGTTTTCCCCGGATCTAGTGTCTTCTTCCTGGATCTGGTTCGTTCTGAATTACAAGTTGGCAATGTTGATCAACAAGAACATCTTGTGTGTGTTGAGTTGTATATTGCTTACACATGATCCACCGATGTTGTCGATGTTGAAATAAACAAAAAGAGGTCAACATGATTGACCGCGGCTCTTGATCATCGACTTTGTGCGCAGCAATTCTACTTTCGGTTTTCTTCAGTCTTGCTTTTGTCGGTTATGTCTTGTTTTTATCGGTTTACCCCCTATTTACGCCATCAGTATACTAAAATAATCTACTTCTAGCGGTTCCGGTTGTGATCCTGATGTAAGAAGACGTGGTAGTAAAATATTATACGCAGAAACAAGATGAACAGCCAGCCTCCGCGAGGGGGGCATGAGTGAGGCGGGTAAAAATACTCTACCTACAGGAGCAGTTGGAGGGCCACAACTACAAAATTATCAGCACCAAATCATGCAACAAAACGGCAACACCACTGCGGCCGCAGGAGCACCAGGAGCTCCAAAAATGCCACCCCTCCTTCCCCGTGGTCGCGGCAGTGCCTCGTCGTCTCATGCTGGTGCTACAACTACACCTCTCGCGGCGGCGGGAGCAGCAGCGGGCGGCTCCATGTCTAGTCGAAACCGGCCGCCGACCGTCCCCGCATTCAAGAGGCAGAACTCTATTGTACCGGGTCCGGGGTCAGCACCTGGGACTGGTCTTCAACAACCGCTACAACAACCCCAACTGCAGCAGCGACAGATCCGATTATTACAGCAACAACTCGTCCAGGGCGAAACCGGTGGCACGCTGAATCAAAGCGCCGGAGGGTCATCAATATCCTCTGCCAGTCGAAATACTTGTAGTCGTGGAGGCCCCGGGGCGAGCGGCGCGGCTGCGCGTTCCGTGTCCGTGCCACAACTAGCTCGACGAAACACCTGGAGCAGCCAAACACCTGGAGCAGCCGGCGCTGCGCGTGGACCACCTCCGCAGCAAGGAGGACGGGGGACGCCACCTTCCCCGGCCGCAGGACAGGCAAATAGTAAAGCTGCCTCTTTTGTACAAAATAACCCATCTGCGGCTGGTGCACCATCTTCTCAACAGCCGCCGGCACAGTCGGCTTTGAACCGGTCGAAAACCTGGGCCGAGATGTTTAAGGAGATCCCGCAATACATCCAGAACGCGATTCCGGCATTGCCGCCCCAGGAATCCAACATCCGGCGTATTGCGAACTCCGTTTTCCAGAACCCATTGACGAGTCTGTACAAAATCAAGGAGGCCATGAACGATGACTTACGGTTGAAAGAGATCGCGATTCAGCAAACAAGGCTGTACTCCGTCATCTGGGGCTGGGATACCATGTGGGTCAAGGACGTTTTCGTATTTCAACATTTACATTTGCAAACTACGTTTAAATAAAATCTTTTCAATCGTTCTCTTCCTGTTTATCGGTTGCTTTCACTAGTCCTGTTTGCTTGGCGGGCGACGGGTCGTGTTGTTCCTGTCGCATCCAAAATGAGTGATAAGCTCCTTTTTCGTTATATGAATACCAGATGGCCTGGGGTCCGCCGGATCCGAACCACCCAGAGCGGGGCAACACGTACGAAAAAGTTCACACGGCGACCATCCTGAACTTGGTCATCCGGCAACTCTACAACGGGTACTGCGAATTCACCGAGTTGTGCATCGCCGAGCCGGTTCTGACCGGCGAGATGGAGGCCTGGCGAGATTTATCACAGTGCACAACTCCCCCTCCCCTCATTTGATGTATAGCATAAGCGGCAATACAAGGATCAGCAAGAATGCCGGTTTTGCATGACAAATCTATAGTGGATTGTACTACTGTTTGGAGTTCCTGAGTTTGTCATGCAAACACTGCCAAGAGGCACAGCCTGGATTTGGTGTTTTGCATGACAAATGAGGGGGAGGGGGAGTTGTGCACTGTCATAAGATTTGATCGAGTTTGTGAAGCACATTTCCTCTGCCGGCGACGACGAAGTAGATGGGATGCTTATCCTGAGTAAAAACGTACCCACACCAGAGTCAAGATGAGGATTTTGCAACACAAACCTAGGAGTTTTAGGAGTCACGCATGACAAGTTGCACTATGCAGTGTAGTGCAGGTTAGCAAGTGCAGCCGCATCACAGATTCATCTGCTCCTCCTGTTCACAGCATCACGAATTCCAAAACACGATTGGAAATGGCTCTCATGGGGATGCGCATTACAAGTCTTTCTGTCTTTGCAAATCTGCATTACAACTCTGGTGTGGGTACGTTTTTACTCAGGATAATGCTCCTCGCGGGCGGCGGGGATGACGGTTTCAGTCAGTACAACTATTCCGAGCTGGACGGGCAAGATGAACTTGAACAGTCGACGCTCGACGATCAAAGCATGTACGCCGGCGGGGCAGCAGGCGGTGGTGCTGGTGCAGGAGGAGGAGAAGTGAACCACATGGCAACAACATCATCAACGACACTGCGGAACACAAATGGCAGTGGGCGGAGACAACCATCGGGGAATCTACTATCGGGTTCCACCGCTGGGACAACTGCACCCGGGATGTCCTCCTCCGGGCTGTTGCAGAAATTGAGGCGGGATGCTTTTCGATATTTCGTGGTCAAGTTGTTCGGGACATCAACCAGACCTTCTGGAACCACGGACTACAACTCTCTTGCAGGAGCGGCCCCGCCGGCTTCCAGTCCGCTGGCGTTGCGGCAAGGGGACCACGATGGTCGTGCGCCAGTGATGTCTCCAACTTCGGCCGCTGCAGTTCCACCTGCAGCTGCTGGCCCACCGAAACGAAGAAACCAGAGCTTTGTACGGGAAGATGAAATTCGAATTCCAAGTACTGCGCAGGTTCCTGCATCAGTATCAGAAGATCTTTATGCCGGAAGCACTGGTCCCATCCACGACGGGGTCGTAGTTGCCGCCACGCCGAAAGGGCAACAACGGCCGAGACGGTTCAGTCCTCGCGAGCTGCGGCAAGGTACTACTACTAGCCGAGAACAAGGAGGGACGGGAGAAAGTACCAGCCCGTCACGAAGTAGAGATCACGAGTCCTTTTTGGCCGCTAACTTATTCGAGGAAGCTGACGAGGATGAAATGAGTGACCTTGTGCTGCAAAATCCTGATCTACCAAAACTCGGCAACAATGACCGTCCGCTCCGTTTTGACGATAGTTTTACGCCGTCTGCTGCAGCCGCCGGGAGAAACAGTGGATTACATCTACAATCAGAATCACCTCACCTCTCATCGTCCGAACTACCTCCCCCGGCATTGGCGCAAGACGCCCTCGAAGATGCTGCTGCTGCTGCAGGAGGTTTTTTTCAGAAACTAAATCCGGTGAATTTTCTTCCCCTTGTCGGAGCAAAGCTCGCGGGTCTCTTCCTACCCTCGCCGTTATTACTGCAAGAAAACCAGCAAGCCGACTTGATGTTGACGCAACAGCAGCAAGACGACGCGGTCTACCAGCGGGCTATGGACAATCTCCTGATGGCGTCCAGCCTTTTCGGTTTGGTTACGACCCTGATGGTGACGGGCATTTTCGTTCTGTTATTTTTGATGTGTATCGACAAGTGTTGCGGGGTTCTGCGCCTGTGTCGGCGTCGGAAGAAGCTGCAGAACGCGGAGGACATTGCGAAGCGGACCCGCAGCTTTTATTTTGATTTATGAAATGCAAAAGCATCGTACTAGTACAAATCGCATGACAAATTTCCTCAGCATGAGAAATAAAATTTGTCATGCGGACTTCATTTGAGAAAGCAATTTGTAATGCATCACTGCGATTACTACGAGTACAATACTTTTGCACAGGATATGATTACATCAGCGGGCATTTGCCGGAGGAGATGTTTGTGGACCTGCATCACGGGTCGTTGCACAATTTCCACCACTATGAAACGTAAAAATGTCTGGGTCTGGGACAAAGCAACTTGTCATGCTAAATCTGCAACATGTAAAAAACTGTGTTGCGTGATTACCAAAAGCTGTCCACATTTGACCTAATCGAGAGGCAGTTTCTCATGCAGGAAAGGCATGATGGAACACTCACAGAATCTGTCATACTATGTCCTACATAGCAGACCTCATGGGTGATGGAAAATCTGCATGACAAGTCTGGCACTCATCTTCCAGGATACCCAGACATTTTTACAGTTGATAACCACGACACGGCCGGCGCGGGAGCTCCTGACGGGTGCACTGGTAAAAATGAGGAAAGTGCTGGAAGTTCGTGTCATCAACACGTCGATAACTACGAGAATGAAAAGGCAAGAAGAGCAGCAGGAACTACAACGTCAAATAACGAAAATCTGCGGCGAGGTTCCGTGGCGAAGGAGGAACTACGCGGCAGCACCAGTCTCGCCGCCGCTCGACGGGCATCTACGTCCAGCTCCGTCAAGAAGACGAGTGTCGCAACCTGCAGCAACAGCAACCTTTGTCTGCTGCTTCGCAATGCGTTCCGCGGCGGTCGACGTCGAACAAGTTCTAGACATTTTTCACATTCTCCCGCCCGAAATAGTGAAGCGGGTAGTTCGTCGGAGGTGGCCTCATCATCGGCTTCTTCGATAAAGAGAAGTGAACGACTCAGGCACAGAGTTAAAAAAACTCGTCACTCGCCCGATATTAAGAATGTTTCCCCCGCACAGGGCGTGGATAAGGATAGCAACTCTGGAGTCCTCGTACAGCCGCTCCGCAAGCAGCCCAGCTACGTGTATGACGACAGGTGGAAATATAGTACTTCCAGCAAGCTGGTCGGAGATCAAGAACATGGTGGAGCTGCAACGAGAAGCTCCTATAGTCCTGAGCACTACGAAGCGCTACGGGTTGATGTACCGGTAGGTGGACTAGCAGTCCTCGACTATACTGTCCCGGTCCACGAAAGAGGACATTTTCAGCAAGAGAGAGTGACGAAGGACAAGGCACCGGAGAGCTCGTCCTTGGACGACTTCTTTATCAGTAGTTGTGAACCACACAACTGATGAAAGGCAAGGTAGTTGTGTTGTAGATCTCTCAACAACATCCAAAGAAAGCGAAAGCCACGAAAATAGAAGCATTGATTTTGTTCATTTCCAAACTTCTTCGTCGTACCACTCGTCAGTTTTAATACTTTACTTCCACTCAGGACAATCTATCAAACCAATGAGCTTTGACCTTGATGCGAAACGCCAAATGCAAATGCTGGGATATGAAGAGAACCCTGCCTTGCCTGCAAAAATGATCGCTGTGAGGTGTAGTTTTTGTGCGAAAACGCCACGACAGGATCTGCATTCAAAAAGTGAGACGAATACTGCACAGGGAGGAACACCCGCGACGAAAGAAAGAACAAAGAGATAATGACACCGGCGCGGTTCTTGTGGCCTGCTCTGAGAAGCTGCGGAATGCAGTTGAGTCTGCGAGTACTGGCTGAAGATGCATAGCAGGCATCCGTATTATTTCTACGTTCTGTGTGGGCGTGAAATGTAATTCGAGTATCGTCATCGTGATAGGTAGCGGATTTGCTTGGTGCTGTTGCTACCTAATATCGTCTGTTGGTAACTGATGGTTGCAAAAAGGAAGTGCTGGGTGTCGCCATGAGTGCAGGGAGTCTGCCTGACGATGATGCCTGAACCTGAAGATGATTATGTCCCAACTATGTATAATTTGTAACACGAGATGCTGCTGCTGCTGCTGCTGGGTGTGCACTTTTTCAAAGGGCATAACTTTTATCGTTTTGAGTGCACCTGTTGCGTGTTGTGCTGATGGTTGACGATGACAAGCTTCTCCTACTAGCACGGCGCAATCTCTTCTAGTAGGAAAAAATTTATAGAGTCTACTGATTTGCTGGTGCAATCATTCACGGCTCAGCAAGAAAGACTCTTCTACCAAAACGTCGAAAGGGATGTCTGCAATATGCCGGGCGGGTGTAGTTCGCTGCAAATGCAATCGCGTAAAAGATGGGGATGCCGTTGCGGGTGTAGTCCCCTGCTTGTCCCCAACATGTGAAGTAGATGATCGAACTCCTGCTGGGCGGAATGCCTTCACCCAAACGAAGAAAAATGACTTCGATACTATTCAAGGAGGTACTCTCCCCGGTTCAAAAACCTCGTCAACGGCCGACACTTCGCCGCCCATTTTCGATCTTTCTGACGTGCGGAAGAAGGGTGATTCTACTGGAGCAGGAGGTGCCTCCCCTGGTGTGGGCGAACTAATAGGAGATCTTAATCTTCATCATCCAAGCATCTGTAGTAAGGACAAAAATTCAATCAGGCAGCAGTGCCTTTCATTCCTTCAACAGAACAGCTACGTGCTCCTGCGAGTGACGGACCCAGAAGCTTCTGCCGCACTTTTCACCGATATGAAAGCCTCAGGTTGGAAATCCTCAAAGTGAGAATAATTTGTAATGCAAAGAAACGACTCCAGTTGGAACACCATTTCTAGTCGGCGCATGACAAATTTTCCGGGCACTCAAACCTACGTGTCTGTCATGCTAGTTAGGCAAAGCGGTGCCCTTCTCTCATGCTAGTCAGCAGCCCAATTCTGAACCCGTGGAAGCACAATAGTCGACCTGCATTTCTCTGCAATACAGTCTTTCTGGTGTCGCATTTCATGCATCACAAATGATTTTCACTTTGAGAATTTCCATTCTGAGGCCTTCATAACCGAACTGCGCAACCTACAAGGCTACTTTGAGGAAGAAGTTGGCGACAGCAATAAGGATGACCACGTCACGCCAAGAAGGCGACTGGACAACGATGCGCACGGCCGTGCGACCGCCGCGCCGCCGTCAAGAGCTTCTCTCAATGATGAACCCTCAACAAGAACTACTGCACTGACTGCAAAACCGTCTACTTCTATGAAAAAGTGGAGCAATCTTGTGAAGTGCGGTTACACCAAACGGCACAACGCGGATTTCCTTGATCTGAAAAACACTCCGCTTGGCATCCGGCCGAAGTTGCAGCACGCGTTGGGAAGTTTTTCCTACAATTTTTTGCGCGATTTGGCGACCGAGGCGCTGGATTGGATCTTTGAATTCTGCGCGGCCAGCACGTTGGAGCAGCAAGAGAGTTGTCTACTTCAAGTACGGGAAATAACTACAAGTAAAGGGAGCTGTTGTTGTGCTGCGTCTCTGTCAGCATGCGAGAAGGCGTTGTCTGAATCTAATTCAAGTAGTGGGAAAAACGCGGACCACGCGACCAGGAGAATAAATTGCTTCACAGAGCTTCTTATCCAGTGCAAATGTATCGCACTCGTATAAATGCAAGTCTTGCAACATGACAAATCTTGTTCCCAAGGCAAATCAGCATTACAAATCTTATTTCTCATGGAGGTGAGGGAATTTCAATTTGTAATGCATTTATACGAGTAGGAGTACGATAGATACTTTTGCAGTTCATACTTCTGTGCGATGAAAAAGACGAGGACAGCTTTTCCGTTTCTGCGTCCGTGCTGCGATGCTCAAGGTACGAGCCCCGAGTTTGTCATGCCGAGCAGGTGGAAACGAGAAATGAAGACGAGCCAGCGCCTGTAGTAGAAAGTAGATACGATAAAAATGTGGAAGCACAAGAAGCAGCTGCAGCACCTTGTTCTAAAACTTCCGCGCTTTCATCCGGTGTTTCGTTCCCCGCCCATACCGACGCGACCTTTTTGACCTTGTCTTTGGCCAGGAGGGGGTTGGAGTTGCTACTACCTGCTGGTTATGAATTGCAAAAGTATCGCACTCGTATAAATGCATTACAAATTTCCTCAGCATGAGAAAGAAAATTTGTAATGCAGATTTGCCTTGGGAACAAGATTCGTAATGCACTACTTGCATTTATACGAGTACGATACTTTTGCACAGGATAGTGGTGGTGAGGACCACGAGAGAACAAGGAGCTCTGCAACCACTTCGGAAAACGAAGCGGAACTAGGAGAAAAATCCTGGGTAAAAATTCAGGATTTATTGGTCGGCACGGACTTCCGTGGAGCTCAAGGTCAAGCTGACAGCTCCAAGAGCATTATCCTTACCCTCTGGATCGGTGATTATCTGGAGCTTTTCACCAACAAAATCTTCACCGCGTTGCCGCATCGGATAAACTTCGAGTTTGATTATAAAGACGCAACAGGCTGCAGTGGCAGTGAGTCCGAAAGTTATAATTTTCAGCATCGCCACAATATCACCTTTCTCCTGCGGCCCGATGAGGGGAAGAGTGTGGAGACTTTGAACTTTTTTCGAAGTAATTTTCGTACAACAGCGGAGAAGCTGCAAACTTCTGATGCTGCCAAAAAGAACAGCGAAAGCGAATCCAGAATATTGATTCGCGAACTCCGTCAGATTCTCGACCAGAGAGGGAAGTTGAAACAGTTTCCACCATGAGGTTTTTCTACCAAGTAGGCCTAAGGATCGATGAAATGCAAAATGAAGCAAGCCATTCTGCAGCCACGAAACTGCAAGCGTAATTGCCTAATTTAAAACTTGATATTTTTTACCTGTTCGTCGCTACTGCTCATCGTCGTAGCATCGTCTACATTGTTTCATCGCGGCCCCGGTAGTAGATGTAAGAAAATTGTGACAAAATCAATATTTTTCGGTGGCGCTCCTCGTTCAATTGCCCGTTTCGCTACCCCCTGCGGAAAACGAAAAGACGACTGACTTCTCAATCGTGATGTTGATAACATTAACAAAGTCAAAGAAAAGACCTGACATCATATTCGGTCGTTTTATTGCCCCGCCCTCACGTAAAAATGTCGGTCCGCGGCGCAGCTGTAAACTTCGGTCTGACGCAGCACTCCTGCAGTGCAAAGCGACGACGGCGCTCTGTATTGTTGATTCGGTCCATCGTTCTTTCAGCCCAAAGAAACGCGCAATGGTTGCTTGACAAACGACGACCGCAGATGAAGTACGTTGCTTTTCGGTTGTGGACATCATTCCTTAGCTTTCGGTGGTGTGGTCGTCGTATTTTTCAGAGTCGTTTTGGCCTTCCGGTTCTTGATTGTTTGCAGTGTCTGCTCGTGCGCCACCATTCGTATACATCAACACATACAGTGAACAAACCATGTAGCGACAACTTATCAGCGCAATATTTAGTACCCCTCCCCATTGAAAATTATCACGTAGATTTTCTAGTAGCGTAGTTGTATTTACATACTCACTCACTCTCTGTTTTGTTTATTGCACCCCAGCCCAGCATCGCAGCCACACTATCGATACGAACTTTTTTGACGTACGTTAACATTTACGTTGCAGGGGTAAGCAGAATCAGAAAGCCTAAACCATACATAAAAAGATGCCCGATCAAGATTCCACCACCCCAGCATCCTCCGGCACGACCAGCACTCACCATATGGATGTGTCAGAGTTGAAATCGACAAAGTTGAAATAATTTGTCATGCATAAAATGGATGCCAGTGACAAATTTCGGTGGTCCCTGAATCCAGTTTGTCATGCTGTTTAGGCAAAGAAGAGCGATTTTCTCATGCTACTCTAGCAGCTCGAGCTGTAACCCCAAACAGGCTCACAATCGGCCTCACTTGCCTGCTCTGCAACACACGTACCCCGGGTCATGCACTTTATGCATTACAAATTATTTCAACTTTGAAGATTTCAAACCTGACACATCCATACACCAGCACACGCACTCCCCGGAGTACCTGAATAAGGTGAAAAAGGCCCTGCTGGCAGCCCGGGACGGGGATGTGCAAACGTTGCGGGAATACCTCGGCACCGAGGAGCAGTGGAAAACCGAGCAATACTTGATATCAAAAGGAAAAATCCCCCCTCCCCATAGTACTCAAAGGGAGATTTTTGTAGCATGATTTGTTTGTCATGCTAGAAGGGAAGAGATGCGGACTGTAGTGCTGGCTGGCGTAGGAAAGCCTTGCGTCTTCAGCATGACAGGAAGAAACTGGAAACGGGAAACAGCATGACAAATTGCCTGCAATCGAGGGAGCAACTGCGTTTCTTCGCCTTCTAGCAATACAAGGCGAGGACTTGTGTAAGTCAAATACAGCAGCACAAATTTTGTCTTAGCTATGGGGAGGGGGGATTTTTCCTCGCAATACTTAAACGACGACGAGTACCGGTCGTCCAGTTCGGAACTCTTGTCCCCGAATGTGCGCGACAGCCGATGGCGCACGCTGTTGATGTACGCCTGCGGCTTCGGGCAGGCGGAGGTGGTGCACTTCTTACTGAAGAATCCCTTCATCCAAATCAACGCGAGGGACGACTCCAACCTGACCGCCCTGCACCACTGCTGCCGCAAAAACAGCAAGATGCGCGCCGCCGTGAAGCACGACAACGCCCAGGCAGAGTTGGTCACCGCGCTCCTGCAATTCGGCGCCATGGTATGCAAAATGAAAAATGGGACAATCATGATGTGCAGCACCTTGTTCAACGAGGTCACGATCCACATTTGTATTGCGAAAGAAAGAGCATGAGCAAATTATAAGGACAGATTCATATACAGTAAGCGAGATGTTGTTGGGTACTTGTCTTGTTGAGGATGTCTTCGCATTTATTTGTAGCATCGAAGCACCTGCTTCATTATCTGCCGCATGACCACTACGAAATTGATGGCGCGTCATCATGATTGTCGTGCCCGAACACTGCATAGAGGATTAACGCGGCTGATTCGCACGGAGTGACCCCCCTGATGGTGTCCGTTGACGTTGGGGACCGCAACATTGCCCAGAAGCTGATCAACTTCGTCCAATCGCAGGAGCTGGACGAAAAATCTTTTTTGGAAAACAAGGACTACGAGTCGCACAACGCGATGGGCTATGCGGAGTACCGGAATGACATGAAGATGGGTACTATTCACTGCAAATATGTCTGGGTCTGGAAGAATGCAAACTTGTCGCGCGTATTTTCCATGCCCCATGAGGTATGCAATCCAGGACCACCTAGCATGACAGGTTCTGGCACGAAGTCTCTACTTATCATGTCTATCCTGCATGACAAACTGCCGCTAAACTTTTTCAAAAGTGGAGACACCTGTGGTAATCATGCAACAAAAATTTTTCGTACTATCCAGAGTTAGCATGGCAAGTTCGCGTCCTTCCAGACCCAAACATATTTGCCATGCATAGGCGCCATTCTGTACCACGCCGGCCTTGACGTGCCGCAGACGCCGTGGGGCCAGGAGCTCTGCGACTTCATTGACGAGAGGGATGGGGGTATCCAAGAAAAAGGTGTGTAAGTGTAACTTTTTTGCAGGAACAGCATCACAGATTTGCTTTGCATAACAGAGAAAACCTGTCATGCGTAGCTAGTTGTACGCGAAAACACGTATCATGAAAATAGCCTCTGATGCACATCCAGCATGACAAGTGTGACTGTATTGCAACGTCTGCAACACAAAGCTACACTTCTTTACACAGTTTTTTTCTTGCATAGGGGGCTACTCGGTGTCAGAAGGAGAGGAAGTGGAGGACGCCGAAGAAGAGGAGTATGAGATTGAGGAGTACGAAGTGCCGGGCTCCCCGCGGTTCGGCGAGGACGGAGAGGAGGACGAGGAGGGCATTAATTTGTCCGATATGGTCCCCTATCAAATGCAAAACTTTCTGGGTCTGGGAGATTGCGAGATTTGTCATGCTTGTCTGGCATGACTCTGAGCTCTGTGTCGCACCATGACCGCGAAGAGCTCCTCCTCCCTGTCATGCAAAAACGCAGTTTCTCATGCATGATGATGATGATGATGTTGATGACGCAACTCAGAGCCATGGAAAAAACTTGTCATGCTTGGCAGCGCATTATAGATAGTGAGTTCACTATTCCCTTTCTTGCATCACAAGTTTCCAGACCCAGAAATTTTGGCAGTTGATATCCCCTGCGAACCGGACTTTGACGAGGAGGATGAAGTTTTCGAAGACAACGACGGGCTCGCCCTGGTATATCCTGTGCAAAAGTATCGTACTCGTACAAATGCAAGTCTTGCATTACAAATCTTTTTTCCAAGGGAAATCTGCATTACAAATTTTATTTCTCATGCTGACGAAATTTGTAATGCATTTATACGAGTACGATACTTTTGCACAGGATATGGTATGCATCGGAACAAAAGCATTGGCGCAACTACGTAGTGAAGTGCAGATGATCAAATTTGCTCAGCACCACCAGCATGACAATTGGTAATGCAGCTGATTCAACAAGTAGAAGTATCTAAAAGAAGGACGCTTATCATGGTGCATAATTCCAATTTTACTACACTCGCAAACAACAAGATGCTTTTCCCTAGCATACCTGGACGCCGACGGTAACGTGCCAAAGATCCCCTCGCTCGGCGGGGGTTCTACGTCGGGGGGAAAGAAGGCGACCTCGAAGAAGAAGGCGGGAACGACGACTTCTTCCGGTGCGAAGAAGACCGCAGGCACAACTAAGAAAACAAAAGCCCTGCCGAAGAAGAAATCCGGGGCCAAGGCGCTTACAAGCACGACTGGCGAGGATGGATTAAACGCGAACGATGAGGACGACCCGGAGGGCAAAGGCCCGGCAGAGCCGAAATCCACGAAAACGGTGAAGAAGAAAATTGTGAAGAAGGTCGCGCCGAAGAAGAAAGCGCCGAAAAGTGGCAGCAGTCTGAAATCTTCCAACGGGTCCCTCGCTGCCGAGGATGACAAATCTTCCACTGATGTGGACGAGGCGACGGCGGTGGCCAAGAAGACGAAAATCAAGCCGAAGGGCGAAAAACCGTCCGTTCCGAAGTCGAAATCCAAGGCCGCCGCCGCGAAAACCTCCAAGGGGAAGACCGCGGCGAGGCACTCCCGGAAGTCGCTGCGAGACCACGACGATTTTGGGGACGACATCGAAATTTCTGCGGAGGACAACAGCAAAGAGGCGTTGGTCGAAAAACTGAAGCAGGCCTTGCTTTCGAACAACTTCGAAAAGATTGAGCAGGCCCTCACCCACGCCAAGGCTGCGGCAGAACAGGAGATCGAGATCGAAAGCGACCCGGTGTACGTGGAGTGTCAAGAAAAGCTGAAAGAACTTCGGGAACTGCACGCGGCCATCGACGAAGCTTGCCACGCCTGTGACGACTTCGAGCACGATACGGGTGCTGGGTCGTCCGCTGAGAATATCGAATGCAAATATCCCTGGACGTCTGGAAGGTTGCAACTTGTGATGCTGTTGCTGTCTTTCGATTCGAAGAAAACCTGTATTGCATGACCAGGAAGAGAAGTCCCGGTAGTGCTACGCGGAGAGGGCATTTCTCATGCGAAATACGTATCAGGAAGCCCTCTGAAAATCTGTAATGCTAGGTCATGCATTGCAGGCATCATCGGTCATGCAAAATATGCATGACATCTTCCAGACCCTTTTACTTTTTATTTTGGTTCCCTCGGTGCTGAGACAGGGAGTTTGCACAGAGTTATTTCTACCTAGATAACAACCTACTCACGTCGCAGCCGTCCCAGGAGTTTCGGTTGTTGTCTCTCGGTAGAAATCACGCTGTTCAAAATTTCTGTTTTGGAGTTTACCGGGTACGCGGTTAAGAGTTTGTCGACGTAATTTACAAAGGGACGCCCTGCCCTTAGTTTCCCAGCATGACATCTTCCAGACCCAGACATATTTGCAGTGGATAGAGAATCTGAAATCACTGTTCCAGAAGTTCGAACAAGTGGTGCGGAAAGCGGAAAATTTGAAAGCGTTCGACCTGGTGCAACAGGCTACGGGTTATCCTGTGCAAAAGTATCGTACTCGTATTGCAGTCATGCATTACAAACCTTGTTCTTAAGGGAAATTCGCATTACAAATTTTATCTCTCATGTTGAGGAAATTTGTAATGCATTTATACGAGTACGATACTTTTGCAATTCATACGGGTGGAGGTACAACAACTTCGCCCTCCTCCTCCCAGGGCGGAACGGCGAACGCGATGAAGCACGTGAAAGAGGTGTACGACCAGGCGAAGGCCCGGATGGCGAAGCGCGCGAAACTGGAGGAGCTGTGTGCGCAAGCGAAGTATCCTGTGCAAAAGTATCGTACTCGTATTGCAGTCATGCATTACAAATCCTTTTCTTAAGGTTAATCCGCATTACAGATTTTATCTCTCATGCTGAGGAAATTTGTAATGCATTTATACGAGTACGATACTTTTGCAGTTCATACGAAGGTGCAGGAGCTGCAGCAGGAAGTAGAGAAATTGGAGAAGGAGGATCCGGATAAACGGGAATTTCTGGACAAAATTGACGCGTTTCAGAACATATGCTTTGCAAAAGATGTATCGCACACGCACGCGTATAATTAAGGCTCAAAAAAATCCATCCGCTCAACGGCTCCCAAAATGTTTGAAGCCTGGCCAGAAAAAAGGCATCTGCGCAAGAAGACACGAGCAGCAGTTTGTGACGCTCGGCTCCGTGAGCGCGTTCGCGCTGCAAAGTAGCGATTTGATTTTTTGAACCTTTTTGCGGACCTTCATTTGTGATCGTGCGCCTTTCGGGGCGGAAAAGGAGCTGGGAGCGTTTTATCATCGTTTCCCGCTCTTTCGCAACACTCTGTGACTTGCAGAGCTTGCAAATTTCTTTCAAACTTCAGTTGAAGTTCAAATTTGACTTGAAGCTTTAAGTCAAATTTGAGCTTCAGCTGAAGTTTGAAAGAATTGAACTAGTCCCACAAGTGGGTCCAACAAACAAATTTCCAATAGGATTCGGCGTTTTCCGGACTTCTGTCGGACACCGCTGAAGGAGTAGAGCAAACAAATTTGCGCAGAAAATTGAATACCTGCAAATGTACGCGAAACGGTGAAAGGTAGGAAAAGGCTGTCAAAATGGTCGCAGCTCGTGTTTTTTGATGCTCGACGGGGGGCGCTTTACAAACTACAGCCACAGCATCGGCGACGGCATGCAAAGTGAAGCTGTGATATGAGTACGGTCTCGCCAACCGCATTGCAACAGCTCGCGCACACAGATCGCGCAAAGTGCTTGGCTTTGCTCCTCGAATGCGAAGCGGGGCCCTATCGACTTTTCATCCCTTGCAAGAATTACTTCAGCAAACATTTTGGGAACCGGGCTCGGAATGGATTTTTTTCACCCCTAATATAAATGCATTACAAATTTCCTCAGCATGATGAGAAATGAAGTTTGTAATGCGGAATTACCTGCTTAGGTAGGAACAGGGATTTGTAATGCATGATTGCAATACGAGTGGGAGTGCGATACTTTTGCACAGGATAGAACAAACAGAAGGCAGAGAGCATGTTGAATCTCGTGCTGCAGACGAAGCCGCTGAACATTGAAAAATTGAAATCAGCCATTGCCGGGTTGAAACTCTGTGGGGGCGATGTCAGTCAGGCGGAGCAGCTACTGAAGGTCGAGGAGCCGAAGCAGCTTGCACTGGACGCGCTGGAGGAAAAGTTGCACGCAGCGACGGTGAGTTTCGACGAAGTTACGAAAGCGTTTACGGGTTGCAAAAAACTGAACATTCTGATGGACGAACCGCGGAAAGTGATGGAAAAGGCTAATTTGTGGATCGAGAAGGATATGATCCGGAAAAAAAAGTGTCGGACTTCTGTTGGTAGTGCAAATTGCAATTGGGAGCAGGTCACAAGATTTTGTAGTTGACAAGGGTGAATATGCATGTGCTGCAGCCGGTGCCTGATTTGGCATATACAGCAAACTCTTGCAGCAATAGCACCAGACAAATTTGTAAAGTGCAGTTCATGATGATGATGCGAGCAGAAGAGCGATATTACCTTTGTGATGCATAATGGAGAAGGAGAAGCAGAAATTGTTGGAGGAAGTGAAACTTGTGATGGACAAAACGAAAGATTTCGTATCAATTCGCAAACATGTCGTCCGGTTCTGGAAAGAACATTACATGCGATTTTTCATGCGGAATCGCAATTCGCATCGCATAGCACCTGCACCGGTTCCAAAAAACTGTCATGCTTGGTTACCTCTCGTAGAAGCTCTCTCAGCATTCAGATTTACAGATTTTTCGCATGACAAGTTTATTTTTCTAGAGCCGGAGGAGCTGTTTGCGATTCATACGCTGAAAAAATCGACGATTTGGAGCAAGACGGGGAAAAGTTGAAGCAGTGGGATATGGTGTGCTCATCGGGTACAATCTCAACTGAAATTAAGTGATTTGTGATGCAAGTTGTGGATCATCTGCATGGCTGCGTCTCTCTGTCACGCCTGTGCTATCATGGAGCCTAGCATGACAAATATCAGAATCCGACACTCGTCGTCAAACAACCAAACCGCTCCATTATTTTTTCCAAAGCTTCTCGTGCAAAGCGGGAGCGACAGGTAGTAGACTGTGCTCTACTCTTACTTGCCGTTTCTGTAAGGCAACAAATCTGGCCTTATTTATATCTGCTGCAATTACTACACTGCTCCACCTCCACTTGAGAAATGGTCAGTAGATCGTTCCAGCTGAGGCTTCCATAGAGGAAAAAGAGTGCCAGCAGACCTTCAAATTTGCCCGACTCGCGGGTGTGCTGGAGGCTGATTTGGCGAGTTTGGAAATCCGCAAGAAAAAACTCCACAACCACGTGGAGGACCTGAAAGGCTCCATCCGGGTCTTTGTCCGCGTGCGCCCCTTCAACGAAAGGGAAGCGGACCTCGGGGACCACAACGCGGTAGCTAAAATCGACTCTCAGACGCTCTCAGTCGAAGAGCACCCCAACAACCCAGACGGGCCGAAGAAGGAATTCATGTTTGACGCCGCGCACTTTCCGGGATCGCAGGCGCAGATTTTCGAAGACACGAAGGACTTGGTCCAGTCCGCCTTCGACGGATATGCATTGCAAATATGTCTGCAGCTGGAAGACTGCAACTTGTGATGCTGTCTCTGGATTCTAAAAAAATCTGTATTGCATGACCAGCAAAAGGAGTCCAGTTTGTGCTACGCGGAGAGTGCATCTGTAATACGGAATACGCATCAGAAAGCCCTCTCAAAATCTGTGATGCTAGGCCATGCATTACAGGCATCGCGGGTCATGTTGTAAAATATGCATGACAAACCTAGCAATCTTCCAGGAGATCCAGACATGTTTACATTTGATAACGGATACAATGTAACCATCTTCGCCTACGGGCAAACCGGTGCGGGGAAGACGTACACCATGACGGGGAAAAAGGGCGACGAGGGCGTGGTGCCCCGGAGCTGCGTCGAGGTCTTCGACATTGTGGAGCGAGACAAAGAGCGTTTTACGTTCACGATTTCCCTGCACATGATCGAACTCTACTGCGCGAAGTTTACGGATTATCACAAGAAAAAATTGTTCCACTGTAAACTTGTAATGCAGAAAATGTATCTGAGAAGTATTTCTATTTGTCTTGCCACACATGCAAGACAGTGGATTTTCACCTGTGTTTTCCCTTAGGAATCTCGCATGGGAAATTTCCTCTGTGATGTAGAGCAAGCTTGTGATGCAAAACTTGCAAAATCCTTACAGTGAAGCACTTTTTTCGTACGATACGGATTTGCTGGCGAAGTCCGTGCAGGCGGGGAACCAGGCCTCCGTGAAAACGCCGGAGATTAAGGTGCGGAGGGAGAATATGGTATAGAAAAAAGTGTTACAGTCACACATTTGATGTAGTGAATTCAGCATCACAGCCTTGCCTCGCATGACAGAGAAAACTTGCAATGCAGAGATCACAAGGGAAAACACGTATTAAATGTAAATGTAAATGAGGCTCGAAAGCATTTTGCGCATGACAGAGCTCGTCTCTGTTGCATGGTCTGCAACACAATGCGTAACTGTAACACTTTTTTCTTTGCGATAGAGAAGGACGGCTCCGTGCAGGTGGAGAACGCGGTGGAGCGGCAGGTGGAGTCCGCAAAACAGTATGGAGTGCAAATATGTCTGGGTCTGGAAGGATGCAAGATTTGTCACGCAGGTTTTCCATGACCCATGAGGTCTGGAATGCAGCGCCTAGCATGACAAATTTACTTGGGAGATCTCTATAATGCCTATTCTGCATGAGAGATTGTTCCCTCCCAAGTTGGTAAAAAACGACGGCTTTTGGTAATCGTGCAACACAGATTGTTTGCATGATTCAGATTTAGCATGACAAGTTGCAACCTTCCAGACGACCCAGACATATTTGCATTTGATAAACAGATGGAAAAAGCCATCGAGGAGGGTTTTGATTTGCGGTCCGTCGCGGCCACGGCCATGAATAGCGAATCCTCGCGGTCGCATCTGATCACGATAGTGAAGCTGACCTCCATCAACAAGCAAACGAAAGCAAAAACGGTGGGAAAGTTGTTGATGTGCGATTTGGCGGGGTGTGAGCGGATCGCAAAGTCGGAAGTTACCGGGCAGGCGCAGAAGGAAGCCATAGAAATCAACAAGTCGCTGACCGCTTTGGGCGACGTGATTGAAGCGCTCACGAGTCAGCCGGCCGGAAAAAAATTCAACCCGTCTCTCGTGCCGTACAGGAATCACTCCTTAACGCAGCTGATGCAGGACTCGCTGGGCGGCAGTTCGAAAACCTTGATGTTTATGAATTGCTCGCCCGCCAGCTCAAACGTCGACGAAACCATGAATTCCTTGAAGTACGCCGAACGGGCGAAAAAAGTCACAAATACTGTGAAGAAAAAGTAAAGGGCGTTTATGGCTATATTTAGATGAATATGAAAAAAGTAATTCCTATTTGACTTTTGGACTCTGTCTAACTAAAGTACATCGCTTTCTAGTACGTATGTGATCACCATCATGTCTGTAGCAGCTACTGCTCTACGCAAAGTATCGACCGGCAGTCCTCGCTACGTTTTTATTCTGTGCTGACCGTATTGACTGTGATGACGACTACGGGCATCTAGTACTTAATGGTCGTTCATACTCAGCGCTATCCACTCGAGTTGCGGCTCCATGATGGAGCTTTCTGATTGCAAAATGCCCATAGGTCTTTCTGCCCTATGGATGTATGATCATGATGTAGTTGTTGGCGCGCAATTTTCAAACCTAGCGCACCACCATATTTTGATTGGTTTTTCTTCGACATCGACCTCTTGCGTAAGAACTGAAAACGCAAGCAGTACGGCGCACGCACATCAACCAAGAGGGTAAAATCCAGATTGGAATAAAAAAGGCTTATATTTCTTCGCCGGTGTTGATTACGCTATGAAACGCGAAGATTTCTGGTCGTGTTGAAGATCGTTGCTTGACGTACTAGAGTTGCAGAAATGAAAATGTTGCACTCATGTTTCGTTCGCAGGACCAGAGAAAAATAAATCAAGCACAGTGTCTTCTCTTCTTGCATTATCAGTCGGTTGATGACGTTGACGTACTCAGCCAGCACCGATGCATCGGTCTTCGCAAGAAGAAGAAGATGAAGATGACATGATGATGAAAATAAGGTGCTCTTGCGGCCCTAGTAATACGATCATCGGTCGTGAAGAAGTTATAGGATGTGTTTATGGTCGTTTCGTGAGTGCTGTTTTGTATTCCGTTATAAACGCAGTTTTGATTTTAAAGTGCTGTTGATGGTCCGGTCGTCCTTTTGTTCGTTCAGAACTACGCGTCATCGTTCAAGAACATGACGTCGCGGTCGTGCAGCAGCTCCTCGGTCTCGTACGCTATTTCTTGATATCGCTATAAAAGTTTTGTTTGTGCGTTTCTTTTACACTCGTCGCACTTTAAACTCTATACTCAACATCCTCCTGTACTACAACTCAACAGTGTCGCGACAACAAGCGCCTCAGTCTTATTTCACTGGGCTACCTTGTTTTGCAACTCTCAACGAAAAACCCTCTCCAAACCCACCGATAAAATTTTTCCTATCGCAACTCATATGCAAAATCACCTGCAACTTGATTTACATTTACATTACAAACTGTAACAAATAAAAAATCTCCTGATTTGCGTCGACAATCCCTGTACTATTTTTTTCTCAGTTACTTTTTGAATCTCTTATTTTCAGAGTCCGTGCGTTCCAAACTGTATTTTCAGTTCTTGTACATACGTTTCGATTTTCTCACGTCTCCTTCAGAAGTTTCCCTTCTACATATCAAGAGCCGAAGAAGAATTTTAACCGACCCTCCATTTTGATTTTAATCATAGAACTGCGTAGCCCGCAGCTTCACATCTCTATCTCATATCACGGAGCACGACGAAAGTGGCATTATCCCGCCGCTGGATTTTACGGTGCTGACACAAGAAAAGCAGAAGACGTACAACATCGCGAGGCACATCGGGCAAGAAACAAAAGTAAACCGCCGAGGAGAAAGAAAAAACAGTGCTGAATAATCTGCACCATTGTTTTTGTTTGCCGTAACCAGGAGCACCGACCACCACACTGAGATCAAGCAGTAAACAAGCAAACCAAAACAACATGACTCGCACCAAATCTTTTGTGAGGGTGGCCGGGGCCACCTCCTGCCTTCTCGCAACGCCCGTGCTGGTGGAGGCGACTCCGACCGAGGACAAGTATGCGTTCTTGAATGGCAAAGAGGATAAGGTGCCAGACCGGGAAGCCGTGGCGGCTTCTCAGCGGGCGAAGCTGCCGGAAGTCGGTTTGATCAACGGGCCGGCTTGGCCCGGCGAGGACGAGGACGAGGAGGAGCGATCCAGGTCGTCCGCGCGCAAGACTGGAGGACGCAAAAAAGGCCGCTCGTCCTCGAGTCGCAGGACCAGCTACCAAAAATGCAAATCAAGAACAACAAATTGACACGATTCTCATGCTGTCTCCTGCTTGGGCTGCAACACGTGCAAGCTTTCGAAATGCGAAACGCTTTCTATTCACAATGACTCATACTTTACTGAGCAACAAGTTGCGAACGATTCAGATTCTTCGCTCTTCTTTCGGATTGCAACTCGTGGCCTCCAATAGTACGATTTGCAAAAAAACCACAAATAATGGTCTATTTCGTCTGTGTGCGGTAGCGGTTTACATGGATCTTCTCTAGAGCTCAATCATGCATATCCCAAGCGAATGCCTGTTCTAATAGGATGCTGGACATCGGCAGGCCCACAGGAAGGAAGATCGTGACAATGTTGATGAGGTTCTTCGATTTGCAATGCATAGGAGTAGAAAAAAAGCGAAGGAAGGCAATTCGCAAAAAAGTGATGCTGGCAGTACTGGGTCGGGTATCATACGAAAAAGTTGTCTCACTGTGATGATTTTGCTGAGTCTGCATCATAAATTAGCTACACTACATAACAAACAAGAAAATCTGCAGTGCATGCTTTCCAAGGGTGGAGAACACAGTTGAAAAGCTCCACGCTTCGTCTTGTTTCTACTTTCTTAGCAACATCAACACTACGAACGTGAACGTTGGTGCATTCTCTGCATCACAGGCAAACAGCGACACAGCTTTTTCTTGCGATATTGGAGGACGTCGGTGGAGAGTCCGTTTCCACCCTTCTGCAGATGCAAATCGCCGAAGGTTTTGAAAAGCTAAACAAACGCCTGCAAGACGTTGAAGTCCAGCTTGCCGAAATGCGCCGTGGGTCGTCCAAGTAATTTATTAACCACAGCTAATCATGACTTGACCTTGAGCTTGACGTTGACCACATTGACTTTTCCTTTTGGCTTTGAAGAGGTTGCCTTGGGGGTTCCAAATGACCCCTCCAGAGGGCCTCCGGGGGGTGTTGGGCGTTCGCAAACACGTCGCATTCTTTTTTTTATCTTGCCCCGTCATTTTTCGCCTATCCTTGCTTGGCTCCTTCGGGGGGGCCATCGCGGGGCCATCGGGGGGCCTTCGGGAGGTCCCGGAGCGACTTCTCGAAGGGGCCAACAAGGGCCGCGCAAATGTTTTGCTTAATATAACCTGAAGATGAAATAAAAAGTAAAAGCCCAAGCTGATTTACAACAGATCCAAGCAGCGCCGCAAGGATGACGCACACGACGACGATATTGCTCAGCATGCCTCCCCTTTATCCACTGCAAACGGCGGATGGTCAGGAAACTTGGAGTTTTTCGACTGGTGCATCCTTGATAGTGTAAATCTGTGAGCACCAGCAACATGCGCTCTCTGGAACGAGCACGAGCAACAGGCCAGACTGGTGGTGTCAGGGCTCCCCTTGGCGGCCAGGACGTGCCATGATCATTTGTGAGCACCAGGATTGTTTTGCGGCGCCATAATATGGCAAATGTTGTTGGTGTTGGCTGGTCGTGTCAGATTGCTAGCAAAATAATACAAAGACGTCTGCTTGTGCTTTCTGCAGCCCGCGTGCATGTTCGATGATGCTCTGTCATGCTTCATCAACTATAATTGTCACGGCAGACAACTGATGATATTGATATTTTTTCGCTTGACCATGACGCGTTTGCGTGGTATACTCTCACAACGGCACACTGCTTCGCGAGAACGAAGGGAAAGATGAAGCAGCCGGAGATGCGGCTTCCACCCTGCTGCAAAGAATTCCGGCTCAGCCGACATCGTATCCAACAGTCGACGGCCTCCCCCATCCCACGACCAGCACGGGGTATCAGATACAAATGCTCTTAATTTGTGTTGATTGCGATTTCCCGCGCATAGTCGTGCTATTTGTGTTTTTTTTGAAGTTTTGTTTGTTTTTCTTTATAAAGACACGCAAAAGAAGTAGAACGGCCACCCAGGGGGCGCGTGAGTATTTATTGTATTCTCACGACGCGCTCGCACTAAACCGGTCCCGATGCTGAGGTATGTTAGCTGCGTATATTCTACTCGCCATATCCACACGTGCTTCCACAGATCGCCGCCCGAGTCCTTCATCTCCAAAAGCGCTCCCGAGATCGCCGAGGTCCTCAACGAAGTCAGGACCATCGGGAGTGAGTTGAGGTCGCGAAGCGACAAGCTTGTGCAATCAAGCGAGAGGATCGAAAACATGCTAAGCTCCCTAGTTGTGAGTGTCGAAAGCCTGCTACCTATTACCTACCACGAGCGCGTGGCCAGTCATGACATTCACCTTGCAAGAGCCACTCTGATTCCACGAGTACTTGCAAGTGCACACAGCCACTCTGATTCCACGATGACTCCTTCAACCCCACCCACTTCGCTGGCCAGTCATTCACCTAGCCCCAGCGACCGGAGCGTCTAGGGCACGTAGCTCCCTGCGCTACCACATTGAACAACAATGCGCGAAGAGTGAAAGCATTTCTTCGAATTTAGAAGAAGAAGGCATGCGATTGATTTTTCGGTCTGCTAGTAAAGTATATCTATGCCTTTTTGTGCACGGTTTATTTATTTTATTTTCTTTTCTTTGCTCGTACGTAAAGGTAAAGCGTCTGCGACTTGCATTATATATATTTTTTCGCGAAAGGTTTCGCTGAGAAGTCGATCCTCAAAAGATTCATATGAAATGATTTGTATGTTTTTCGTCTTTCATATGCTCTGGTATTGGTTCTTTTTGTTGTTCATAAAAAGGAGATAATAAATCGAGTGAGCCGCTACTTCTTAAATGTATGGTGCGTGCAAGCAATAGATACAGATCGGCAATGAAAAACACCAGGCACGAAGGAGTAACAAGCAGCCGGGAAACATGAGTATAAAGCCCTTGACTTTTCCTCTCCATTTCGTTGTTCATCTTCCAGAGCCATGGGTGGCATGCCGCTACATCTTCTTAAAAGAATATAGGACAGAGAAGTACACCTCGTGGCGACACGCGTTGAGCTGACACGACAGCGCATTGACACCAACTGGCTGATCCTGTCAAGCTACCGTCTATCTTGTCAATGGTTGTGCTTTTTTTATTTTGGAACTGCTTGATGATACTTTCCGTGACCTTGGACAACGGCAACATCGCGTCGTCGTCAACCACGAGTCTCGAAGTTCGATCGAATCACCGCGCGTCCTCGCAAAGATCCGTTTCGTGTAGATCTAGATCTGTGTATTTCGGGGAACAAATATTGTCTGCCCTTCGTCCCCTAAGCAAGTTCAAGTCGGTACATTTTCACAAGAAAGGATCCAAAAAAAAAAATATTATAGGTTGCAGCGTTGCACAGCAATTATCGAGTTTTCGCGCAATGTGATATTATGCTAGAAATAGCGTCAATGTTGTCGTCGTAGTTGTTCTCGTTGTCCTTCTTCCTGACTATATTAAGCATCTCCTGTGTACTAGTTGGGCACACACCAAAACGAAAACCAAATTTAGGTACAAAACAGAATGTCCGCAGCAGGTGGAGGAGTTGCAGTTGCAGCTGTTGGTCGTGCAGCGTCATCGTCTGTCGCGCAAAGCACCACGGCCAAAACATCGACCGGCGCAGTAGGCAGCAGCAGAACATCGTTTCATCATCATGGGGGAGCGAATCAACAGGAGAAGCTTCGAGCAAAATTGGTCGAAAGAAGCAAGAAAATTTTTGCTTCCACAAGATCTTCGCAAAATCATATCGAAAAGCCAAACTACACGGCTGGTAGGAAAACGGGCAGAACTTCCGCATCAACATCTTCACGTCGTGCTCTCCGTGCGGTCGACGATGACTTTCATGCCCGTTTTTCGCGGCCAGCCCCAACCTCTACTTCCCCAGCGACTCGTCTGTCTATCCGCTTGAAATTTGACGCGGAAGAAGCGGTGAGGAGAATACGGCGGGGGGTATGGGATGTAAAATTACCTATTTGTAGGATGTTTCTTTGTAATGCGTACAGCGAAATTCTGGAATACTTACACGCACTTCTCCAGTGCGCTCTTCTTTATGTTTTACCTTTCGTTTACCTGAACGCCATGCGCATGCGCATTACAAACTCACGGCAATGTTGGCGATTTTTCATTCCACAAGGCTTTCCCTGGATCTACACACGAGACGTAGCGAATGTGGGGGAGGTACGGGGGAAATTGGTGCACGAAAACGTAGTTGGGCAAGACGATGTTTTCGGTTCCGGCTCAACAACTAGCTCTTCTTCTATCCACCTCGACCCCCATCGGCTGAACAACATCACCAACTCCAAGTACTTCAACAACAAAATCGCGAATGTGTACTCTTCTGCCGGCAACCGGCCCCTCGGGATCGCGTTTGTCAACCCGGACCAGAAGTCCGTCCTGCAGGTCTTTGGGCACATGCTGACCCAGAACATCAACATCGATGTCGAACATTCGGATTCCTGGTACCAGGGCAGAGTCCTCCGCGCTTTGAAGCACCGGGAGAAGGCGGTAGCGTCATCATGCGTCAGGTGGACCATGTTGGAGAATTCAGATCATACAGTTGCGACGTCGTCTGATCGTGTTTCAACCGCGCAGTTGTCTTCAAGAAATTATCTTGCCGAACAAACAAGAAAACAAAAGTTCTTCCGCCTGCTACATGGCGAAGCGGACGGCTTGCCAGGGGTATTTGCGGACGTTTTCGGGCCTGTTTGCGTCGTTTCCTTCACGTTACCCGGACCCGAGCAGCTTGGGCAACGGCAGCTAGAGAACAGCCTGGGCGACCAGCAGACTTCTACCTCGTCATCCGCTGGCGCAACTACCTTCAGCGCGGAAGACGAATACTATCTGAAAATGTCTGAGGCCATGCGGATCATGATGGAAACCGCCGGGAAGAGTACATCTTCATCTTCTCAGCGTGATCCACCACCCGGCTACGGCGATCCAGAACTCGAAAAAGCACATCGGGAGATGAAGAACCGGGCGAAGACCGCGGCGATGAAGAAGGAAGTGCTGAAAACGGTGAACATGCAAAACAACTTCATTTTGAGAGCGATTTCCAAAGTCCTCTCGCAGGAGAATGTTGATCAGCTGAATATGAATAATTCCCGCATGACAAATGACAGCAACTCTCTGAAGTATTTCGTCATTCGCCGCGAAGACCCTTCGCGACGGCTCCAGAACATGCAAGTGGTGGGAACAAGCCGAAGCACAAGCAGCAGACCAACTACATCTGCACAAATTGAAGCCTCGTCCACAACTTCCACTTCGGGGTCCTCCACAGCTTACGGCGCCGATGAAGACCTTCTCGTCCTCGACGCGGACACGCTGCAGCCGATTTCAAGCTTAGCCCAGAATCTGCACAAATCAAAAGCGGAGTACCAGGAACTGGTTGATTCGGTTTTACGACTGCAAGTTGATGAAAATGTTAGCGCTAGCAGTTGCAAGTTGGCGGAGGAGGAGCAGAACGATACCAGCACAGCATCGCCACCTTTGTCGAGGACATCTGCGTCATCTTGTATCGTTCTCACAGAAGAATCCGGTACGTTTTCCACGAGTTTCAGAGATAAAAACTTTTCCATTCTGGACTGGGACTACTCGTTGCGGGACGTGAGGACAGCGTTAAACGAAAGATATTTGAAACAAGACCTGATTTCCCACATCGATCTGTATGGGAGTGGAGCAGCTGGGTCATTTGTGAGCGATGCAATGTTGGAAAAACAGAAAGGGGCCACAGCAAGAAGAACCGCTGAAGATGTAGCTGCTGCTGTTGGCGGCGATCATATCCCAAGTGGTCGTAAACAAAAAGGTAGTTGTACTCTTGAGCGGGGGCGCGACGACCCGCTTCAGAACGTGGACCGGCACCAAATCCAAAGCGTGGAGGAAGATGAGCGAGAGCCGGGTCGAAATGCGAGCAGCACGGGGTCATCTGATGGTACAACACAGTGCCGCAACACAGATTCTCAAGAAGAGAAGAACCAACAAGACGAAGACCATCTTGAGCCAGTCCCAGATGAAGCCCGTCTGCACCGCGCTGTCACCGAGAGACTGCATCAGCATTTGGAGGCGCGATTGGATGAGAGAACGTTTTCTGCTACAGTGGGAGGAGGAGGAGGTGCTGACGAGAGAATAAATTCTCGGAAAAACACCAGACAAGGTCCGCGACGGATCTACGCGATGCAGAAGGCTGCAGTACGAGAACAAGAGCGCAGCTCTTCCTCAT
Source organism: Amoebophrya sp. A120 (assembly GCA_905178155.1). Lineage (NCBI taxonomy): Eukaryota > Dinophyceae > Syndiniales > Amoebophryaceae > Amoebophrya > Amoebophrya sp. A120. The sequence goes on along the minus strand of CAJINV010000012.1, from coordinate 2,025,760 downwards.
CCCCAATCTCGACCTGGGGGGCACACGCACGAACAACCACAAAATCTACAGCACCCGCTCCGCTCCTCATCCTGAATCTCCCCCAGGTGTGTCCGACGGCTTTGCCAAAGGCGATCGACATCCTGCGCATGAAAATCAAGACGATGTTGGAAAGCGCCGACGTTGGGCGGTGGAAAACTACTAGTGCGCATGAAGATGATGATGATGTTGACAACGAGAAGGTGGAGAAACAAGGTTCACTTCCACTTCGTGGGCACATGCATGAGAAATCGCAGGAGGTGGAGAAAAACATTATCCGCAAGTACAAGTACGTCCTCATCCTGGTCCGCGATCGTGTCAGTGATTCGATTTTGCGAAACCTGATCGAGTACAAGGGATTAGTGGTGGAAGAAACATTTTCGAACCCACCGGATTTTCCGATCTTGCTTCACACCGCAAGGAACGCGCACGTGCGCGGGTTCCTGTATCGGAGTCTGCATTATGACGGATATTAAGGATAACTAAGTACTTCATCCCCAAAGCTCTATTTGTGTTTCGAACCTACGTTACAACGAGGCTGGTCGTCATATCCAGCCTACTTATTTTTCGCTGCAAGAAGAGTTAAAGAGTTAAAGGCCTGCGGGACGACGTACGTGGACTGTTTCGTCAGTAGAAGGTATTCCATGCAGCCTGGATTTTTCTGGTTTGGCTTCTGCCATGGTGTTCTTGTTCGTGTATCTGTGTCATTTCGGTGGAAGGTGGTGAAAACGGACCTGAATAAAGAAGAAGTAATGGGGTGACGATAAGATCTAGATCTTCTTGGTTGTTTCGCTTTCGAGGAGCAGAACATGTATTTAAAACTTACTGACTTGAGATTGAATTTTCCGCTTGAAGTTGAAAGTCGACAAAGCTATTCTCTTGTGCTTTGTCTAGGACGAATCCTCTGCTGCCTGCCCAATCATGACCGTTGCCCGTCTACTCTTTGCAGCAAAACTGAAACTTGCTGTCGTGATCTGAAAAATGGAGAAGTAGGTCTCTTTTTCACGCAGTTCTGTTCTGTTTTAATCAGTAAATCTACATCTAAACATATGTCCACTACCTCCCCCTCCTCCTCGTCCCTGCTTTTGAATAAGCACGCCTTTATTGCGGCGCGGAAGAATTACGAGGAAAACGTCAGACGCCGGAAACACGAATGGGACCAACGACAGTCGCTTTCCCAGGTCGCGCCCTACGACCCAACGGGCGTTTGGGCAAGGATGGTGGAAAAAAACGGGCTGGAACGGGGCGACGCTCTGCTGGACGACTGTGGGCTCGAAGTTCTGTCCCGCCGTTCGAGCGCTTGCTGCATCACACCCGGCCGGATCGCGGAGAGTCTACGACGGCCGTCTAGTTGTCGTGTGGAGGACCAGAATATTTTTGACCGGAGATCCACTTTGAATTCCTTACCCGAGGAAAATAACGTCGAGAACGAACAAATAAATCCTCATGACGAGTTGTCACAGCGGGAAGACCAACAGATCGCGATGACCGCCGCGGCGTCGCGGACAAGCAGCTACGAGCCGTACACGCGAACAAAAATCCTGTCCCCAGATATCCTGAGGAAAAAGGTCCCCGCCCATCCCCATAGTCAAGAAGGGAAATCTGCTAGACAAATCAACAAGCTTAGGCTGATGTTGCGCATGACAAGCTTGGCCTCGTGGGGTAGTTGTCCGGTTTTGCTCGTTCAGCAGCATCACAAATGTAGCCTATCGTGCTGATTGATGGAGCATTACAAATTTCAAAACACGACTATCACAGGGGTAAATGAATCACCTTACAAATGAATCACCATACGGAAAAAAAAAACTTTCCAAGTACCGCAGTGCATGGCCCGGCTCGCACGCATAAGGAAGCGCCCAATATATACAACCAAATAACCTGAGACACAGCGACGCTCCTCAGGAAGGTCGCGCCTTTCTCGATAAGGTTTGCGCTATTTGGTTGGTGGCTACGGGGGACGAACGCAATGGCCATGAGTGGACGCTGGGGCCATCGCGCCTGAATAGCTTGCAAACAACTCGGGGGAAGCATTCGCAACCCAAAATACCAAGCACAAGCCCATTGCTAAAGATAGGAAAAGCGACACCATAAAAATGAAGTGATTACACCTCCATACCGTCGGGCGTAGCGTCCCGAGGGTGTCGGATTTTCTGAAAAAAGCTCAACTTTTGCCAAAAATTCATCTTTTTCGAAGCAAAAAAAGAGGTGTAATCACCTTGCGTTTTGTAGCTATCAATTAGCCCTATGATTCATTTGACTCCTCCCGCTTCGAATCTGCTTGAATCACCCCTGCAAAAAGCCGCGATTTTTGGCATCAAATTGATGCCCGAAACACGTCTTTTTCGCGTCAAATCACCCTAGCAGATATCAAGTGGGTTTGGCTTTTTTTCGTCTGAAACAGGCTGCTCATCTCAAGTGATTACACCTCCACTGTTCCACTTCTGCCACTTGGTAACAGTAGAGTAGGGCAAAAGTAAGAATAGTGCGCCAGTAGCACCATGCGGGGTAGCATTATGCACCACGGTATGATGCTTTGGGGCTGGTCTTGGGGTATCTTCTATGGCATCTTCTGCGCACTACATCTCGCAGCCTTCTCCTTACCAAAATGCGACGCCTGGGGCTTTTGGTCGTAGCCTTCTCAAGCATTCGCCCACTGCAATCTACCGACCAGCTGTGTCTGGCGCGGGGAAAAAAGCTGCAGGCGCTACGGAAGTTGGGGACGCTCCGAATTTTTTTTTTTTCGACCCTATGATTCTTTTGAAAGTGATTCACTTGCTCCTTTGATAACGACTAGGAAATGCCTCGCATGGGGCTCCGCATGACGAGAAACATTTTGAGCAAGCAGATTTGTATCACAGCTACGGGGTGGGAACGTTTTTACACGGGATACCAGACGGAAACAGTTCTTCGGGCGAGAATACCAGCTCGGACGACGAAGAGCACGGAGAAACACGGGTGGGCGGTGGCTACGCCGCGCAAACGAAGTTTCCGAACAAACTCGTAGGTGGTGGCACCACTTCAGGCCCTCCAGCTTACCACTTCGCAAATTATCACGACAGAAATAATGTTCATGGCGGCGAGGTGGTCCTAATACGGGACGAGCTGCAAACGAACGTTGGTGTAGTCGAGCAAGGAACTAATGGAATCAACCTCGAAAACAACCACACAACAGCTGCTGCTGTCAACGACATCAACAATCCACCTCTACATCCTGTCATCGTACCAGCCGATCAGTTTCGCAACGAGGCGAACTACGGTAATCACATCCAGTCGCGACGCAGCTCAGCCAGCAGCCGTAGTCGCGCGGGCAGTTCCGGTGGGTCCCGGAGTCCGCAGAACTCGAGCTCGTGTCAGGGCGGGGGGCGGAAGTCAGCCGTGAATTCGCCCAAGACCATCCCCTACGACTGGCGGGGAAGCAAGAACAGAAGCTCGGTAAATACAGGGAAAAGAGCTGGGGATCGTGTAGTTGCAGAAAATGACGCGGGGGCCGATCTTTGGAACAACACCGCCACAGCAACGGGTGGACCAGGGAGAACGGCGCACGTCCGCGGCAGTCCAGTGACCAAGTTGCACGAGGAGCACATTTTTGCGAGAATGAATCGAACTCGAAGTGGAGAAAATAAAGATGCAACTACCGGAACAACGAGCGAGCATCAAGAGGGAAATACGATGAAAAACGCACCATCTTCTGCTTCAAGCTGTCCCGCCGGCGCAGGCGGAAGCAATTGTTCCCCTCCACCCGACTTTCTTTCCGAGTCTCAGCTCCCCGAGCCACCTTGGGTGGACTTCGCGAAAGTGAAGCTCGGGCAGCAGCTGTGGCTGAAGCACCTCGCGGCGTGGGCGATCGGCCTCGGCCCGGCGTTACTGGTTGGGTTCTGCATCGGGCGGTTCGCGGAAGTTCTGTATCACACGGGGTACGCCCAGTCTCCGGAGACGGCTCTGAAGCGGTACCAGGATTATGAACTGCAAAAGTAATGTCGTGCTCGTAGCTAGTATTGCAACACAAATTTTTAGCTCAGCATGACAAACGGAATTTGTGATGCTGATTTAGCTTGAATTTGAAAATGTAGCTGTATATGTCGGACAGTTACTTAGCTGTATATGTCGGACAGTTACTCGCAGGCCATAAGAGGCGAGCAAAGGGTTGAGTTTGAAAATGAAACTTGTCTCGCTGAAATCAGTACGAGTGCGATCATGTTTTTGCACAGGATAATGATACCGGCTGGGCCATCGTGGACTGGTTCCGGTTCGATCTCCAGGACAAATTCTCGACCAGTCGGCGGAGCATTTACGCGGTGAGACACATGCACGCCTTGGCCCGGGCGAGAATCAAGAGAATCGCGAGATTGAAGCAGAATGCGAAAAAGGTCGTGAAGATGGATCGTTTGGAGAAGCAGGACCAGCATGTTGGGGTGGATTCTCATACAACAGTAGGAATAAAAGGTGCTGATCCTGCTGCAGCAGCCACCTCGTCTTCACATGATCAAATTGAAAATCCCCCGTTCTCCGCGGATTTTCAGCCTCTTTCCCAGTTTGACCTGTCCCAGGTGCTACTCGCCTTTTCCGGAATCATCCTGATCATCATGTTTCTCGAGGCGGAATTGCCGAAGATCACCGATAAGGAACTAGACGCGATGGTCCACTGCATGCGGTTCATCGGCTACCACCTCGGGATCGAAGACGAATTCAACTGCTGCGAGTCGCTTTCGACGCTGGAAAACGCCACCACCGAGTTCGTCGCCTGGGCCCCGCACCTGTTCCGCACGCAGCGGGCCTGCTCCTTTGAGCTGCGGAGGACAGCGATGGAGGGGTTCAGCTTCAAGGTCGGTCTCGGGAACGCCTTTTTCCATGCGGCGCTCTTTCATTCCTTGTACAACAGCGAAATATTCGGTCCGTTTGACTTCGACCCAAAGTGCCCGAACGACCAGCGGATCTTCAACCTCTGCTTCCGCAACCCGAACGAGAAAACCCGGTACCGGTGGGGGGATTGCTATACGGTGGAGAAGCCCCACCGAACCGCGCGCAAGGAGATAATCGGGGAGCTGCTGAAAGTGGTGTCACAGCAGCGGGAAACGAAGTCCCAGTTTTTTCACATCGTCGATCAGCATTACGGGAGGAACAAGAAAAACTTTCTGCTTTTCCTTCCCCCGACGACGGTAGAGGCGATCACGCTGCGCATCACGAAGTTTTCTTCTCTTCTCATGGACTACGACTACGTTTTCTGGGAGTTTTTGCCCTACACAACGTTGCACTGGATCTCGTTTTTTTTGAACGCGAGAAATAAAGTGCTTAGCTGGGGCGGGCATGGTCACCGTGCGGATGGCGTTGATGACGACGTGGCTACGGAAGGGCAACACACTTCTCACAAAGTGGGTTCAGTAGAGAAGAGAATGGTGGAAAGAAATAGTGAATCAGCAATGAGCAACAAACCAAGTTTCTTGCTAGGAAAAACTTTCATGTACAGTAGTTGTGTAGCGCTTGTGGGTGTCGGTGGAGCAGTGTTGCTGCTTTCACAGGTTGAGCAGCGTGCGCGGTTATTGAAAATCATAGAAGAAACAAAAATGTTTCGAGGATTTCGAATTAATTTGTCGAAATGAGAATAAGATATAAGAGTAAGACATTTTTACGAAATCGCACTGCTTTCGCATCGTCCAGCTTTTGCAGCCTTCACGCAAAGTAGCAAGTTTGTGCTTCAATGTTCGCAGTGTCATCGTTGTACGCGCTAAAGCTAAAGAACTTTCGTTTGAAAGAAATCATAGCAAACATCGTATTCGTGCTTATGCTTTGAGTGTTCGTGAGAGAAGAAGCCAGGCAGAGCTTGAGAGATGAAGTAGCCGATTCTAGTCGGCAAAAGCCAAAAGCAAATGTCGAGAAGTTGCTTCGTTCGCCACGACTTTCACCCGCGGTTTCGCGAGATCTTTACCTTTTGCGAAATTTTTAAAGAAGCAAAAACATGTTTAGGCACGGGCGGAGTATACGAGAAAAAATTTTCGCGTACAGCGACGTACACAACACAAGAAATCGGTAACATGTACTTTTCCGACGTGAAACCCGTGATCATACTGGAGCCGAAAATGAGGAACAAATCTGCGACAACATCCAAATCCAACCCCGCAGCGAAAATTTCGCTGGCGTCCCCGGATGAGCCGCGGCACGTAATGCCGCAAGAACAGGCAACGGGGACGACGGCTCCAAATGTTGTACCTGGCGGGATGAACAGCAGTAAAAACGGAAGTTTGATGCAAGTGCGTCAGAGCACTTCTTCTAGCCTCGTCAGTGCTCCTACTACACAGAAGGTGGTCTCTGCGTCCTCTACTTCGAGCAGGTCATCTTCAGGTTCTTCGACACGACGAGGAGGTTCTGACGCAAAACCAAAACAAAAGAGCACTGGCGCTCCGTCACCGCGAGCAGGGGCGACGACAGCAGCACAACTACATCTCGGTGCAAACAGTAAGAACAACCACTACTCGGTAGCAGCCGCAGCAGCAGCAAATGCGACCTCCACCACGACCCGAGCGTTTTCTGCAACGACCGCGAAAGTAAGTAATAGTGCCGGCACAACATCAACTTCAGCAACTTCTTCATCATTTGTCCCAGGCGGCCGTGGCAGGCTGTATCTCCAAGCGAACAAAAACGGGACACAGACGCCGGGATTTGGACCCAGGCAGATCAATCACTGGACGGATAAGGATAAAAACACTTATTCAACAAGTACATCAGCATCCAGTTCCACCACCAATGGAGTAGCTGCGGCCGGCGAGAAGACCAAGGGGAACAACAACAAGCACAGTACTAGCAGCAACTCTTTATCCCTTTCCAACTCTAGTTCCAGTACGAGCGTGGGCAGCAGTAGCGCTAGTGGGACGACGAGTTCGAGCTCGTCTTCTTCTAGTCGTGGTGGAGGGAAAACAAGTACTAGCAGTCAGCCGCAAGAAGCGACAAAGAATATGAACATCTTCCTTCCTCCGGAGTTGTTTCAAAACGAAGAGTTGCTGAAATACCGGCTCCCGCCGCCGACCTCCGCGGAAGCATTGCGGATCGACCAGCAAAGGCACGGGAACGTCCAGAACAGTGCGGTTTTGCTTTACTACGGCGAGTATCAAATGTAAAAATGTCTGGGTCTGGAAGAATGCAAGATTTGTCATGCATATTTCTCATGACCCATGATGCATGTAATGCATGACTTAGCATCGCAGACTTTTAGAGGGCTTCCTAATGCACCATCCGCATGAGAAATGCCCTGTCCGTGTAGCACAGATTATACCAATCTTGCTGGTCATGCAATACAAATTTTTTTAGAGTGCAAAAACAGCATGACAAGTTGCAATCTTCCAGACCCAGACATTTTTACATTTGATAGCGAGGACGGCACGGATCCAGATGGCGCAACAGGGGCGCAGGTCAAAGAAGATGAAGATGCGTCGGCAGTAGTAGAGCAGGGTGTACTAGTAGCTGCGGGTGGAGATGAAGAGGAAGAGCAAGCGGAGTTTTACAGAAGTACCGAGATGATTGTAGAAGACGACGCAATTATGTCAATGGAGAACGAAGAAGCGCGATCAGGACCGCCAATCCAAAACCCTATTGGAGGCCCACCACTTGGCGCGGCCGCTTTGGAAGATCCGAAAGCCGCACCCCCAGCACCCGCACAGGACGATGAACTACAAGTAGACGAAAAGTTTCTCGAAGCGGAGGAGTTTGTGAAAGCTGCCCCGGAGAAGATCGCCGAATCGTATCAAATGCAGAAATGTCTGGGTCTGGAAGAATGCGCGATTTGTCATGCTGCTTTTCCATGACCCGCCATGAGGTCTGGAATGCAGGACCTAGCATGACAGATTCTGCGAGACCTTTCTAATGCCTATCCTGCATGAGAAACTACCTCCCGACTTGGTCAAAACTGGACGACTTTTGGCCATCATGCAACACAGATTTTTGCATGCTGCTGATTTAGCATGACAAGTTGCAATCTTCCAGACCCAGACATTTTTACATTTGATAAATCGGTCGGAGTGACCACGAAAATGATCTTCGAAAGGATAGAGGGCGGTGAGAACGGGTATGGATTGCAAAAATGTCTGGGTCTGGAAGAATCCGAAATTTGTTATGCTGTTTTTGCATGACACAGAATGTCTGTCATGGAAGCCCTAGCATCACAGATTTTTAGAGGCCTTCCTGATGCCTATTCCGCATGACAAATGCCCTCCACGCGTAGCACAAACCGGACTCCTCTTGCTGGTCATGCAATACAGAAGTTTTTAGAGTCCAAAGTTAGCATCACAAGTTCCAACCTTCCAGACCCAGACATTTTTGCAGTCCATAACGGGGACGAAGTTGCGATTGCGGCGAACGTTGCAATTGTGACCGAGGTATGAACTGCAAAAGTATCGTACTCGTATAAATGCATTACAAATTTTCTCAGCATGAGAAATAAAATTTGTAATGCTGATTTTCGTCGACAAAGAAATTTGTAATGCAAGACCTGCATTTATACGAGTACGATACTTTTGCACAGGATACGAGGAGGAGGATAACGATAAGGAAAACGATCACAGCAAAGAGGAGTTGGATGATGTTCTTGAGCATCAAGAAAGTACTACAACTAAAGCTGCGATGACGGTGAGTAGAATGGCTGCGACGCAGGCGAAGGAAACGACGGGACTACAGCAGACCATTCTGGATGCAAGAGTAAACAGCTACTTCCGAGAACAAGAGGAAATAGACGAGCAGGAAGAAAAGAGACGGCTGGAAGTTGCGGCCACGTATTTTGAAGCAGCGGAAGAACAGAATGTGGCAGCTGGGGCAGGAGCACCGGCTTCTCTTGCGGAACCCGAGAAGGAAATCAACGTTTCAAAACTCGATAAGGCAGGAGGTGCAAGACCAACGACGAACGCGGTTAATTATGCAGCAGTGGCTAGCAGCAACTTCGCACCATTAGCAGTGGCTCCTCCTGCTTCTAACGCCCACAACGACCTTTCTGCATCGTCCTCTGCGGCCACCGGTTCTACTTCCTTCATGTTGCCAAATGCCACTGCAACGTCTGTGGCCGCTACACAGCTGCTGGCGGCGCAGACAACGGCCGCAAACGCGGCGATGACATTCGCACCGGCATCGCGCGTGAATAATATGCAGAAAAACAAATACAGCACTGCGTCGTCAGCATCGAGCTCGAGCTCGAGACAAGCGGAGAAGGAGAAGATTTATGCATTGCAAAAGTATCGTACTTACTAGTATAAATCGCATGACAAATTTTATCAGGAAGAAAATTGGAATTTGTAATGCAGATTTGGGTAGGAAACCAGATTTGTCATGCATACCTGCAATTCATACGAGTGCGATACTTTTGCACAGGATAAGATTATCATACCAGCGAGCGGCGTGAACGGGTCCAAGGAAAAGTCCGGGCTGCCGTATCCACAGGAAATTTCCCGTACACGTACATATGCAGTCTCTGCATGACAAAACTTGCCTTCAATCCTAGTCCAGCATGACAAGTTGGACTCTGCAATGTAGCGAAATTTGTCATGCATTTTGTACATGTACAGGAAATTTACATTGCATATGCGGCACATCGAGATTATCCGAAACAGCAAAGTGTCGATTGAAAAGTACTTGGCCTGGGAAAAGGACAACGCAAGATTTCTCACAGTGAAGCTGCGGGATCAGGAGAGTATAGTGGAGGAGTGTTGTTGTAGCAGTCTTGTCCTCTTCCGATAGTTTTCATCATCATGATATTGATTGTTGCCGTGCTGTCATATACGCATTGTAGCTTGAGGCTCCACGAAAAAAGGATCGCGACATGATCATGAAATCACAGTTCGCTACAACACGCTGGAGCAAGCGGAGCGTGCAAGGGAGGAACTTCGGGTGAACCTGTTCCGTTTCCTGGATCCGGAACTGCCGCAGAGAGTGGACTTGATCAAAGACTTGCAGAAGTCCTTCAACTCATTGGCGGTGGAGTGCTCGCGCGGGCGGGCAGAAGCGAGCCGGTTACGGGAACTGTTACACGAGAGCCAGGTGGTGTATCGGGCTCAGGAAGAGGAGGTCGAAAAGTTACGGGAGAACTTTGATGTTCAGGTATGGAGAAAAGTTTAGAAATTTTTCTTACAGGTGCTAAATCTTCATCCCCGAGCCCGTCTTGTGATGCACCGTGCCATGATAGGCATGGTAAGTCTAACTATGTGTAGTTGTTCATTTGTCAAAATATGCAGAGATGAAATTCCCATACTTCATTTTTTTCAGATCGCCTCCATGGAGCAGCGTGTGGTTTCCCTGACCACTGTGAATTCCGCCCTGCAAGCCAAAATTGAGGCGCTGGTGGAGGCGCACAACAAGCAGCTAAAGGAGATCGAGGAGAACGAGAAATTGAAGCAGAAAGCGTTCCACAAGCAACTTGCCGAACAGAAGGCGTTCCTCGAACAGGAAATTGCGAAGTCCAAAACTGCGTTTTTCGAGGAACAGAACAACTCGCAGGAGAAACTGCAGTTAGAAGAGACGAAGTGGAAACAGAAAATCGCCGACAAGGACCACGAAAGACTGGGTGTAGAGCAAAAATTAGAGGAAAAGGCGCAGGAAATCGAGAAACTGAAAATTCAAGTGGAGGAGGCGAAGGAGGCGAACCGCGAGGAGGTGGCGAATTACGTGATCGAAAGAGACACGCTGTCGGGAGAACTGCGGGAATTCATCCACGAACGGGAACAGTACCAAACCGAGATCACGGTGTTGAAGCAGGACATTGAAAGGATGAAGAAAGAGCACGACGAGCTGCACACGGAGCACATGAAGTTGGTCACGCTGGAGAAGTCCGAAACGGAAGAGATGGAAGTAGAGAGGAAAAGGCTATTATGCAAGAAAAAAACTGTGTAAGTGTAACTTTGCCTTGCAGATGTTGCAATACAGTTACACTTGTCATGCTGGGTATGCAACATCAGAGCGGAGGCTATTTCAATACGTGTTTTCGCGTACTGGTACTAGTTACGCATGACAGGTTTTCTTTGTCATGCAGAACAAATCTGTGATGCTGTTCCTGCAAAAAAGTTACACTTACTCACTTTTTTTCTTGGATAGTTACGTGATGACAGAAAAGCCGCGGAGGAGCAGGTTCGCTTCATGGAGGACAGAATGCGCTCGTTTGACCAGGAACGCCTCGTCATGGCAGAAAAGGTATTTTTATCGAGCGAGAGATGATGCTGGCTCGTGTTTCGGATCGCAGTAGTACTTCTATTGTGCCTTCAAAGACAGCCCTGTCTTGATTCTGTGCGCCGGCTTTTTTGCATTTGGTTGATTCTGGTTCATTTTCGGTTTTGCATTTCTACTACTCATTCTGCATCGAAAATCAAAATCCTATGCAATGAATAAAAACCAAAATTATCAGCTCCAAGCTCTCGAGGTGGGGCGTGTAGAGCAATCTAAGCGGGAGGAGCATCACATGGACAAGTTCGCTTCCACAGTCGGGGAACTCGATACGAGGGTGCACAACTCACCCTCCCCCTCATTTGTATGGCACCAACAGCAATACAAGCGTCGGCAAGAGTGCAGGCTTTGCGTGACAAATTCACCCCGGAAGATTGTAGTGCTGATTGAGCATCCAGAACTTGTCATGCGAAAAGTGCCGAGAGGCATGGGGCGCATGTGGTTTTTTGCATGACAAATGAGGGGGAGGCGGAGTTGTGCACACTCATACTCGAACGAGAACGGATGGCGGCGGCTGAGCTGCGTGTGGTGCACATAGCCAACGTTGAATCGATAAAAAGTTTGCAGATCGAGAAGGCGGCATTAGAGAAAAGCAACGAGAAATTGGAAAAGGAAGCTGTTGCGTATCGGGAAAACCAGGAGAAAGCGTATTTTGTGGTTGTTTGAATTGGTCGTGGTGCGGCGCATTACTTCCCTCTACGCACGACGAGATGAACATGAGAGAGATAATGCGTGCCTTCTTTGCAGCGTTGCATAGAATACCGCATTGAAGATGCAGATCGTATTCAATTAAAAATCGCAGCTACTCCGACCTTTCCGCTTCCTACTCTGGTGCAGAAAAGACCAACGAGGAGCTGAAAGACCTGCTCACGAAGATGCGACAGCTGAACAGCGAAGTCACTTCTACGTTGAAAGAAAGGGAGAACGAGATCGAAATTTTGAAGCGGGATTTGGAGACGGAAAAAACCAACGCCCACGACTTGTCCAATTCGGTGAAGCAGCATTCCGCGGCGATTCAGCAGCTGCGGGGGCATTCGGTGAAGTTGCACGAGGAGAAAGAGACGGCGGTGGACGAATTGAAGACCGAGATCGACGCACTGACCAAAACACACACAGAAGAGGTGCGGGAGATGCGAGAAGATTTGCGGAAAAAAACCGAAGAATACGCAAAGAAAATCGGTATTTTTTGACTTCTCACGTCGTTTTGATGTTCTACAGTTTGATCGTAAAAAAAGTGAAATTGAGTTGTGTTATACAGTAATAAATCCACCATCACGTCACGTTCATGCAGCTTATTTGCATTCAACACTGAAATTATACAGAAACGCTCGAAACCGAGATAGACGGCCAGAGCTTGACAATCATGAAGAAGGGGGATTCTCATCTGGAAGCGCAGAGAAAATGGGAGGAGACGCAGGAAAGGCTGGTTGCCGAGCGGGATGACGCTAGGTAGAAGAAATTCTGCTGTGGACTATCTTCGTTCTTTCAACACGACCTTTCATCGTCCACGTATCAGCATGTGCTTCTAGCAACGACGAGATGTTGATCCACTTCTAGGCTTCTACTAACAGTAGAATCTCTATCTCATGGTGGATCTCTAGGGTCGACATGGTTAGAATTAGAAATATCGTTGTCGTGAGGAAGATGATGCTTCTGCAAATTATGTTGGAGGTGGATTGCACTGTTGAAAACAAATTTGAAAAATCACCCTACCAAAGGAAACTCGCGCACCAAGGCCAGGGCTACAAGTACGAACTAGATATGACAAGGCAGCAGCTGGCGGTAGCGGAGCAGCAATTGGAAGACACACGGCAGCTCCTGCAGGAAAGATCTCGAACAGACCAACTTCGGAAGTCAGCGATCGGCGCTTTGCTGCAGACGGTGCAGATGGACCAGATGGTCGGCGCGAGCTCGATGGGACAACAGGGCTCGCCAGCAGCGAAAAGCAGCAGTCCGGCAGCCAGTGGTAGCAAAACAGTATCATCTGCTTCAGCACAAGGAGCTCCTGGTGCAGTATCTTCTACTTCCAACACCCACCTGGCGCACGATGCTGTGAACAAAATGCAGCAGCAAGTCGAGCAGGAGCTGGCCCAGATTCCGGCGATGCAGCAAGCGCTGCAAACAACAACTGCTGACCACCAGGCCGACTTCGCGAGTAACGCCAATGAAGAAATCACAGCAGCGACGGTCCTGAAGACCGGCGGACAAGTCACGACAACCGATTTCAGCACCGTGAAATCGTACCAGCAGGCCGCAGGGGCTGACAGCCAACAGAATTCGAACTCCATATCCTGTGCAAAAGCATCGTACTACCTAGTATAAGTTGCATTACAAATTCGCTCAGCATTACAAATAAAACTTGTAATGCTGTTTAGCAGCAATTACTACGAGTACGATACTTTTGCAGCGCATACTCCAATTCAAGCACGAATTTGATAACGCCGATACAGTTGCACTACCCGGAGCGGGTTACATTGCCGGTCAGCAGTTACCGTCCGGAAACACGGTCCACTTATTCTCCCGTGAAGAAGCAGCAGGAGCTGAGAAGTGTGACAAGCCACCAGCAACAAGAGCAAGAAGGTTCTTTGCATCAGCATCCTTTCCCCGTGGCGATTGTTTACAACAATGGCGCCACTACAGCTGCTGGAGGACACAACTTTGCAACCCCCCAAGACGCACCGATCACCGGGCACAACCTGCAGGGAAGCCTGCCCACGGTGGAGATTTATCACCAACAAACTCATCTTCGTGGTCCGGGGTCAGCAACAGGCACAGTAGCTCCAGGCAGTACCACTTCAAGTTCCAGCACCGCGACACGGGTTATGAACAACGGACCGTCCGGAAACAACGCCGATTTTCACTTCTACTCCGGACCACCAGCGGGGCATCAGCAGCAGGTTTTGTTACCGGACTCTGACCCGAATCTGCTCCCCGCGGTAACGATCAGCAGCAACTATGGTCAACACGCTGGAACTCCGCAACATCTGATTACCGACAACAACTTCTCCCACCAGGCTTTCAATCACACGCTCGACAGTCGCGGCAGTCCTGGTGTAAGTCTGGGCGGCCAGAATTATCCGCATTCCAGGACGCCACCCAGAGGGAGGGGCAGGAGAAGACTTTCCCCCGGGCCGAGCTACGGCGCACCGTCGGGAGTAGTTACAGTGGACAATGCGGACCACCTGACGTCTTCTTCCCACCACCAGCAAAGCGCTTTCGACAATTCATCGTCGGCCTTACAGATGAATCGTGGAGTTGTTGCAAATAACAACTACCCGCTGCACGTCTTCCAGCAGCAACAAGACCAGCAGTACGACCGGAATGTGTCAAAAGCGATTTCCGAAGCGGAGACGATCCTGACGAACCGGGATTACGAGCACAACGTGCGACACGCGCACGACGACGCGCCGAGGCGGGTGTCGCAATCTTCGGCTATGCATTGCAAAGTATCGCTGCAATCGCATGAATTGCAATTGCGGTTACGCATGACAAATCTACTTTTCGTCCTCAATTAGCATGACAAATTCTATTTCTTCCTTTTGAAAAGAATTGTACTTTATTGCAATTCCTACTAAACACGATATTTTTGCAACGCATAGCGGTCATGACACAGCAGTTACAGTACAACTCGGTGGACCAGGATTTGCTTACCAGACTCCGCCAGGAGCGGCGAAAGTCGATTGAGCGGGCGATGATGGGATCGGCTTCTTCTGCGGGTAGCAGTGCGAATCTGTCCGCCAGTTCCAAGGAGCGGCAGCTGCAGCAGTCGCAGGCATTGAACTCTTCCGGTGCCGGTAGCAGTTCGGGCATCTTTGACTCCGCTCCCGTGGAACCGCCGAGCAGCTTCTTCGATTGGTTACCGGGATTGTAGCTAATTCGAAACTCGAGGTGGAGTTACCGCTGTTGATGCCTCCACGATTGGCGGAGCTGCAGTTTCGGTATTCCAAGAAAGTTGAAGACTCAGAGAAATTCGTTGTACCCGCATGATGATCGCAAAATAACATCGATCATCAGTAGTTTCGATGAGCTAGTTGTACCAAATCAAAACAGAACCAACCGTAGGAAAAATACTCGATGCTGGCGAAGTGTTGAGCCTGAGCTTCTATTTGAATTTCGTGAGCTAGTAGTAGTTTCATGCTATCGCTTTCAATTCTATTTCTACCGCTCTTGATACGATTACGAACAATACACACTCTAGCAGATTACTAAAAAACAGATACGCGGCAGAGGCTTCAAGTTGTTGCTTCTCCAGAAGCACTATCTTAGCAAACGGGTTTCATCAAAATGTATGTGGACTAAAAGCAGAAAGTTTGTACTGACAAAATTAAACGGCCTCCAAAGTAATGAAGAATAATTAGAGATACTAACTAAGCTGAAAAATAAGGTAAAGGTCTTAACAAAAACGAAAAGTACAGGACTACCGGCAACCTTTAAAACTAGATGCAGTGAGAAGTAGAAGCCAGCAGTTCTTCGTCTAAAGCATGGCTGCGGTAGTCACGTGACCAGCGAAAGAAATCGTTGCGCAACGACGGCAGAATCAGAATTCCGACTCTCCTAGCTTGAACAATAGCAAGACGAATATTCTTCACACCAATGTTTCTTTCGATTATTGCACGATAAGCGCACGACGGTGCAAATATTAGAAATCAAACGAAACCTCCCATATGTTATTTGAAAACTTTTGTGTGACAGTTTCCGTTTCCGTACGATCAATCTCCGCCGGTCCTCAGACCGACGGTGATTCGACCAGTTTACTGAGCTACAATTTGACAACTTGAGCTTACTATTTGATCGTTTACAGAAGTCTCACAAGAAACCAAGAGTAGTGTGTATTTGTACAATTATCTCCCTAGAATTTGCAAACGACCCGAGATGTGTGCCCACAGCTGGTGACAGATTAGACGTGCGTTCTTGTACAATGTGCTCGCTGAAGATAAATGTTGTTTTACACCAGAGGCGATCTCAAAAGAAACGGCGCATTTGTGGCCTCAGAAAACGAGCCGTGTTCTCTTCTAGCCAGTATGTACTCGTACTCGAGGTGGGTGTGTGCTAGTCATTCAGGTGTAGCTTTGCAGCTTGGGGCGTTTCTTTGTCAATGGGAGCGAATTGAAAAGCGCCGCCCGTAATTTCGCCGCAGGACTCGAGGGCTTGCCGTATCCGAGCGGCGCCGTCGGCCGTTCGGCCGTTGTGTTTGCCGTCGGCAATTTGTGGACGGCCGAGCCGGGGGGTTTTGGCGATGGCGCTGGCGCGGGAGCGTTTTACCCATAGGGGGGCGCCAAGTGCCCCGCTTCGCCGGGCCATTCGGCCCGGGCCCGCGCTGCTTGCCAGGCGGAATGCCGAGGCCGCGGAGGCCCCGCGCGGGCTCCTCAGATCCGCCGGCGGAGCCGGCCGGCAGGCTGGCTTGCAATGCCGGCGATTCAAAGGCGCCCCGACGTCGCCCGCTGCAGTGACACACACGGGCAAAGGTTGGCCCGGAGTCTTTGGCGCACGCAAATCGTGAACGTGGCGCCTTTTCGGCAACCAACTCGCGCCCCCCTCGACCATACCAGTGGCGACCGCGCTGCGGTATCATCAGAGTGCGACAAACAACTTTGACGCAGGACGTTGCCCATTCCGCCGATTGGCCGCCACCGCCCGCGAGCGTTTGGCGCCCGCGCCCTTCTGTCTCATGGCGGGCCCATATCGGCTACGAGGGCTTGGGCTTGGGGCCCGGTGCCCCAGCTTTCTTTCCGCGGGTGTT
This sequence comes from Amoebophrya sp. A120, assembly GCA_905178155.1. NCBI lineage: Eukaryota > Dinophyceae > Syndiniales > Amoebophryaceae > Amoebophrya > Amoebophrya sp. A120. The sequence continues at coordinate 2,008,815 of CAJINV010000012.1, read as the reverse complement.
GCCCTTACAACATCCGCGGAAACGGCGGCGGCGCCGCTTTGGCCGAAGCTGCCAGCTCCGTCCGCCAATTAAGCGCCGAAGCAGAGGACGAAGGAAGGGCCCCCCACTAATTTCGGCGCAGAAGCTGCGCGCTTGCCGGCCGTCTGCGCCGCGTCCGCCCGACCGGCCCGCCGCCCCCCCGCCCGGGCCCGGCCTGCCGCGCGCCGGCTGCCTGGCTGCCAGCCTGCATGGATGTGCTCCCTTGGCGCGCTGGCATTGGCCCGCAGGTGCGCCCCGGGGTCTGTGTTTGTTCTCTCTGTCTCTTGGGGAATTTCGCCCGGCGCCGCGGTTTCCCATCAAGGGGCGCGCACCGGTTCGGGGCGCGGACTTGGCCCGGGTCCTTCCTGTTATTTTGGCCTTAGGGCGCGGACCCTTTCTTATTTGCAGCCTCACTTTCAACGGGGCGGCCCGCCGCACACGCCGAAGAGAGCCGGCGGGCTTGGCAGGACGAGGTGAAGAAACGCCTTTGCCGTTCGTCCCTGCCTCCGCGACAAGAATGGTCTCCCTTTGTGTGCTGGTAAGCACTGGCTCCTCCGCGCGGGGCGGCTGCGTCGAATTTGGAATTTCGTGCCCCGACCGAGGTGTCTGTATCTGCCTTGTGCTTTTCCTGTTCTACCTCTACTTTTCTTGTCGTTTTGATTGGTTTGGGCATGTCCCTGTCATTGTCGGTCTTGTCGGGGAGCGAGGGTTTGACGGCCATGCAGCAGAAGTGTGAGTGTCGGCAACACGATGTATCGGTGATTGCCCCGAAGCAAGCGTGTGCGTTTTCGTTGATTGAAGTGCGTGTTTCCGTTTCAACTTGGCTTGTCATTGTTCTACAAACCCAAACTGGGCCACCGCGAAGATGACGCTCGCCCCATACCCGCGGCAACTTCCACCTGCTTCGACAAGAATATTTGCGTGGAGAGCCCAAACCGAAATGAGAATAGACGTTCCGTAGAACAAGCTCTTGTGACGCGGCCCGCCGTGCAGTTAACATCAGAGAGACCAAAAACTGCGAAAATTGCTTAGCACAGTGAGCGTCACTTACAAAGCGAGATAGCGACGCATTGTCGCTCCTCAACACTTTGTGCAGAACACACTTTCGACTCCAAAATAAAAAAGCAAAAGGAAACCCAACGAAGCAAAAAGCAAAATGTCCGCTGCACTACCAGTACCCACGTCCTCCACTCCCTGCCCCGAGCAGCAGGATGAAATAGCCGAGCTCCGGGAGGCGTTGGAAGACGAAAAGGCGCATAGCAAGCGAGTCGAAGAAGCCTTGGTCCAGATGGCCGCGAACATGCAACAGTTACAACTTTTGCATGAGGAGGCCAGCCTCGCGCACAAGGCGGAGATTGCGCGGCTCAACAAACTGTTACTTGAGCAGGACGAGAACAAAGCCATAACCAGTACAACTGCCCCCCCGGCGGGACAAAAAATGACCACCGGCGCTGGCGAGGAAAACTCTTCTTCCTCCGGCGTGGAAGCAGAAGCAACCGAACTGGAGGAACAGGCGGAGGATGGGGATGAGGATCATTATCCAAAAGACCGCGGGGACCTCCAAGATGCCCGTGCAGATGCAACAACTGCAGGACGGCCGCTACAGGAGACAAGTGACGAAGCTGCAGACCTCCTCCACCCTGAAGCTACTGCCTGGCGCGGGAAGCTTTCAAAATTTGTCGCCGAGAACGGCATCGGGGCGGAGACTGTGGCAGGGGATAAGGGGGAGGTGAAGTAGAAGTAGGTGCTTTTGATTTCAAGAGTCACGTTTTATTTGTTGTCAAGCCAGCATACAAGGAGGCGGTACCGCTAGCAAAAATGACAGTCGGTAGTTGCGTCGATATTGAACAATTGCCTTGGAAGGAGCTGTTGTAGAAATGATTCGAGCAGAACGTCATATCTTCTGCTGATGTTTTTAATATTTACGTGCCAGGACGACTATGAATGGACAACTTAGAAAAGTAGACCATAAACGACCCTTTGAAATCAAGAAAACAGCTCTTCGCAAAAAATGACTTTTGATCCGAACTTGTGATTTTTGCATTTGAAAGTTGTAATTTTTCGAGCTGCGATTTTTGCATTTCCGTTTTTCTTTATAAGTATTTCGATCCGAAATGTTAATAGTTCAAACCGAAACATCGCATACTTCAAGCCGAGAAACAACTTCTTTTAAAGGGAGAAACTTCAATACCGATGAGGAGGAACCTTCAATACACAACTACCCGACCTTCGATAAACAACTAACCCGACTTCTTTTTCCTTCAGCTTCCGCCTTCAATTCCTTCAAGATCACAAGAGCTTCTTGATCAAAAAACCACACAAAACCACAAAAACCGAGCTCCTCTATGACGACCGGAAATTTCCAAAAGTTGTGGTTTACCGTAGAGCCACAACTTTTCGCCAAGATCCGCCTTTTTTATCATTCACTACGAGAAGTAGCTGCTGCAAGTCATCCTTTTGATCCAGGAAGTGCTTTTCGGTTCTGTGCCGGAAGTGAAAATGAAATGAAACAAACGAAACCGGAGAAGAAAAAAGCGAAAAGAAGGTGCTGCGTTGTTTTTGTTTTATATGAGTTTGCATCTCTTCAGCTTCGTCATCATTCTCTATCAACGTCTACATCTACTAATGCAAATACAATCTACAACATCAACTTCAACAACATAAAGTGATAGTAATGTTACCGCTACCGCAACCGCTTCCACTCCTGCAACTGTGTTTGCAGTGATGATGCAAAAATAAAATCACACAAAACTACAACACTTCTCAGGTTCTCTGACGAGGCGGATGCCCGAAGTGCAAGCAGGTCGAATCACGTGGCGACGCATCTCCTCAGCCGTTGCATTGTGCTGGTCTTTCCCTTCGTGCAGCCCATCGGAACCAAGCAAAACGGCGGCACCATCTTCGACAGCAGGTGATGAAGAGAGTGCGAAAGTGAAAGAAAGCTGACGAACTGACTCGCACTTCAAAACGAAATTGATTCTGACGGTTGAGCTCCAGCTGAAGCTGAGGCAGACATCACACTGAGGATCAGGATGTGGTCTGTCAGTAGTATCTATGTCGTGTCGATCACGATCTCGATCACGGTCGCACTGTCTCGGTCTTTGTTTATTGGTATTATTGTGAGTGTGGAAGTAGAGGGCGTTGAGTGATGTTGTTGTGCGACGGGTTTGCGCGGATGAGTGAGCTGCGCACTTTGATACAGCCGACCATCGGTTCGGTTCTGATTTCTACTGATTCTGATTTCCATTTCGCTTTGTTTTCCTAGCAGCCGCAGAGTGAAACCGACGGCCATGATATCGAGAGAGCGCCGGATACTCATAGCGAGAAGTAGATATGCAACAAGCGAATACATGAGGAGCGCGATTGGCAGTCAGCACGTGACGCCGATGATGCACGCGAGGAATGAGCTGAGTGTGAAAGCGCGCGTATATGAGCCACGGAGTGCGTGATAAACAGAGCGCATGGGAGCCGCGTGATGAATCTCGGGGAGATTCAAAACACGTACATGCGCACACATAGTGCGCAAGCGCATGGCAGTAGTCTATTAGCAATGTGCGTGTAGATGTAGCTGGCTTTCATTCTTGTCCCTATCTATGTGTAGAAGATTGCTCTGGTTTTCGCCCTAATTCGAACGCATTGTCGCGCCACAAGATGAATCGCGGCAAAGACAAAAAGTCCGTGGAACCGGGCGGACCATTAGCCCGCCCGACGCGTGGCCAGTCACCATGGCGTGACTTCTCGCATGACGTCGCAGTGGCAACATCGATGCAGAACCTCGTCGACGCGTTTGATTCTTTGATAGCTAGCGGCGCATCGACGTCTGCGAGCGATGCGACGGCTGAAAAACAGAACGCCGCGAAAGGAGCGCGTGGGTTTGTGCGGACAGAGCTGAACGCCAAGAGTCTGTCGAAAGCGTGCAAGCGGCTCCACGGTGTTGCTGCTACTCGACACCCGGACAAGCAGCTGCTGGTCGCGCTGGCGGAGGACGAACTTCAGAAGCGGTTTGAAATGATTCCGGAAAAGTTTGCGAAATGCCTTGCGATGGAAAAGGGGGAGGCGCATCGGGCGCAACAAGACGAAGATGCAGAGGCGGCCCTTAACCCAAAGAGGCGGAAGGTTTCTCGTTTGAGTGTTTTTATTTGATCCTCGGCTTCAAGTGAAGATGAAAACAGAAGCTTGATGCTTATGTGGGACAAAGATGAACATGAAGCACTGTAGAACAAAGACCAACGTGAACATGTGGAAGAGCGAAGACTTTGTATTTGGGAATGGAAATGGAAATGCTAACGCAAACGCTTTTCTCCAAAACCCCAACAGGTGCATGACATCCGAAAAGAATGGGCGGAGGTTGACTTCGCCGTTTTCGACAAATTCAACACGGTCGAAGAAAAGCGCGACTACGTCGCTGTTTGCATGGCTTCGAGCAGCGCGACGACGGCGAAGAAGGTGCAGAAGTTGCGTCTCCTTTTTTGACGTCGTTTCAGATTGTCTCGATCTTATTCTTATTTTGATTCCAACTTCTTCCCAGTTTTGTTTTGCATGCAGTATACGGCTGCTCGCGTTTAGGTTGATGCCTAGTTATATGCAATGACAAAGTCAATGTCAAAGATAAAGAAAAACAAAAAACAACTACAGCTACCAGATCGAGCTGATGCAGCACCTGTTCCAGGTCGAGGAGCGATACGACCACAAGTCGCGGCTTATGGGTTTGCACAGAGAAGCACTGCCGGGCCAGTTACTATCTGGTGATCCAGTCATCATGAAGGCAGGGATCGGGTATGACTGGAAGTCCGGGTCGCTCGCCAGCAGCACCATAAAACAGGTTCCGGATACACAGAAGCGGCGGGCACAGCTCGTGCTGTACAACGACCAAAAGTTCGAGGATGCGAAGCAACAAAGGGAGACCATTACTCTCGCAGCAGCAGGTTGGAAGGATGCGCACCGGAAGTTTCTCGAGCGCAAGGAGGACGAACTGCGGGCGGTCTACTGGATGCACGATCTTCAGGATGTGGAAGCTATCGCGGGTATTTTTTCCCACTAGATACGCAGGAAATTGAGCATGACAGATTTAGGACGAGAGTTGCAGTCTGACTTTGAGCTACGACGACCTCCACACTTTACATCTCGCACTGCCGTGCTGATTGCAGTTTGCATTATTTTCCTCTGTGGTGTGTCTTATCGTTCGTTATTTTTATTGCAGTCTCGTGCTCATCTAGAATTATTTGCCAATGAACATTTCAGATATCGACGTGTACCGGAACCAAAGCGGTCCAGTTGCGCTTTCTTTCGAAGGGCGCGACGACCTGGCGCTAACCCGGGAGGCGCCGAGGGAGGCGTTTCTCAAGAAGGTCGAAGTCGCGGCCAGCTCTTCCAGTGCGAATCCGTTCCCGGTTGTGATAGCTCGGAAAAGCAAAATCCGCAGGCCCACCATCGTGGTGCGCGTTGCGCCGGACAGCACGCCATACAAGCAGAGCCACTCGCTCACGCTGGACGCCCTCGTGATACGCGCAAATCCGACGACAGGAAAGTTACACATCAAGCACGTCATCCCGTTGGCGTCGAGCCACGACGGTGGCTACTACTCTGTGTTGGCAGACATCTACGCACTTCTGGGGTTGTGTGTGATGTTACCAGGAGCGACAACAGCAGCATGGGAAACGGACCCGATCATCATCCTGGCGATCGCATCCGATGCGGGGGCGGACATCCTGTCTGCCATGCGTCGGCTGCGCCGCATGTGCCAGGTCTTGCGGAAGAGGAGGAAGGAACAGGAGGCGAGGGGGTCCAAGGTCAAGTGCCTCGAGTTCTTCGTCGTGCAGTTGGTTTGCCAGTTGCATCAGTGCCACCTTCTCACCAAGGAGGTGATACAAGTGCAGGAGGTATTCTACCCCAAAATGGTAGAGGGAGTAAAGGCCATCCAGCGGGCAAACAAGTGGTGGCTCCAAGACGCAGGCATCAAGGTGCCCGAAGCGGTGGACCACCGGTGGATGACGCTGCTGCCGTGCCTCGAGGCACTTTTAGAAAACAAGGAAAAGTTGGTGGCCTGCGTCAACACGTTGAACCCCGAAGACCGGGCGGATGAGACCAACAGAGCAACAGTCGCGAAGGCGCGACTCCACTCCCGTAATCCCGACTTCTGGGTTGCGGTTGCGTCCGCCGCTACGTCGGTCCGCGAAGTGCACAGACAGTCCCTCCGCGTCGAGGGCGACCCAACTGCTGTGCTGTCGAACACGAAGCTGGAAGACATGTGCGCACACCGCCCCAGGCCGCTGGCCGTGGAGGACATCATGACGAAGCTGAAGAACCTGTTATGCAGGAAGCCCGACTGCTTGCAGGAATTCACGGTGTTCATGAAAACGATGACTCGCTTGCCGTCGCGAGAGATACAACTTTACAACTTCCCCTACCTTCTTACCATGTTGCTCAACAAGAAGCTGCGGCGCTATATCGCACAAGCTCTTCTGCAAACCGAGCCGGACAACCGCGATGATTTTTTGGACTTCCTGCTGGAGATGTGTCACGACGCTCTTGTTTTGGTCGCGGAAGAAGATGCTGTTGCTACGCACGTCATGGAGGACGGAACAGTGTCTCCAGCGGCGCTTTTGTGGGAAATAGTCTCGTGTCTGATGCCGGGTTTGCAACCGCAGACACAGTACACCGAGAGTCTGCACAACTCGAAAACATTCGAACATCACAACGCTCCCAATATAAAAGCAGAGCGGAACGGTTTGCGGGTCAGGAGAAACCGGGGGGAGGGGCTGGAGTATCCGCTTGTGAAAATGTACCAAGACCAGCACCGGGAAAAGTTTGACAAGCGTTTTACCGCGGCGAGAGCATACCAGCCGACCGAGATGGAGAAGCTGTGGGGCCGTGATCAGGAGTATCTTCATCCGTGGTTGGGCCGCTTGTGCACGGAGTTTGAAAACTACCTCGAGCAGCACCCGGCTTTTCCGGAACACATCGAAACCAAGGTCGCGCAGAAGATCTTTTGCGGGCCGATCCCGCCCAACAGCGACCTCGTTCTTCCGCCACTTCTGCGCAACTTGATACCGGGATTCTCGGCTGGTGTGCCGCACTGGAAGTCGGGAAAGAAAGCAACGCTTTTCGAGAACAACATCTGCAAGCTGGGGCACCTGGTCATGCGGTTGCCGGAGAAAACGGTCTTAAACCAGCAGGACCTGGTCGACGGTAACCATGCGGCAAAGCCGTGCTTCGTAGTGTCCCAGGAGGGGGATCACAAGGGGCACGTGCTAGAAGTGCGCAGGGTCCTCTCTTCGGATTTTGATAAACAGATGACCGCGATTCGGGAGGAAGAAGTAAAGAAGAAGATTCCGCGCGAGAGTATGACGGAGTGGTACGTGTGTCACCCCTTCACGCGGTGCCGCACGGTTTCGCAGTGGGCGCTGGATCCGGCGCCATCGCGACAGCGCCTCGTGATGGACTTCAAGATCTCCGACGTCGATGCGATACGGTGGCACGACCACCCAGACCCGAAGCAGGACGTGCTGTGCTCCGGGCCGGTGCTCGCGACACGAGCGTCAAACTGGGTCAGCCAGAAGATCTCCCTCGCGAAGATCGGCGTGGCGAACAAGGAGAAAGCGCGGACCGACGAGGCAATCGTCCAAGGTCCGGACAGTAAGAAGGCGGAGCGGAGTACAAGGGACGTCGCTTGGAAAACGGTGAGCCAACATATTGCCGTCCCGGAGAAGCAGCTGGAAGAAAAAATCCGGGAGGCATACTTCGTATTCAGGTACTTGGCGAGAGCTAGGCAGTACAGACTGCTACGCAGTCAACTTACTTCCTAGTATGCAAATACTTCTTTGCCTTTGAGTTTGTCTTCTTGTTTGTGTTTGCATGTGCTAGTATGATTCGCGCTTGGCCCTTGGCCTGCGCTTGAAAATGAGAGCTGGTTTGTTTCGAGTACAGCCACCTCCTCGTCCTCGAACTCCTCCGCTGCAAAATTCAAACGTGCATGAATCTAAAATAACAGGCCGGAGGCGGCAACCTGGGCCGCGTCTTTACCGTTGGGAATGCGCAAAGCAAAAGGCGGCGCGGTACCCGACAAGAACGGAGGGCGCGAGACGGTCGCACTCGCAGCGCCGTTGGATTCACAGTCGGACTCCGGGTTGAAGGGTGGAGTCGCGTCGGGGACCAACACGGAAACCAACGCGAGAAAGGCGTTCGGGAAAACAACTTTGAGCCGGCTGCTGGATCAGGAGTCTGTAAAACTGGCGCGCCACAACATCGTCCGCCACGTCTTCAAGTACATGAAGACTCAGGGCGACACTCCGATGGTAACGGATGAGATGGAGGCTGAAAGTTACAAAGTGATAAGCCAGTACATGGACGACGCCAAGGACTTGGACGCCCAGCACTGGCTAGCAGCGGACTCTTCTGATGATGAAGAGGCGGAGGAAACATCCAAGGAGATGAAACGCGAGGACTTTGTACTCGAGCAGACGACGCCGTTTCGTCGTAGTCGTTTCTTTCGCAGTGGAGCAGCGTCTGCTCTATCTGCGAAAACATGTTTCAAGTGAACCTGTACAGAAATCAAAGCATGTAATGTAACTACCGATTTGTATTTGGGTTTCCCTTTGTATTTGTATTTCACATGTTCATGTCCAATTCGAATTCGCGCGTACATGTATCTGCGACGTGGTTGTGGTTGCAAATGCGCTTCCGCCCGCAGGTACAGACACAGTGCGATCACTTGGCTTCCTCATTTGTGCGGTATAATTATAGATAAAGATATGCACTTGCGTGCGCACTTCCACCACAATCAGCATCAGACGCACTTGTCTTTTGAAATCTAGTCGAGAAGTCGACGACTAGTGCTTTCGGTTCCGTATCCGTTAGCCCGCGCCGTCGTTATTCATCGCCTGCTCATGTACGTAGTACCCGCACTCCAGCCTGATGCAGGCAAAATTATCATATGCTGTACCCAAGAGAAGACGTTGCTCCCTTCTGTATTTGTGTTTGTAATGAAAAGAAGTATGACAGTGATCTGCTGCTACATATGCTCCCTGTGTGTGCAATGGTGCCCAGCATTCGTCGATAAAAAAAGCCAATGTTATGAAAAAACTCGCCCCAACTGCGTTTGTACCCAGCCCCAAATAGTTCAATGCTGCTCGCGATGATTCTCCGACTTTGATATGGCTGATGTCTTCTCCTGGCTGCTTTGCGCAACTAAGGGAAGCATTGAAGCTGCAAAAATGAGGGAAATAGAAATAGAGCGCGCGGTATATCATGTATGTAAAATCCAAGACTCGCGCACTACTTGCACAGCAACTATAGTTCCCGAAGCAAGCAAATCTTCCTCCAGCAACACACTCGATTATCTTCGTCCAACAAAAAAGATCTGCAAAAATGGACCACGTGATACTCTTCTACCCGCATAGAAACCTCCTTCATCTTGTCAAATCTTCGCGCTTTTGTCTCATGAAGTTCATATGGAGAAGGAGAGACCATGGTCGTAAAATGAACGGTCGCAGCATCACAGATTCCAAAAATTGCCACTCTACCCCCGTATTGGTGCTCATGATCCCGCCGATAATACGATGAAAGGACGAGGGTCGTTGCTTGTTTCTGCGACAAATTGAAGTATGAAGTACGAGCTTCGAGCTGCGCGGCGAGATCGAAATTTGAATGAGAGCAGACGTAATTACTGCATGCGCGCAGCGAGATCATGCACAAATGGGGTCGGTTTGGACATTGTTCAAGCACGTTTTGTCGGTCTGATGAGGAGAGAACGGAGTCGGTTTCAACACGAGCCAAACCATGTTCGAGATCAAAAATGACTGAAGTAATGCAATTTTTATGTTGATGCAAAATTGGCCAAATCTCAGACCGCGATTATTTTAATTAAAAATAAATAAAAATCATTGATTTGTCTGAAAATATCATGCAAAAAATCTCAGAGCACAAGAATTAATTAATTTTTAATTAAAGTAGTCTCGTTCTGAGATCTGGCCACTTTTGGAACGTTCTGGAAATGCACTACTTTTCCACAAAACTACTTTATTTTCAATCAAAAACGCAGTCCAGTGCGAGCGATAATCAGTCTGAGTTAGTGTAGATCTTGTCCACGCGGCGTGGTTTTTTCCGTGCAGAGCGTGTAAAGATGAGCAAAAAGCCCGTCGCTGAAGTGTCTACTTCAGCGGGACCTAAGTCCTCGCTTTCCGGCGCCGGCGATAAGGAAAAGGAAAAAGAGATCTCGTTGTTGGAGATGTTGAAGGAGGAAGAAGAAGTCGCGCGGTTGGGAAAGTTGGACCCGGACTCGCAGTTCGATCAGGTCTTGCCCGTCGGTGCCAACGTGTCGTGGACGTCCGTCATCGGTTTGTGCAAGGAGATGAAGGCGGGTTTACCGACTGCCAAAGAAGTGGAGCAGGTCATGACTTGCTGGCACGCCGGGGGAATGATGAAGAAGGACTTCTCGGACTTCGTGATGAGATTCACCTCTCCGCAGTTCAAAGCCGGCGCGATTTTGCTGCAAGCCACGCTCCGCCAGCTGGGGGAGTCCCGCCGGAATCCCCTCCGTTCCTGGCAGCACTGCTTGACCCTCCTGGACGCAATGACCAGCGGCGACTACGTCAAAGTCAAGGGTATATATTACTTTTTTTTCACAATACAACCACGAATAGCAGTAGATGTACCCCTCGAACTACCCGCGCCTTCCACCATATTTTGCGCCAGCGACATAGTCTGAAGTACAAAATTGCCCCCAATTTCTCACCCATAGGCATCTTTGGTGAGCATTGGAGTTGGTACATTTGCGGCAAGATTGAGCGGGCCCTGTTCAGATTAGGCCGTACACCCGATGACCCATTCCCCGTCGGTTTCGACATCCGCGACCCCTTGTCGTGGCCCGGGTTCCTTGATTTCCGGTTAGATAGTCGCCGTCGGGCCCGGGAAAAGCATGTTTGTTTCCTCAAGAGCATGATGATTTCGGGCGGTAAAAGGCCACGAAGCAACATCGTTGCCCGCCCCGACAAATCGGCTTTGTTTCAAAAAGTGTACACTACCCCGCCGCGCTGCCTCATCTTCGGGTGGGCTGATGAGCAGTTATCTAGTGTGTACCAGTCCCCGATGCCGCTGGTGTGGCTTGACCAGATGCCCCACATATTGTCCGGCCACCATACAAGGATGGCACTCCAGCACCTCAGCGAGCAACAGAACGGCCGTCTCTCGTGGCCCGCCTTCGAAGGCTCGCATAGTGCGACACCACCATGCGAGTCGGACGACTCCGCTTCTGGTAGTTGCGAAAACAGCCCCGCGAGCAGTGACGTTGACTTCTCACCTAGCGATATCGAGGTCGCAGCGGTGCTGGAAAAACAGACCCAGAAGAAGCGCCGCCGGGCGGCAGCGCACCAAAAATTAAGGGAGTTCGTTATGACGCTCCCCGCGTTCCGCCGTAATAGTGATGATAAAAAAGTTGGTAGTTCTGCCAGCAAATCGAAATCGGAATCACCATCAACAACCCCGCCCTCTTCAGATATCGTCGTGATTCCGTTGTCGGACAAAGACGAGATTAAAGCCGCCGGACAAAAGGAAAAGTTGCTGATCAAGCCGAGCCGCATCAACAACCTGGTCGGAACAAGCAGTGACGACGAGAACGTCGAGCCGGCCTTCGAGGTCATCAGCGGATGGCACTCCACCCTCGCCGCAAAGCAACTCCTCTTGGAAGAAGGTGGGCCGGGCATTTACGAACGCTTGGGATTGACGTACTTTTTGTTTTTGCTGCCTCATTTTGTGCTCATAATTTATGTTCGTGAAGATGTACATGTTCATGTAGCGTCAGGAGTTATTACCTCTCAGTAATGGCCACTCATCGGCGAATTCAATTCCCACTTCGCTCCAAATCCAAACCGTTATCATTCTTGCCTCTTGTAATGTTTTCATCTAAAACTACCATCAGGCTCACCGTCCTCTCCGAGAAGATCCGCGAGTACGAGCCGCTACTGAGAACTTTTCTCAGATTACAAAATGAGAATAATTCTCCATTGTCTACGACAATGACAGAAAAAATACTGAGTGTCTACCCGGAAGTATAGTTTATTTCCTGCTTTTCAATTTTCATTCATGTGTCGCAAAAATAAGACTGAGATCGCAACTGGAGGCGCACCTATGTACTACTGTTCGCATTGTCGTCGTGGCAGCTTCATCTCTTTCAACAAGCGACAAGAGGGCTCTTGTATCTAGAGTTTGACTTTCTCAGCGGCTTCGATCTGATATGAGTAGTCGCGTTCTAGATAGTGCATGAGAGTGCTTAAACACGCGTGCCCGGAGATTTGCATTATGGTGCTAAGCGCCGTCCCCTGCTTGTGCAGATGCGTAATAAGGCTGCGCCTTGGGGTGTGGCTGGTAATCAGCGTCGGGGGGCAGCTCCGCTGCCCTTCGCACTTGAACGTCGCGCGCGCAGCGCGGATTTTTTTTTCAAAGGCTTCGTAGTTAAAGTCAAACACGCGATCTTCCCCACTTAGCCCTTTGTCCTGTAGTGCGCGCCTTCGCTCCTTCAAAAAAGCTGCCGTCTGCTTGCTGGGCTTAATGGGAACCCATTTTAGCTTGCCGCGCCCTCCTTGCGCGATCGCAGTCTTTGTATTTCCTATTCTAATCTCTTCGCCGCGTACGTCGTCCATGGTCAAACACCGGACGTCCATACCGCGTCTGCCGGTGAGGCACGCGATTGACCACGCGAGGCGATATTGTTTTCCCGCTTCCAATTTTCTGCCCGCACTAGTTTGCAAATGAAGCCCGAAGCGAATGCAGTCCTGCATGGTAAGACTTCCGCTTCTCTCTTCTGAATCCACAACGTGAGTCTTCTGCGCAGGCTGCTGCGGTTTCGGTTTTCCGATCTGCCGGGCCTTCGCGCCTTTCTTCATTGTCTTCATCGCCTTTCGCGCAGCTGGTTGCTGCGCCATAGTGCGAGCTGCATTTGGCTTCTTTATCTTCCGCTGCTGTGCCAGTGCGAGCTTACGCTTCATCGCGGCGTAAAAGCGGGGCTTCGTGCCACGGGCTGGCATTGCGACAATGCGTGTGCTCGTGCCTGTAGTATTTTCAATTATTGCCAATGATAAGGAATGCGAAAGCGTCACGTTTGAACAACGCATCGAAAAACTTCTCAGATACATTCCGCCTACTTGCAGTTCAAAAAAGACAATCCGGACTCCGACATGGACGAGCTCAAGTTCTTCAAGGTAAAACAAAACTTAATTGCGCTTTTTGTCGCGTGTCAGTGTGTACATTTGAACTTCGAGGAGCATGGAGTTTCTATCCGTGCCATATTTAGTTCGAAAATTTCCACGTTCGCCGCCTGTAACTGCAAGAGCAATCTCGTGATGCATATACCTGAGACTCCAACTCAAAACAACACCACAGAGCAAGTGCTCGGCCGTCGGTAGCATGAAGACCGAGATCGAAATTTACTTGCAGTGCGGGCGGGAATGGGGAGCGGTGAGCTGTAACTGGGCGGATGTCGTCCGGCGCAAGCAGGAGGAGGGTGACGAAGAGAACTTTCCCTCGCAGTTGCGGTATTTTGATGTCGTTATTGTTTTCTAGATAAACGCGCGCCACTTTATCACCATCTCAGTCTCCGTGTCCAGATGTCTATGTGATTTGATCCGTCGCGCTTTTTTATTCGGTGCAGCTAGTGTCGCGGTGCAGTGGAAGAAAATATGTATGAGAGTGCCAAGCTTCGATCCGCACTCACAAAGAGATGGACACGCTGTGACCAATCTACATCTGCATGTGTTGACGCTGGACCTAAACGCAAACACTAAGTCTTTCTAACACAAAAGCAATTTTCTAAAAGCATGCTCTGTATGTGTATTTTCAGTATCGACAAAAAGCGTCAGAGTCGGTATTCGATCACTTATGATTTTATTTCTATTGTCGCTGTTGTGAAAGTGAAAGTGAAAGTGAAGGTGAAAATAAGTCCGTCACTGCAAATGAAATTGAAAACGAAATCGAATAAATCAAACAACAGGTCGAGAGTGCTCGACTCCGGGATCAAATGGCAACACTCGACCGTGAAGGACCTCGCCCTCAGCGCCTACTTCGAGTTGACCTTGGGGGAGAATAGGATCACCGTCAACAAGGGGCAGCTCATGAACCTGCAGAACTGCTTCCGCTTGAGCTGCCACAAGGACAAGCTGGCGACCGACTTCTGGAATCAGCTGATTCTGCGGGTAATCACCGAGACCGCGCGGAACGCCGCCAAAGACTTCCATTTCGAAGAGGAGGGCGTGAGCTGCGAGGTGCGTTTTTCTTATCGTTCTTGCTGTGCATGTACATCTGCATGCGTAAGTATAAATATAGGGATAGCATCTGTGATCTGCATCATTACCAGAGCCAGTATTACACGCTCCTTCGTGCTTGGTTTCATATGCAGCGTCCATTGTGTTTTAGATTTCCTTTACCACTTCCTTTTCCATTTCCGCATCCACTTCCACATCCACTCGTTTATACAAAACACAATTACTCAAATCAGACCATCACCGACGTCAAACAGCTGGTCACTGCTAAGACCCCGCGTGAGGGCAAGTTCAATTCCGGTGATGTGTGGTTGTTCGGCGCCCAGGACATCGCGGCGAAGAAAAAAGAAGAGGCCCGGCTGAAGGAAGTGCGCCAGGTCATCAAACTCGACCTGAAGCTCCTCAATATGGATAAGTGTGGACAAACCTCCTTGCACATGGTGGAGCATGAGACCCGTGCTCTATTTTTTCTTTGCGTCCGATCTGCATGCATTTACTGTGAGTTCCAGGCATCGCAGATTAGCATCATAAATTGGCGCTGGCCTTTGCATGATCATGAGCGACAGTGACCGACACAAACTGCAGTCTTATTTCTAAAATGAAAACAACACCAGAGCCGGCCGTGAATCTGGCGACCGGGCAGCGCGTGATCCTGAGCTGCGGCGATCAGGGACCGCTGGCGGTGTTGAACGACGCGCAGGCCGTCATCACCGGTCCCGGTGTTTCCCCCGCTGTTGCGAAGCTGAAGAAAGAGATGCAGGATTTGCGGGCGGCCTTCGCGGCGTACGAGCGGTCCTGGAAGACCGAGACCCGCCGCGCGATCGCGCAAAGTGTCATCGACGAAAAGGCGCGGTTCAAAGAGCGGAAGAAGACGGACGAGCACGCGGTCCTGATGCTGGAGGAGAAGGCGATGCTGGCCCGCAATGAGCAGGGTGAGAAGATGAAGAAGCGCAAGATGCGCCTGAAGTCCGAGTGCGAGCGGTTGGAGAAAGAGATCAAGATGGCCCAGGAGCACAAGTGCTTGACCGTCCGCGCGATGGCGAAGACGTTTCCGGTATAGATGAAGAGCGATTGTCATTTTCATGTAATATGCGCGCTTCCGGTATAGACAGTAGATATACTCATGTCATATTCATTGTCATAGCCAGCATCAACTGTTATTGCAAACTCAATGCGCAAGCGCCCTGCAATGAATGTAATGTAAAAAGCGTAAGCCTACGCATAAACTTTAAACACTGACCAACAATGTAATTTTTTTCAGGTCCCGCATGAGATCGCGCACCTCGACAAGCAGCACTACCAGCGCGAGGACTTGATGAGCGGCCACGCTTTTTATAAGGACAACGAGTGGGTCCTCGGCTCCACGGACACGCAGAAGGCCTTCATCTTGCCGTGCCGCGTCCCGGCGAAGCTGGTGAAGCGCAAGGACGTTGACGCCGAGGATGTGAACATGGACTTCGTGTTGAAGATGGACAACATGGTGTTGGAGTTCCGCCCGAACAAGGCCTACGTCGATCAGACCATCATCTTCAAGCCGCGCAAGATCGCCTTCGGAAACACGTTTGACTTGTACTACAAGTACCCCTTCTGCTCGCTGGACAAGAACACGTTCTCCGACGACAGCCACCTGGGCGAGAACTTCGGCAAGAAGGCCTTGAACTCTAAAAACAAGCCGCCCACCAAAGCGGAACAGGACGCGATCACGAAGATGCAGACTACCGAGTACGACAAGCTCGTGGGCATGGAGGACGCCAAGGTGAAGGATGACCTGGGTGACGGGATGACCTTCTTCATGTTCCCGTTCGGTGAGGGGGAGAGCAACCCGTTTCACAAGAAGAACCTGATGAACCCCAACGAACAGGAAGGTGGGTCCTCGTCTTCGTCGTCCTCGGGTGCGAACGCGAAGGCCAAGGCGAAGGGGCGCCCAAAGAAAAACCCAAAGCGACCGATGAGTCCCGCCGAAGAGGAGTCTGGGAAGCGCTCGCGCGGTCCGTCTATGGATGAGGATGACTTCGGTGGTTTTGATTTCTTCAAGATGTGATGAACTAAGTTGAACTCGGGAAGGATCGGCTATAAGACTAGCAATTTTCACTTTCGCTCTGGCTATGTCACCACGAAAATTTCGTTGCAACGTCTGTAGTCGCCTCCGTACTGAAAGTATTGGCGTCGTCACTGGCAACATGCACCTGTATCAGCATCACATCTGTGGCTGTGCGGGTGTTTCCTGTTGCTTTTACTACTAGCAATTTATGAAGTAGAAGTAGAAGCTGACGTAAGTGCTCCACCCAAGAGGAGACGTAGGTGTATTGCTTTCGTTGGCGAGTACTAGTGCTATCGAGAGCGGGGAAGTGTCAGCATGTTTACACTTGCGAGAGCGAGTTGGAGGAGCCAGAGTCAATGTGCTTCAGCTTCACTAGCAAGCTTCGGGTAGAGGTGGATCTTCAGTTTTTACTTGTGCTACAGTTCGTTTTCAATGTTAATGATTTAACTTTCATTATTTTTTGTTTTAGAAAAAAAAACATCCTCATCTCTACCGTTTGCGATGTTCCAGTTTATTGCATCGCAGACTATATATTTACAAAATAAACTATCCAAGATATTTTTCTGTTTAGAAATAAATTTCTAGTGATCTCTCTTTGTTGAGCTGCCTTTCTTGTTTCGCACTACAAACGACATCGACCAGCAGCATCACCGTCTCTTCGCTTGATGTTGGCAGTGCTTGCGCACTGTCAGCATTAGGCAAAAAAACTACATCTTTCACTTCTTCCACCCTGTAGATACCTCTGTATCTACGTTATGGGTGGCTTATGCTACTGTCACTTTCGCCCATCTCTTCGGGCGTCTCGTATTACTGACGATCAACGTGCTTTGCCCTTTTTTCTTGAGACGCAAGAACCTCTTCTCTAGAACTGAGCCACTTTGTCGCGCCACTGAGGAGAAGATGCGGGAAGCGCGCTGATTGCCAAAAACTTTGATTTGACGCTGCACAAGCTGCGGAGCTGAACTTGTGCCATCTGAGCATCTCCATTATGAAAATGCATCAGCACTATTTTGAATAGTTGAAATTCAACCACTGAATCGAACAAGCGGATGCGCGCCCGCAAAAGTCGTGTCGGTCTCGCAAAGGAATGAAGAATGGCGAAAAGTTGTGGCTCTACGCGAAAAGTTGTGGCTCTACGGTAAACCACAACTTTTGGAAATTTCCGGTCGTCATAGAGGAGCTCAGTTTTTGTGGTTTTGTGTGGTTTTTTGATCAAGAAGCTCTTGTGATCTTGAAGGAATTGAAGGTGGAAGTTGAAGGAAAAAGAAGTCGGGTTAGTTGTTTATCGAAGGTCGGGTAGTTGTGTATTGAAGGTTCCTCCTCATCGGTATTGAAGTTTCTCCCTTTAAAAGAAGTTGTTTCTCGGCTTGAAGTATGCGATGTTTCGGTTTGAACTATTAACATTTCGGATCGAAATACTTATAAAGAAAAACGGAAATGCAAAAATCGCAGCTCGAAAAATTACAACTTTCAAATGCAAAAATCACAAGTTCGGATCAAAAGTCATTTTTTGCGAAGAGCTGTTTTCTTGATTTCAAAGGGTCGTTTATGGTCTACTTTTCTAAGTTGTCCATTCATAAGGACGACGACGAGCAGGAGCAGGACCATAAGCCCAACATTATTTTTTTGCAATGTAGTTTCGCGCCCGAGCCATGATTGAGTGCAATCGTCGGCCATGATGTTGGTGGACCAACAAGACAAGCAATTCTTTGCAGGGGCCTTTTCCCTCTATGCTCATCGAGAAACATCCGATGTTCGGTATCTGTATGATGACGTTTATGAGAAGTAGCAGCTTGCTTCTGGTGGGAAGCCGGTCTCTGCTGGCTCTTGGAGTGGATAAGTAGGAGAGAAGAAGACAAGATAAAGTTCCTTCTCCTTCTGCTGAGTGATTTTGTTTTAGAGCGCGGCGACTTCTTGTTGCACGTGCCTCTGCCCCGCTACTGGCATATTGAGTGAATTGCTCATGACTTTACAACTAGTAGTGACTAGCAGAATCATGATGCCTGCGGCAACGTACCGCCACAGCTCCAGGTAGCATCAGCATCACGCAAGCAAGCCCAGATGGACAACAAGCGGGACTAGCTGCATCTCCCAGGCAAGAACATCAAGGCCGCTGGTACCGGGTACATCGCGTTGTGTACCCGTACAAATCTCAGATTCAGCGCTGGCTGGGGCAAGAGCTACGACATCCTGTTTTCGCAACGCCGCCTCGTCTGATTGAAACATCACAGCATGTCTTCCTCCTCCGCTGCTTTGGGGAACCTGGAAGAGCTCGAGGGCGAGCTCATCAAGCGCAACCGCGAAGTCGCCAAGCTCCGAGATACGGTCGCCTCGAAAGATTTGAAACTGAAAAACCTGGAAGACAAACTGGATGCGCAGCTGGCAAAGATATCGGAGTTGGAAGGGGCGATCACGAGGTTGAAGGTACGTACGTTGTACTGTAGGACGTCTTGTTGTACTCTTTTTGCCGCGTAAATGTCGCGTCGCACATCATGTTCTTGTGTGTTACTAGTACCAGATGTGTGTGATGAGTTGTCAGCATCTGCATCACAAACACGTGTCAACATTGTCAGGGCGAGAAGCAGGCTTTCGAGGATGAAATTGAGCGCACGAAGCTCGCCAACGCGGAGAGGGATGACGAAATTTCCCATGCGAAATCGCGGCAAAGCCAATCGCTGCAGCAAGTCGACGTCTTGCAAGAGGAAATCAAGCAGCTGGTGGAGGAACGGAAACAGATGCAAAGCGAGAAAGAAACGCTGAATACAAGGCTCACGGTGCACTTGACCGCACAGAAAGACGCAGAAGAGCAGTTGGAGAAATTACGGGCGGAACACAGCGAAACCTCGACGGACTTGGCGGACACGGTGAACCAGCTGCGGATGCGGGAGATTGAGTTGGAGAAAGTGAAGAAAAGGCTGGACGAATTGGACGACAACAGCGTTTATGCATTGCAAAAAAGTCTGGGTCTGGAAACTTGTGATGCTGAATGGTTACGATTGACTGTGCTTTTAAGTGCAGCGCAGCATGACAAATTTTTCAAACGCTTTGTCATGCGCAGAACGCATTGGCATTACAAACTGCGCTTTTGCATGACGAAAGTGTGGCGCTTGAGTTGCTGCTTATGCAATACAAATTTTTCAGACATGCGACACACGCATTACAGGTTCGAACTTTTCAGACCCAGACATTTTTGCAATGCATAGCGTTGAGCTGAAACAAGTGAAGCAGGAGCGGGAGGAGCTGCGGAAAAAGGTGGGGTTCGAGAAGGACAAGCAGAAAGAACTCGAAGGGTCGTATGAAAAGAACTTGAACGCAATCAGGCTGGAAAACCAACAGCTCAGGGAAGAGAAAGAGAGTGTGGATGCGAAACTTGGGGCGAAGGACCAGGAGGTGCTGGAAGCGGAGAGTAGAAGGCGGGAAGAGGTGGACCGGAGGGTATTAGTTTCACAGTTCTAGAAGATCCATTTCCATTCAAGATAAAATTTGAACCAGCTGTTCGTAGTACTCGTAGTTTTTTATCCGCATGACATTTTTGCGATTTGATCTGCACAACCAGGAGCACCATCGATTTTCTGCTTGAATCTTCGGAAAAACTGCAAGTGAAGAAGACATCAAATTTCATCCTCACAAACAAAGGAAGCCCTCGAACGCGATCACACTGTGGTTGCCGAAAAAGCCAAGTCTCTCGAGGACAAGCTGCAGACCGCCGAGAAAGAAGTTACTGCTTCGCAGCAGAAGCTCGCATCTGCCGAGCAAGACGCGACACAGAAGAGACACGAGGCAGAGCAGGAGATTGCGGAGCTGACGCAGAAGAAACAAGCGCTGGAGGGAAAATTCACCGAATTAAATACCGAGTACCAGCACCTCAAAACTTCCGTGTCTCAAGATCAAGAAGCGGCGGAGGATCGAATACAGGAGTTGATGCGAAAGTCCGATTTATTATCGCAGAAATACGAAGAGGCAAAGGAGAAAGCGGAACTTTCTTCCAGGAAGTTGACCGACGCGGAGCTGCAGGTAGTGGAGTTCAAGACGCAGAAACAAGAAATGGAAAACGCTTCCGCAGCGAGAACGGCGACATTGGAAGTTTTAGAGCAGTGTGCATTGCAAATATGTCTGGGTCTGGAAGGTTGCAACTTGTGATGCGCATTTCAGATCACACAAAAATCTGTCTTGCACAAAGAGCAAAAGTTGTGTATGTTTGGGCATGGTGAGAGCGGATTTCTCATGCAGAGTAGGCATCGTGAAGCTCTCGAAGAACCTGTGATGCTGGTCCTGCATGCCAGACACTCTGGGTCATGCAAAACCTGCATCACAAACATCTGCATTCATCCAGTCCCAGACTTTTTTGCAGTTGATAAGCAGGAGTTAGAAGAAGTGAAGAAGGAGAAGGACGAAGTTATCCACAATAAATTCCTGTACGTGTTGTATAAGAACAAGTGGTGCGGTTTCTGCATGACAAAATCAACCGTGAAGCGTATTCAGCATGACAAGCAGCATGCTCTAGCTCTAAATATTGAGTTGGCAAGAAAACTAAAACTTGTCATGCGTTTTGCACTTGCACAACGGACGGAAATCTGTATTGCATAAAAGTGGAGCAGAAGTTATCCGATTTAAAAGCAGAACATAACCACCAGAAAACCGAGCTGGCTGCCGTGCAGTCTTCTTTGGCGAGAGAATCGGAAGAGCGAGAGGCTCTAGCGGAAAAGCTCGCAGAAGAAAAAAAATCCGCAAAACAGCAGTCCGAGACACTTTTGCAACGAATCGCGGAATTCGAAAGTGCGAAGGAAAAAGATGCTGCGAAAATCACGGAATGTGAAAGAAAAATCGCTACTTTGGATACTGAGAAGGAGAAAAGAATAGAAGAGAGTAGGAATTTAACAGCCGAAGCTGCAGAGTTCAAAAAAAGAGTCGAATCGCTCGAAGCTGAAATCGAGGAAAAAAGAGAAGAGACTGCTGGTCTGCAAGCAAGGCTGGAAGGGAAGGAGAAAGAGCTGGGAGAAGCCAAAGCCACCTCGACCGAGGCCGATACGGACCGTATCGCGGAGCTGGAGCGGCAGGTAGACCTGCTGAAGGAGAAGCACGAATTGGTGAAGGAGAATCTGGAAGCTTCTGAAGCGCAGTTGGCAAGAGAAGTGCAGGCGAAATTAGAATTGGAAACCGCGAGGGCGGAGGATACGAACACGATTTCCGATTTTGCTGCCAGGTTCTCCGACTTGACGGCTGAGAAGGATAAGAAAGAC
Source organism: Amoebophrya sp. A120 (assembly GCA_905178155.1). NCBI lineage: Eukaryota > Dinophyceae > Syndiniales > Amoebophryaceae > Amoebophrya > Amoebophrya sp. A120. The sequence goes on along the minus strand of CAJINV010000012.1, from coordinate 1,987,267 downwards.
AAGGAGAACCAAAAATTAACAGCTGAAATCGCGGAACTATCAACGAAACTAGCAGAGTTAGAAGAGAAAATAGTTCACTCACAGGAAGAAACCACCGCACTCCGCATTGTCGAGTTGGAGGTGAAGGAAAGGGAAATCGCAGAAGCAAAGTTGTTATCAACCGAGTCCGATCGGAACCGAATTGAAGAGTTAGAGAAGCAGGTGGATTTGATGAGAAAAAAACACGAGCAGGTAAAGGAAAATCTGGAGGACAGCGAGGCGCAGTTGGCCCGGGAAATACAACTGAAGCAGGAGTTAGAGAATCAGTTGAAGTTCCTAAGCGAAGATAGGGAGGTGGAAAGGAACCAGCTGAGTTCTTCGCTGCAACAAACGGAAGAGAAGCTGCAACTAGCGCTGACAAATCAAGAATCCGCAGCAACGTCGACCGCGGAACAGATTTCGGATTTGAAGAAAGAAATCGCGAGCCGGGAGGGAAAAATCAGTGAGTTGGAAGAGGTTAAGAGAACCGAAGTAGAGAAGCTGGAGGGGAAATTGCAGAAATTACAGTCCTCTACGGATGAGGATTTGACAAATCTGCAACGAAAAGTTGCAGGCTTGAAAGAGGAAAATGCCGTGTTGGAAAATGAAAAGAACAACTCCGAGATAAAGCTCGCAGACGTGACGAAAGCCCTCGAAGCTGCGGAATCGGTGATGGCGGTGGATAAAGAGCGTTTGGAAAAGGAAATTGCGGCGAAGGTCAGGGAGATAGAAAACGCAAAAACCGAACTAGCCACTAGAACTGCGGATAAAGATTTTCTCGCTGAAAAAATCTCGGAATTGCAAGCGGTGGTTGAAACGGGACAGAAAGATTATCAGGTGGTGGAACGTGAAATCAAAGCGGAGAGAGAAGCGAATGCAAAAGCGAAGGAAGACCACGCAGACGCGATTTTCCAGCTAGGCGAAGAACACAGCAGAACGGTGGAGACGTTGTCTTCCGACAAGAAACAAATTTTCTCGGAGCTGGATTCTTTGAAACGGGACTTAGCGACCGAAAAATCCACAGCCGAGGAACTTGAAAGGGAGAAAGAAAATCTCAAACTACAAGCCACAAATTTGCAAGACAGTCTCACCGCTCGGGAAGCGCAGATAGAACAGATCGGCTTGGAACATGAGAACTTCGTGGCACAGTTGAAATCCAGAATAGAACAGATGGCGGAGGGGCATGAGCTGGAGTTAAAGACCAAGGCCGACAATGTGGAAGAGCAAGAAAGAGTCCACGAGGAGGCAATGGAAAAGCAGTCTCTCACCCTGAAAGAGGAAAGGGAGAAGGGAAAGAAGCTTTCAGAAGTTTTGTCGGAAAGAGAAACCGCGTTGACAAAACTCAACAACCAACTCACCACCGCGTCGACCGAGATTGCGAACCTGGAGGCCGAGGTTTTGCAACTGCGAAGTGATTCTGCTGCGACTGTGAGAGAACTGGAGTTGGAAAGGGAAAGGCTCGTAAATAGAGTTCAGGAGTTAGAAAACATCGAGAAACTGCTTTCTGAAACGGTTTCTGTCCGTGAGAACCAGCTCCAGGACCAGCAGAATACTCTCGAGGAAAAAACCCAACTGAAAGACCAGCAAATCGCCAACCTCTCCAACCAGTTGCAGCAACAGAAAGTGCAGGCTTCGGATTTTTCAACCACGAAGGAAGAGGAGGTATTGCAGTTGCAGAACCAGTTGCAGGAATTGAGAATATCCTGTGCAAAAGTATCGTACTCGTATAAATGCAAGTCATGCATTACAAATCTTGTTCCCAAGGCAAATCTGCATTACAAATTTTATTTCTCATGCTGAGGAAATTTGTCATGCATTTATACGAGTGCGATACTTTTGCAGTCCATAGAGAACTGAGAACAGCAAAACGGTACTGCAAGCGAAGGAACAGCAGCAGCAACTGCAAATCAACATCTCGCAATTAGAACAGCAGATGTTGCAACTGCGGGCGGAAAAAAACGAAGTCGTGGAAGAGATTCAGGACCGGAATCTGAAAAACGTCGCAGATCTGAAAAACAACCAGGACCGGGAGATCAGGGATTTTGAACTCAAGATCAAGGATTTGCGGAACCAAATCGAGACGACAGAGACCATAAATGAAAAGCTGGAGGAAGAATTGAAAAGCAAGACCGCAGAACTGCAGCAAGAAAAACTAAATTTACAGAAGCTGCAACAAGAGCTAACCGCCAACATTGAGCACGTGCAGAGTGTGCAGAGAATGGAAGCGTCTTCTTTGCAGAAGGATTTAGAGAAAGAAAGAGAAGAAAAAAACAAAGCCATCGAGAGCGCAGAGGCACATTTCAACCACTACAAGTCGGAGCAGGAGCAGCGGTATCAGGGCTTGAGCGTCGAATTCGAGATGTATGTGCAGCAAAAGGCGGTTTTGGAAAAAGAGTTGAAAGACTTGCGGCAGACAACGAACGGTGAAAAGCAGGATTTGGTCAACGAGTTGGAGGATCTGAAGAACGAAAAACTGCAAACCGGCCAAGCCCATCGGGACTTCGAGAGCCGAATGAATGAGGCGAAGCAGTACTTGTCGAACGAAGTGTTGATGAACAAGGAAAGGATAAAGTCGCTGGAAAAGGAGTTGCAGACGAAATTTGCCCTCGTCGAGGAACAGCAAGCGACCATTAGTGCACACCGGGAGAAGCAAGAAGAATTGGAGCGCCAGAAGAACTATGAATTGCAAACGTATAGTACTCCTACTCGTATAAATGCATTACAAATTTCCTCAGCATGAGAAGTAAAATTTGCAATGCTGCTTTACCTTAAGAAAAAGATTTGTAATGCATGACTGCAATACGACTGTCTGCCGTGCGATACTTTTGCACAGGATAAGACCAACCTGCAGTTTGAATTAAACCGGGTGAAGCAGGGGGAACTCGCGAAAGACAAGCAGTTGCTGAAAGAAACCACAACCGCTTCCAACCTGCAGCTCTCCGCCTTTGCAAAAACAGAAGCGGTGGAAGAGGAATTGAGGTTGTCGAAGGAGCACGCAAAGGGGCTGGCAGAAGAGAACATGAATTTCGAAAGGAAGGTAAAGGATCTACTGGAGGAGAAGAGCAAGGTGTTGGAAGATCTAGGGAAGTTGAGGATGGAAAACGAAACTTTGCGGGGAAATTTCGCGGCGGGAATAGTACGGGGAGATGGGTTGAATACGCCGAGGTAGGAATTTAATATTAATTGTTGATGCGGTCGCGCCTGTAGTCACCAGGCTTGTTTTTGAATTTGTGTTGCAAGGACCCGCAAGAGAATCATCAAAAGCTTGAGTTTCCAATTTTCGCGGTTCTGACCCTAGATCTCCTGCGTCCGAAGCTGCTTGCGGCGACGGTGCAAAGGTTTTTGATGAGGTGCAGTCGGGTATGCGTGACAAATAAAAACAACAAACAGCGACGACCTGGACCGCAGCAAGTCTGTTGACGTGAAATCCATGGACGACGCCATGGAAGTGATCCGGGACCAGAGTGCGCAAATTGGCAACTTGAAGCACGGAAGGTCGCTGCTCATTGAGCAACTGGAGAAGGCTTTGTCGGCCAAGAAAGAGCAATATGAAATGCAATAGTATCGTACTCGTATAAATGCATTACAAATTCCCTCAGCGTGAGAAATAAAATTTGTAATGCGGATTTACCTTAAGAAAAGAATTTGTAATGCAAGACTTGCATTTATACGAGTGCGATACTTTTGCACAGGATAAGCAGGATTTGAAGGAGGCGCTGAAACGAAAAGGGAAAGACATGGCCCCGGAGGAAATACGGAAATCTGCTTTGCATTTATGCATCGCAAAAGTATCGTACAAAGTAGTAACTGCATCACAAATGTTTGTTTCAGAAGAAAAATGGAAATTTGTAATGCTGAAAGAGAGTGGTAATAAGCGAGATCTGTCATGCACGACTGCGATTCCTACAAGTGCGCTGGTTCTTTTGCGTCGCATAGGATTTCACGCGGAACGAAATCGCGATGATTCACAGCAAAGCGGGGAATAGCATCGTGGCGCGAAGCAGCGAGCAGAATTCCTTGGTGGAGCGAGGATCTATCGGTGCAGCAGCAGGAGCTTCCGGTGGCATCAACTCTACCAGCGACAGTTCTACTACTTTTGGGACGATGAGTCCGTTGAGGAATAGAAACCCGCCACCCTTGGTGGGCGGATCCGCCCTGATGTCGCCCAGTGTAGTGCGAGGTGGACCAACAAGCACTATGATCACGAGCGCAGCAGGTGGATACACCAATGTCTCTGCCAATGCCACAACCGGGAGTGGTGTGACGAGTCAACATCTCGAGCAAACCATGAACATGACTTCTTCCTCGAGCAGCAGTGCGGGTAACAACCGGATGTCCCTGAAGCAGCTGCACCAAACCACAACTAGTGGAGTAGTTGCAGCGAACCATCCAGAAGCGGCTCCTGGGAGGATTGTGAACCTGCACAATACCATGCCGTCAGGTACTTCCTCCGCATCCGCTTACCCCGCTTCTATCGACCCCCGCTCGCCCTCCATGGCTGCTGATTTGCACAAAATCATCAAAGCACAGCTACCGCCGGACCTTGTAGCCGCGCATCGAGAGAATATTAGCTATCAGCAGCAGTACTTGCCGCCAAGGAATTCCAGTGGCTCCACGGCACAGCACCGATACTTCCGGCCGGAGGCAAGAATGACAGACGTGTCGTATGCCTCGTCAGGTGGTGGTGGAGGTCCTAGTACAGGAGGAGGTGGGTTCATTCCACCACCAGTAGGCCACTCGCAGCACCACCCGCAGCAGCAGCAGTACCTCCCTAGTGCAGACTACCACAACAAATACAATGTGGAGCAACATCAGCAGGACAAATACGGGGAGGCTATAACCTCTTCCAAAGGTGGCGGACCCGAACATCGCGACCGGTCGCAGTCCAAAAGTCGCCGCGGGAGTTTGTCCGTAGGCGGTACCGGGGAAACGGGCGTGGACTACCAAGGCGACCGCAAGGCGTCGAGGGAGTGAAAAATTAACATTTCCGCTTTGACATCACCATCCAGGGATGTCTTCAGTATTTACTATTTGTCAAAATGATGATCAAGAAAACTTTTTAGTTTCAAAACGCAACATTTTCGAAAGTACTTTCTCACGATCAACAAGGTGAGTGAGTTTTGCTCTCAATCGAAAGACAACTTTTTAGTTTCAAAACGCAACAAAGTAACTATCAGATCGAAAATGAAGAAGGTAGACAACTTTTTAGTTTCAAAACGAAAACGCCAGATGATTTTTGCCTTGTCGCGAAAATCTCTTTCATTGCGGGAAATTAGTTCGTCGAGACACTGTATTGAAAGTTTGATATTTTTCAGACAGAGTTCGGCTTCTGCTGTACGATTTGAAAAGTACGTATTTGATGTGCATTTGGTTCCTCATTCTCGTTTGGACAGTTCATAGACGGAAGTAGAGCTGCTCTACTAGTTCAGCAAGAATGTAGCACAACTGCACTCGTCTTATGAAATCCCAGCTTGAGGACAAGTGTTCCTGTACCTGCTGTGTAACCAGTTTTGGCTCATCGACGTGTTCTTCGTTGTTCCTCTGTAGTCCCGGCTACGTTTCATCGTCGATATTACTTACACCGATTGCGCATGATCGGGCGCTGAACCGTCTCTCCACATGATCCTTGTGGGCCTGAAACCTGAAAGAAAATCTTTATCGGACGATGAATTTTCAGCATTTATTAGTCAGACAATTTTGCATTTTTCAACAGGGTCGTGCACGACGTCGTCGACGCGCTACCCCCCACGATCACGAACACTTCGCCGAGAAGTAGGTTGTCCGAAGACCACGACACCTTAAGAAAGCCAAGATGTCTACTGCTTCCGTTGATCGTAATCCGAGTGGTCCCTTCCTGTCGTGGTTTGCTGGCACGGAAAAGGACATCACGGCGCTACAGGAGATGCAGCAGCAGGTTGATCAAGGTCCTACCGGTACGAGTACAACAGCAAGCGAAGATCATGGTGTGGATTTCATGTCGCAAACAATTTCAACCACCACCACCGTCACCGCCCCGAACAACACCGGTCTTCGGATTTTCCAGCTCATCGTCGCGATCGTGATCTTCGTATGCATTGCAAAAGTATCGTACTAGTAGAAATCGCATGACAAATTCACGCAGCATGAGAAATGGAGTTCGTCATGCTGTTTTGCCTTGGGATCGAGATTTGTAATGCATGACTGCGATTACTACGAGTACGATACTTTTGCACAGGATACTTCGTTCTCTCCATGGGCTCGGCGATTTTCCGCGTTCGCTACGCCACGAAGGTTTGTAAGCAGTCCATAATTGACTTATGCAACGTGTGCGCCGCCGGCATGTTTCTGGGGATGGCCTTTAACCACTTGCTGCCAGAAGCGATGGAGCTGGCTCCGGAGTTGAAGAACCCGAAACTGAACATCGTCGGTGTGGGCGGGTTTGCTGGTATAAGTAGGAGGTTTGTTTTTTTTTGAGCTACGCTCTGAATTTGTCATTCGTCTAGCCATTTTTGCATATGCATGTTGGTATTGGATTGCATCTTTGAAGAAAACCTGATGCGCGTCGGAGTAGTACATGTTGACCCCTGAAAAGTTCACTCCCGTTGCTAGGTTACATGCTGATCCTGTTCTGCGAGCGCGTCATCGGGTCTCTTGGAAAGACGCAAGAGAGTGAGCACCAGAAGCTGAAACAAAGAATCACATCGAAGAGTGTGCTGTGCGATTGCGAGTATGGGGAGGACGATAATGCAGCACGATACCACGGACACGGACATGGTGACTTTTCATTAACAAACATGGAACAAAACAACGGATACCCGTGTGCCGCAGTTTCAAACGAAGATCCGGAATACAACTGTCCTGCAGGAGGAGGGGCAAACGAAGGAGGTTTGGCGATGCAACCAACAGCGTCAACTACCGGAGTAGTGTCTACAACTTCCTGCACCGACAAAAACTGCACTGTCGATAGTACAGTATCAGTATTGAAGAACAACAGCTGCTCCAAAACACCGTCACTCCCACTCTTGACCGAGGACCAAAACGCGGTGAAAGTAGAGGCTCCAGGAGACGAGCTACAATTATGTACGGACCAAGACTGCCCGGACATAAACGCCACGAAGTGCACGGGGGATGAGAACTGTCCGGAGTTGTTGGAAAACAAGAACGATCCAAGACGGATTTCGGTCTCGGAAGTAGATTGCCGCGATGTCACCGGACCAGCGAAAGTAGCAGGAACAACAAATACAAATAGCAAAACCTCACCGGCCTGTGCCGGCTCCTCGACGTCCTCTGGGGCGAGTGGCAGCTCTTCAGGGAAATCTAGTTGCGACCACGAGGACTGTGCAGGAGGACCATCATCTTCTACCTCACAGCCGTCCCATGGGCACGGCCACGGTACTGCTATTGCTTACGGTTCCTCTGCTACTCCACTACCTCCTTCATCGCACCACCACAACCGCCACAGCCACTCCTCGGACCACCACGACAGTGAAGATCATCATCAGCACGACTATGGAAAATCGATGAAAAAAGGCGGCAAGGGCGCGTACATCATGATGCTGGCCCTGTCCGTCCACTCCGTCTTTGAGGGGATTGTAATCGGCATAGCGCGAAACTTCCGAACCGCGGCAATGGTCTCCCTCTGCGTGGTGGCGCACAAGTGGGCCGCGGCGTTCGCGATCGGCACGGCGTTCGCCACCGCGAACGTACAGCCGGAGTCGAAGATCTACAAGTTTGTGTCCATTTTCGCGATTTCCAGTCCAGTGGGCATTTTGATCGGGATCCTGATCAGTGAAATCGCATTGGATTCGTTACAGGGCTGCACCTATGCTGGTGAGGAAAAGTAAGTATAATCGCGCTTGTATTCGTGGTACGGGTTCTTCTTCTTGTAATGTATGACTCAGTTCTCTTCCGCTTTCTGACGTGAATCTACTGTCAGACAAACTTGTACTTGGCGCTCCCTTTTGCAAAAATAAGAATTTGTCATGCTGTTTCTACCATAGCGCGATATTACATTTGCAATGCATAGCACGAATGCGATCGCCGCGGGGACGTTGTTGTACATCAGCATGTCGGAATATGGAAGCGTCAGGTTTGAAATCGACAAAGTTGAAATGATTTGCCATGCATGAAATGCAATGCATCAAGCGCCTGTCGTGCCGGGATGGCAAGTGAGGCAGATTGTGAGCCTATTTAGGGTTGGGGATAGAGCTGCTAAAGGAGCATGACAAAAGCAGTCTTCTGTGCCCAAACAGCATGACAAATTGGATTCCGGTGCTCTGCAAATTTGTCATGCGCCGCTTAGAAATTGGTCTTCCGACTGGTATCCATTTTATGCATGACAAATCATTTCAACTTTGTCGATTTCAAACCTGACGCTTCCATACGGAAGTGATCCCGGAAGAGTTCGTTCTGACCACGCAGCCTTTGTTACGGTTCTTTTCCTTGTGTCTCGGGTATTCGGTGATTGTTGGGGTGCAGATGCTGGATACGGATTGACGAGAAAAAAGAATGGAGGATTCTGGCGATGCAGCTGGCGCTGATGTAGAATGTGTTTGCACTTACTTATTTCTCAGAGCCGAAGTCAAGGCTTTTGCCTCCATTTGCTTCAGAGACATTTCTATGCTATTTTGCGAATCCCGCACTGTAATTTGATTTTGGTAAGCAGAAGTACTAGCAAGTAGAGGACTTCTAAACAAGGACCATTGATGTCATAAACTATTCTTGAGTGGCTATGTTCACCCAAAATCAAAAAGCTTACGCCATGCTCGAAAGAAGTAAACTGATACCATCCATCAGCACTGCAACGTCAATGACTGTACGCATCTTTACTCGAAGTGGTTCCAAAACGAACAGCAGAAGGTGTTGTAAATCTGCACTGGTGACATTCTGATGAGTTTCAAAGGCACAGTCTCACTCACTCCGGAAGGTAAAACTTGAGGTTCATCAACAGACTTGGAACATTCTCATTTTTCATCTACCAATGCATTTCGGTCTTTGATGCAGATGGTTGCTGAAATTGATGGTGGAGCGTGTTCGGGTTTTCCTGGCAGTGTGGTACTAACCTAGAGGGAGAAGAAGACAGAGAGGGCGTCTGCGTCTTGTTGCTTCCCTTCGAGATTCGTGGAGGCCGACCGTTGCAGCTTCATTGCGCGCAGAAAATCTACGACCACACTAAACAGAACGCGCGGGAAGCGCATGACGGGCCGAAGCGCCTCCCGCCGTCATTTTTGGAGGCTCCCAGCCCCGCAGCTGGCAAGGCGGGCCAGTTGCTGGCGGTTGTTGTGCCTGTTGCGCGGGGGGAGTTTCGGGAGACATGTGGCGCCGCCCTTTGTGGTGGTTCCCTTGCACTTGCTGCCAAGAGGACGGGGCGCCCGCTCTTTCCAAGGAGGCTGGCCCGGGCCCCAGTTGTTGCGCCCCCTGCCTGGTGTAAGTATAGGCCGGCGCGCGACGGCAATGGACGCGCCGGGCTTCCGGGCAATGGTCGAAGGGTGTCACTTGGAAACAATGGCGCACGTGTGCGGGGGCGGCGGGTGCTCATTCTGACACGCGGGCAACCGTTGCAACCCCTACCGCCAGGGAAGCGCGGGGGGGCCCGCCCACCGGGGCGACGGGGCCAGCGAACACAGAGCCCGGCCGTCCGCGCCGCCTATGCCGCCCGTGCGCGCGCGCAACAGAGCGCGACCCGGGCAAAGATAGAACTAAGGGGGGGGGGCGGGAGGGCTGCAGCAGCAAGAGAGGCGCCCGGAAGGCCGCGCGCTCTGCCTCGGCCGGCGGCGTTGGTCGAGTTCGGAGGCGTGTGGAGCTGATCGACCAGCGAAAGGCGACCCGGTCGCTTTGCGGCCGGCCCAGGTAGGTATGTAACGGTAACCGAAACGCAGCCGCCCGGCCGCCCCTTGTCGACTATGTTGGGCCGGGCCCGCCCTGCCCCCCCAGCGTGCGCTGGTTTCATTCTTTGCGCGGCGCGCCGGCAGTTGCGCGTCCGCCCGTTGTTTTGGCGGGCGCCCCTACTGCCCGGCGGCTGCGCCCCCGCAGGCGCACGGGGGCCGCGCCGGGCGGTGCCCCGCCTGCCTTCCTTGGTGTTCGTTGGCGCCGGCCCGCATTGGGGGCGCCGCGGGCGAAGATGGAGGCCCGCCCCTTCGCGTCTTGCGTGTTTCCCCGACTTGGTGGCCGCCTGCGCTGATTCTTACTTATTTACTTTAGGCGCCTCTGCAGTGGTCTTGCGCATGTTTGCACTCCCTGGCGCGGCCTGCTTGCCTTGGATTGCCCGGTCGTTCGTTGTTGGGCGGGCGCGTGCCTGCTCTACATAGCGCGTAGCCCTCTTTGGGTATTCCCCACCTGAGGGCGCGGCGGGGGTGTGGTTTTGTGTTTGTTGTTACAGCACCGGGCCCCGCCAGGTTATTTGCTTCCCGCCCCTCGCGCCAAACGTCATTGAGGGTGGGCGCCACCCTTTCGGCTCGGTGTGGGCGACTGGTTAAGCTGTTGCACCAATCACGAGGAAGAGGCAGTTGGTTTCGATTTCTGTACCGGCAGTGTTCGGAAGCGAGACGGGAGCAGTTGCATTGCTGCCGGAAAGCAAGTATATAAATCGAGATCAGCAGAAAGAAAAAAATCTTCCGCTCATTTGTTTTTTTCTTCCTGTCCTTGTCCTGAGGCTGCAGAAAAATACGAAGATCATGATCTTGCAAATAAATAAAGTCTCTATTTTACGTGCAAGATCATGACCGCCATGGACAGCACATAATTTCAACCAGATTTGTTTTTCGATATATACACCTACAGTTCCATAGCTCATTCGTGATGGCACATCATTTGCTTTGCTTGGCGGTATAGATTCGATTCACAACTTTTGGAGAATGTATCTCCATTCCGACTGCGATAATTCACATAGCCATCCTCGCCGCCCATAGCTACTAAGGTGTTTCTATTGCTTTCTATTCATGGAAGGAAGGGTTTCCGCACCCTCGAAACCAGAACGACATGGTGCCAGCAGCGGAATCAGCTGCCAAACCTAGTACCACCATCATCTACTTAATTCGGCACGGCGATCGTCATGACTACGCGTATCCGGAATGGAAGGAACAGATCGTCGCCCAAAATTTCCTATGCATAACTGCAAAAGTGTCTTCGTTCCTTCCGTGCTCCTGCTAGAGCTAGAGCTGGTCGTACAGAAGTAGACGTCGCATCACAACTTTCAGACGGAAAAAAAGGCATTTGTATTGCTCAAAAAAGAAGACTTGCCATGCGGTAAGTATTGCAATTAGTACGAGTGCGATATGATCTTCGAAGACCTTTTGAGTTTGATATTCCCCGGTGATCGACCCCCCTCTTTCCGCGTTGGGGCACCAGCAAGCGCGGGAAACGGCCAAGGAGCTTGCAGGTGATTTGGTGAACTGGCTGCGGGAAGATTTTCATGCAGAGGAGAAGAGTAGACCAAACGTCGACGTAAAAGAATGCAAAAGTCCAGATCTTCCGGATAACAAGTTCATCCCATGGAACAAGAATGCAATTCAGATCCTCGCGTCTCCCTACCTGCGAGTGATCGAGACTGCCACGCCTCTGGTCCACTATCTGAATTTGCAGTTGCCCGGCATGGTAGGCTTGGAAGGAAATAAGGAGGGCCTGCCTGCCGGCCTGCAACTGAAAATCGAACCTGGATTGGCGGAAACCACGCACGTCGTCGGCATCCCGACCCACGTCCCGGGCCACCGATTCGCGACCTTCCCGTACGTGGACGTGCTGTATGAGCCCATGTTGAAGAACAGTACGGAAGATTTCGCACTGAAATCCACGCACCGGCACATGAAAATGGGAACAGACAAGAAAACAGGTGAAGTTCGCTTCTGCTCGACGAAAGGACGACAAGGGGATATTAAGGTCGTGCAGCCGGCCCGTGTAGCAGAGCAAACTCAAAAAACGAGAACAAGTAAAATCTGCTTCTCTACTTCGTCCGGAATTGAAAGGGACCAACAAGAAGCAACCTTTGAAGATGTAGACCTCCAATTTCCCAACTGCGAAGACTACCCGGTGGATTACTTCAAGCGGATGGAAAAAGTCGCAAATCTCCTGAGAGAAAAATGCAACCCCAAGAACTACTACAGTACCGGATCTGGTGGTGTTCCACCTCCTTTTGCAGAAAAACAGAGCGGGGAGGCCACCACGACCACAACTACAACTACTGCAAAAAACAACTCACCAGCAGAAGTAGATCATCCGCCTAAAGCCCTCATTCTCTTTTCTCACGCCGCTTCCGTCGGGCTGGTTGGCCATCTGGCGAGAAAGAAGGATTTGGCCAAAGACGTGGGGAAATTTGCTCCGTGCGGGATTTTCAAAATCCTACTCACGACAAGTCCGGCGGGGGAGCAGACGGCAGAAATAGTGCGGTTTGGCGGGGACAATACGAAGTATGTCTCGGAAAACGCAAAAACGACCTATCCTTGGTTGTATCGAGAAGAAGCTTTGAAATTGTGGAAAGAAATGTACCCAGATTATGAATGAAGGCGATAGGAGATTTTAATTCTGAAATTGAAGACGCAAAATTGAAGTCAGCGATTTTTTGAATGAAGTAAACCGACCAATACCCTCCACCCTGCTCGTGTGTACAATATAGTTGAATGCCATCCTGTACAAAATAGGAAACATGCGAAAACTCATACAAGAATGTTCCCGTTCTGCAAAATCAAAACCAGTCCTCACTCGGCCCTGCACTTCATCATCGTGGTTGTCGTGCTATCGCAAAAGTGGATGAAAAAGCATCGCTCACAATGTCGTGGTTTCTGGTGTAGGGCGAAGATGATGTGCTGATTATCATATCGTTTGGTGCTGATCGTTTCTCTTTCGAACATCCTATCAGGATCTTTCATTGACGAGAATTCAGCACGAGTTTAGGAAGTCTTAGCGCCATTGTTTGTTTCGAACAGCATCACTTGTAGAAAGACATCATGCCTGCTCACATTCGCAACGACAACATTTCTAAGGATCTTCATCTCAGATTTGGTAGCTGCAAAATCAGTCACGGACCCGCACCTCACAAAAATGGTCACATGGCGGGAGGAGAGGGCCAGCAAGAGCGTGCGCAATATGCCCCAACTTCCATTTCGGGACCACACAACAGAACGGTAAGAACAGAGCCTTTCTACGACCTGACTGCCGAAGTCGTCAAAGCTCGGCAAACAAATGGCGGTTTGAAATTCCTGAGCTTGAGAAACGCGGAGATCCTCTTTCATGATGCTGGGTGGAAGCATGAAGATCCGGTTTCCGAGCAGGCCGAGCCACACGAGGAACCAGTGGCGACAAGGAGGAGAGTAGAGATCGCACGCAAATGCCAGCTCACGGTTTGGAACGCACTGTCCACAGAGCAGGAAAGATGCCTAAACAGAGCGCCAGGAAGTGCAGGCATAGGTGTGAACAAGAAAATCGGCGTGCGTATCTCGGCAAGAAACTGCACTCTCGATCCCTATGCTGGAGCAAGGCCACTTCCTGTGCCTGTGCGAGGAACGGCAGGTGGTTCAGAAAGAGGCAAGCAATCAAGCACGACACTCGATGGCGCCTGCTTCCTGATGCAGGACCCACAGAAGGATCTGGAAGTTCTTGTTTTAACGGAGCAAGCCGAAGCCCCTACCGCCGCCCCGGTGGAGAAGTGTGCTAGGCGGCAGCACTTGACGACTAACACAAACGACACGTCAGAGCGACCGGCTGACAATTTCACCTGTGCCGGTTGCCGCGTTCAGGCGGAGAGGGGAAGTAGATTCGGCGCCGGTGACTCAGAGTTCGGGGAAGAGGACTTTGCGCAGCCGCGCTTCCACTTCGTTCCGGATAACGTTCGGTGGGGCTCTTCACTCAGAAGGCTTCATCTGCAAGCCTACAATGTGCTGCCAACAGCCTGCATACCTTCTGCCGAGCGCTGCTTGTCGCGGTCACCACGGAAGGACATAGTACGACCTGCAGTGGTGCTGCCACACTGCGAGTTTTGTCGGCCGCAGCTAGGGAAAATTATCTGCTCCGATTCTGGTGGTACTGCTGCTGATGTCGAGAGACCGTTTGGGAGATCCAGTGCTAAAAAACCTATTCTCCTGCCAACCACGGATGCCGCTGCCGTGTGGATTGCGACAAATCAGAAAGCGCTACGGGAAAACGACTGGCGGGTCTTAACCGCGGAGTCGGCAAGTCTAATCGAAACTTTGGCCGACAAAAAGAAGTTTTTGGCCCACGCGAAATGCCTATTGTCGAAAGAGGAATATGCGAAAAGCTTTCCGAGGCAGTATGGATCGATAGACGAGCTTGGGAAGGAGCGTCTGCGGATGAAAACAGGCGTGGTCAGTTCTTGTGATTGGCGGGACAAAGACTCAAACTCATCACCACGCCTCAATGGTGGAGACCACGCACCCGTCACTTTCCCTATCATCCTAAAACCCAGCCGCGGGCAGTTCGGCCGTGGGGCGAAATTGTTGCGAAATTGGGAGGATGTCGCACGGGTTGAAGAGCAAGCCAGGACAGCAGCTGCCGCAGCTGCTAAGGCAGTGAAGAGCGGAAATCCACCAGTAGACGCACCAGACAGCACGACAGCGGAAAACCACCAGTACGTCCTGCAGGAGTACACAGTCGGTAGCAAGGAAAGGTCGACCTCTCTGCTAGTGGAAAAGGGGAAAATCCTCGATTCTATCACGTGCGAGTACACGTATGCAGTCGGGGGAGGTACAACTACAAGGCCCTCTGCAAGAACTAGCGGAGGCGGTAAGAACCAAGATACCTGTACAAATGGAGGGTCCTCGTCCTGCGCAAGAGAAGAGAGGACTGATCGCAACAGCGACGATACAAGTCACTACTACATCTGGCCTCTGCATGGGGTGAAGGAATCCGAGCCCAGAAAGTTTTCTCCCCACGAGGAACTGGACAGTTTCGCTGTTCACGTGTTTGAGAAGCTGCTCACGACTGGATTCAGCGGAATCTGCAACTTTAACTACAAGGTTGTTACCGATGCTGATACGTCGGTAGCAGGCACCAATACAAACAAGGAAACGGGAAAAATAAAGGCGACGCCGCGTGACAAAGTTCCGCTACAACTTCGCATCTTCGAGTGCAATCCGCGACCGGGTGGGGATCTGATTCAGGATGTGCCGAGACAGCACGCCATTCGATTGCTCGAGAAGCTGGAAAGGATGGGTACTCCGAGCTAAGGATTTTGTACCGTGACAGGACTGCCGTTGCCAATCGTGTCACTTCTGCAAAGGATTATATCTACCCAGGAAAAAGCGGAAGCCATGGCATCGTTGACGAAGGCTTTACTTAATTTTTGGTGGAACTCGTTTAGAAGTATTGTTTTTTTTGCGACTACGACGACCAGATCCTCCTTCTCGGAAATTTTTACATGAAATTCCGTGACACGACTTTTCGTTCTCGTGCTAGCACTACCCTGTTCGACCTCGTCCAGTCTGTAAGATCGTCTTTTTCTTTCGTAAACTTTGATCGTTGGTGCTGCCTGTTATTGTTAGTTTATGTTTCAGTCGTCGCCCCCATTCATCGTTTTTGAAGAGAGCAAGCGGTATTGTCGATGAAAAGAATTTTTTAAGTAAGAGCATGCGGAGAGAGAATTTTGGATTGAGAAGCACTAGGAGCGACCTGAAGCAACTTCGTTTCGTTGCAGACGAAAAATTTCATTGTTGCTTCGTGGTTTGACATGTTCGCATCGTGCTTCTACTTGTCTTGCGTGAATTATTTGACTGACTTGCTTCTACTTTCATCGACAGACACTAGTGTTTGTGTCGAGGACGTATCGTCGTGACATGTTGTTTTCTTGTATGCTTTTCCTTCTGATGAAGGATCACAAAAAATTCGAACAAGGTGTGCAATATGTGCGTTCCCTCCTGATCTCTCCCATCTGAAGCAGTTCGGCCGTAGTTGGCGCCCTCAGCAGAACAGCGCTTCGTAGTAGTACGAGCCGGTTTATTACTGGACGCGACTGCTGCACTTGAAATACACCAGAACCCAGCTAAAGAACAAGGACGGACGTCATGAATTCAACTTCTTCCTCGACCCGCGTGGCGCCCATGGGCAACTACCTTCCGCCCCAACCCACATCACAGCACCACAACCAAAATGTCGAGCAGAACACCCGTAGTACGAGTACCCTCCGTCTTTTCGGGCGGAAAATCACGATCGAGAAAGTTTTCAACAAGGGTTTTATCCGTATGGGGAAGGAGAGGTCCGCTCTACGGGATAGCAGAAAGGGCTATGTTTCCGTCACAGATTCCTGGTATTTCTTACTGCTAGATTCCACCTGGCGCCGCATGGTGATCTACGTGGTTTTCTTCTACGTCCTCTGCGGTTTCGTCTTCACCTGCATCTCCCTGCCCTTCATATGGCCTCCTCAGCTGTTACGTTCTCAACTGTTACGTAGCGAGGTGCTGTCTTTTGATCATTTTAACTAGCTATGCCGAGCGGTAGCTAAAATCATTAATTTTTTTAATTAAAATTGCGTTTTTTGAAATCGCGGCGGAGGGCTGGATCCACGGAGCGGCAAGGCGGAAATCCGGAACCTGCAGCTGCAATATGGATTGCAAAATCCCGCAGCCACAAACAGCCAGCCTTCCGGGGGACCTTCCTTCTGCGGGTGGTTGCCAGTTATCAGCTCCAAAGTCCCGCCTCCAGCATGACAAATCTCCAGATCCCAGACCCCAGGAGGAGGTCTCTGTGACTATTAGAATTCATGCATCAGACGCGGAGATTTGTCATGCTGGAGGCGGGATTTTGCAATCCATATTGCAGCTGCAGGTTCCGGATTTCCGCCTTGCCGCTCCGTGGATCCAGCCCTCCGCCGCGATTTCAAAAAACACAATTTTAATTAAAAAAATTAATGATTTTAGCTACCGCTCGGTATAGCTAGTTAAAATGATCAAAAAACAGCACCTCGCTACGTAACAGTTGAGAACGTAACAGCTGAGGAGGCCATACTTCACGGAACGAATTTTAAACTCCACCACCTACAAAAACGAACACGTCTCCGAGCGGGAGACGGCGTTAGTGTTTTCCGTGACGCACGTGGTCACCATGGGCTACGGGCAATTTTTTCCCTACGACAAGGAAACGGAGCGACCGGACCTGGGGCTGTTTTTCCTCGCCAGCAGCCAGCAGTTCTGCGGGGTCATCATCAACGTTTTGGTTTTTACCATTGTTGTGACGAAACTGCAACACCCCATGCCCTATGAACTGCCAATATGTCTGGGTCTCGACGGATGCAGGGTTTGTCATGCTTGTCTGGCATGACAGAGAAACTTGTGATGCGTGTGCAAGAAGAGACCCTTTTGGTTTTGCTTGTCATGCAAAAACGAAGCACGTCATGCCGCATGACATGCGGAAAGCGCAACACTATAGCCGCGCATATATTTCTCATGCTCTGCTGTGCGTTACAGGGTATTGACTGTTCACGCCCCAGCATTACAAGTTCCAGACCCACCAGACATATTTGCATTGCATATGCCCGCGATCGTGTTTGCGAAAAACGCTTTGGTGATATCAACTGCAAATATGTCAGTCTGGGTGTGGAAGGATGCGAACTTGTGATGCGCATTTCACAACACAGACCAATCTCTCATGCATAGGCAGCAAAAGGTGCCCCTTTCCTGTCACCAAGAAGGGGGGATTTGTCATGCGGATTAAGCAATGCGGAACCTTCTGTCTCGAAATCTGTGATGCTAGGGCTTCCATGACATACATTTTGTGTCATGCAAAAACAGCATGACAAAAATCTGCATTCTTCCAGACCAAGACACTTTAACATTTGATAGGTGACAACGCGGAACAACTTGCCGGTCTTACTCTTCCGCATCGGGAACCTTCGTTGCAACCACATCTACATGCCGACGGTCCGGGTGTCCATGCTGAAGATCGAGCATATGGCGCTCTCAACTGCTACATTACGAACTACGAACTTCTGTCGTCTGGACACCATTGGAAAAAAATGTTTTGATGTTTTGAAAGAATTGGGATTGAAGATTTTCAAAAACCTTTTCCAGTAGCGCACTACTACACGACTTGGAGGACTACATGATGAGGGTCCAGCAAAAAAAATTGTTTGTCCTTTTTCCGATGTACGCTACGTATGCAAGACGAAAATGCTGCCCCACGGTCTATGCGTGAGGGCGGCCTGCACCATCGCTATCCGCGCAGTTGAGTACTAGTACTAGAACGTGTTCCCTGCTGCGCCATTTGATCTTCGGTTGCTCGGTCGATGCACCGTGGTAGATTCAATATGCAGCTTCGAAAAATGAAGCGCCGTGTCCAGGTCGTTCACAACCGTGGTACGGCGGCTGGCGGAAGATTCCCCCTGATCCGCACGACCTGCGTGAAGATGATGATCAAGCTCGGTTGTTGTGCTAGTACAAATACTTTACTCATTTGAGGACGTGAGTGGCCGTCTTCGCTCTACTTTTGCAGTGAGCACGCTTTCAATCTGTCTGTGAATGACTTACAACAACAATTATCGGTAGCTCAAGTAGAGTTGTGCTCTCGACAGGAGAACGAGCGATCGGTCTTTATACATTGATGCTAGAAGTTGCAGTGGCCATGGCCTCCCTTTTCGGCAGAAGCAAGACATACTGTCTTGTTCAAGAACCTGGAAGCGATTGAGATATGCAGTGAAGAACAGGGCGGATTGACGAGTGTAGCTGCGAGCGTGAAGAGTGATGTCCTGATGTCTTTGCCCACATGTAGAATAAAACGCACGACCACAGAGGAGGAGGACTCTGTCGATGTCATAGTCATAGTCGGGAGATAACGATAAGTACGCAGAGAGGTGAAACCTGGGTGCTATGAGTTGTAACAATATTGGACGAGAGGGACGACTACAATTCTTTGCCGGAAAAGAACAAACAATTTCGCTGATCTACATCTTGTTCCTGCGCAGTACAAAAATTTCCCTCCATGTTCTTGTTCGGACCCAGAGTTAATGTTAAAGTCTCTCCCGTGGAGATCCTTCTTTTCGTGCAAGATGAACTTCAACTTCGCAACTGATTCGTACCTATTCGTTTGCTAGTCATGTTAATTTCGGCATGACGAATAGAAGTACAACAGAAAAAAAAAAAACACCACAAGCTGTTGAGGACAACAAAGTTAGGCGGCTCTGATTGAAGAAATAGAAATAAGCTGCGGAATTTCTTCTGATTCTAGAACGGCCCCTCTTTAATATTTCTAGCGAGCGGATTTATTACTCCAGCAGAAAAAAGCATCAACCTTACTCTGCTCAACCTGTAATCATCCGCTAGCGAGCAGGGACTACCAGCGGGTAGAAATTTGAAGCGACTTATTAAAAGCAAACAAAAGTTTCTGCCAGCAACAGCATCTACTCCATTGTGGCCCTCCTCCTGTTGCTCGTCCTCTCGGGGGAGCGACGATAGAACATCAAGCCATGGCGTGTTGCGTGTCTCCGAACAATATCAAGTGCAAATATGTCTGGGTCTGGATGATTCCGAGACTTGTCATGCAGATTTTCCATGATCCATGTCGTCTGGAATGCAGCACGTAGCATGACAGATTCTGTGAGATCCCTACCATGCCTATCCTGCATGCATGGCAAACCCCCTGCCAACTTGGTCGAAAGGGGACAGCTTTTGGCACCCATGCAGCACAGATTTTTGCATAGTCCAGAATTAGCATGACAAGTTGCAACCTTCCAGAGCCAGACATATTTGCAATCCATAAACAAGAAAGGCAAGCAGCAGGACAGCGGATCGGATGCGGACAGTGCGCAATATCAATTGTAAAAATGTCTGGGTCTGGAAGAATCTAAACTTGTGATGCTGTCTCTGGATTCGAAAAAGATTTGCATTGCATGACCAGTAAGAGGAGTAGAGTTTGTGCTCCGCGGAGATGGCATTTGTCATGCGGAATAGGCATGAGGAAGCGCTCTAAAAATCTGTGATGCTACGGCATGCATCACAGACATCATGGGTCATGGAAAATATGCATGACAAATCTAGAAATCTTCCAGACCCAGACATTTTTACATTTGATACGCAACCGCCACAACTCACGAGGCTCCCGAAACCAGATGGGGAAGTCACGTCGCTTATGAACTGCAAAAGTATCGTACTTCTCGTTGTATAAATGCATATACAAATTTCCTCAGCATGAGAAATAAAATTTGTAATGCTGATTTGCCTTGGGAACAAGATTTGTGATGCAAGACTTGCATTTATTCGAGTACGATACTTTTGCGCTGGATATCGCTGACGGTCGAATTCGGCGAACACCAGTCGGAGCGCAGCGCCGTATGCATTACAAAAGTATCCTACTAGTATAAATTGCATGAAAAATGGAATTTGCAATGCGGATCTGCCTTGAGAATAGAATTTGTAATGCATGGCTGCAATTACTATGAGCGCGATACTTTTGCACATGATACGCCGGCGCTTTCAGCAACGGCATCGGGGGGTTCAGTGGCAGCAACAACCCGCCGTCCACAATCCGCGACTCCGCCGCGTTGCAAGCACCCAGCGAAGCCTCGCCCATCTCGCCCCGGGAACACAACCTGTTCCGCTCCGACCCCGAGCTGAAGGCCGTTCTGGAGAAGCTGGAAACCGTATGAGGGTGCACAGCTCGTCCTCCTTCCCCTCATTTGATGTAATGCAACATACCAAATTCAGGCTGTGGCTGTGCTTCTTGGCACTGTTTGCATGACAAGTTCTGGTAGCTCAAACAGCAGTACACTCCTGTGTAAATTTGTCGCGCAAGAAAACCTGCATTCTTGCTGATGCTTCTGTTGCTGTTCTTGTTCTTCACACTGTACAAAGGAGGGGGAGGGGGAGTTACTTATGCACTCGCATAAACCGTCGCGACCGGCCGGGCGTACCGGAAACTGAAGGGCACCTTCTTAGAGCGGTTCGCGAAGCTGATCGAGGAAAAAACCAGCAGCGCGTCCTATCCATTGCAACAGTGATGTCGTACCTCTAGTGTAAATGTAAATCACATGTTGACAAACTTAGACAAGGTGTGCCGATCGTGAGTGGCGCGCAATTGTTGTGTAATGCCATTTTCAGTGCTGTGTATGCTCGTAAATTTCACTAAACTCGACTTTGTGTGACGAGGAGGACACAGACACAGCTTTTGCAAAGGATACCACCTCCGCGGGTGCAACTGCCAAAGCGAGCAAGGCGCACGAGCAATACGGGACGAAAATACACGCTCTGAACGAGAAAGCGAAGCAACTAGACGATCTGAAACAGAAGGGCGACATCAGCGGTGCTAAAATATCGGTAAAGGGAAAATCGCTACTCGCGGACGTGAATCCGAAGATACATGTATCCACAGTTAAATTTCCCCTACACGACGTTCGTACAAATGCAGTCTCTGCATGACAAAACTTGCCTTCAATCCTAGTCTAGCATGACAAGTTGGACACTGCAAGTTAGCGAAATTTGTCATGCATTTTGTACATGTAGTACGGGAAATTTACATTGCATAACATGAGCTGGGCGCCCAGCTCATGGTCTTGATGCCCACCAACACAAACGCGGAAGCGAAGTGCGGTTACACCAAGTACCACTTGCTGCTGGAGTTGGTCAAGTCCAGCTTCTCCATGTATCAAATGTAAAAATGGCTGGGTCTGGAAGAATGCAACTTGTCATGCTAAATCTGAAGCATGCAAAAATCTGTGTTGCATGATTGCCAAAAGTCGTCCTGTTTAGACCAAGTCGGGAGGGAGTTTCTCATGCAGGATAGGCATGAGAGAGAATGCAGAGAATCTGTCATGCTAGGTCCTGCAGTCCAGGCTTCATGGGTCATGGAAAAGCTGCGTGACAAGTCGCGCATTCTTCCAGACCCAGACACTTTTGCACTTGATACCATGTACACAGAAATGAAAAACGCCGCGGAAATACTCGAGAACGTACAAATATGCATTGCAAAAGTATCGTACTCGTAGTAACTGCGGTTATGCATGACAAATCTCTTCCCTAAGGTAAAACAGCATTTACAAATTTCATTTGTAATGATGAGCCAATTTGTAATGCAATTCATACTAGTACGATGCTTTTGCATTTCATAACAGAAAATCATGGACGAAACGGCGGGGAAGCAGCTGCTCAGCGAAATACCCGGCTTTCAGCAACAGGTTGAAAAATATTGGAGCTTGTTTCTACTTCTAGGTTTGCGTGAGGTACTGCATGACAGTAGATCACGGCGCACCGTATCTATTATTGCCGACGAGATGATGAAAATTTTTTCTTTGGAGCAAAATTGTATCACGACTAAGTACGCATGATCACCGAAAAAAAAATGTCAGATCGAACGGTTTTCCGGGGTGATGGCAGATCTGGGACTTTTTGACTTCATGCTGAAGGCGAAGCAGTTCGCAAACGACGAGGAGGAGATCATTTTTATCGATCCGAAAACAGGCATGATCGGGGAGTTGTCAAGGGCGGTCTTGAACAAGAATAATGTCGACTGGACGAGCGCAGCGGCATATCCAAGAAAAAAACTGTGTAATTGTAAATTTGTGTTGCAGAACATGCAACAGAGTTACACCTGTCATGCCAGACAGCCATGAAGTCCTCTTTTCATTTGTGCTTTCCCTTACGAGCCACGCATGACGTGTAGAGCAAACTTGTAATGCTGTTCCTCCAAAAAAGTTACACCTACAATGTTTTTTTCTTGCATACGGTAGCGGACGAGGAGGAAAAGTCCGCACTAGTCAGCAACGTAAAAACCATTTTGCACATATAAAAATATTAGCCCTACAGTATCAATGACATCAGCACTCTATGTTGTACTAATGAAACTTTATGTTTTAATATAGCTCAGACAGAACGTGGTCGGCGGGACGGTGGTAGTACAATTTTGTTCACAACAAGGAGAACGATTTGGTGACGTTGCTCTGTAGTTTTTGTACAGAGTGTCTTGCTTTGTGCAACCGTCAAAGTAAACACCAGAAACGGAGCAAATTGTACGAAGAACTGGAACAGACAGAGTTTCGATGGACAAGAGGCAATTGTACGCAATGATTTTCACGACCATGTCGTGCAAACCGTGGCCTCCGGGTCTACTACGCTGGTGGCGTAAGGAGCAAATGCACAGCAGTAGACACGACCGTTAGAATACAAATATAAAATTCGTGCCGTTGTTACAAGCTCGGCCTGACAAGAATCAATGTAAGAGAACCTTGCTGCGGTGTTCTGATTTTTTTTATGCTGTATCTCAATCTCAATTTGCTTTGGATACTGGATCTGGATCTCAATCTCATTTGGATAGGCTACAACCTAGAGGTTGTGCTATGATAGGAGAGGGATTATTTCTGTTCATCCTCGTCACACCTTTTGTAAAAATGCGCATAGAGGAAGTGTTGTAGTCTTGTATATGAGATTGTTCCACCTCCACCTCCCAACACCGACATCCGGACCCGCATCAATCGTGCGACGTGATAATATTTGCATTCTCAGGTAGTTCCTTTAGCAAGGCTCTGGTTGATGATCCGCTCCGGAAGCCGCAACGTTGCTCTTGAAGGTTTATCCTCATAGGCTGGTAGAAGAGCAAGATCTTCGTGGATCCATCTAAGATCCGTAGGTTTCAGTTATTGTCACACCAGGACAATGAAAGTAGAAGGTCTTCGATTTTTCCGCTCAGTTTCGTTGCGGCTTCATGCTGTGCAAAGATACCTGAACTGAGAAGATGAAATGTTTTCATTGCAGCCCCGAAGGAGAATGAGATGATCTTCGTTTAAACAGGCGTAGTCTAGAGTAAAAAAATTGAAGAAAAACAAGCACTAAGTGGTTCTTTCAGGAGGTTGATTTACTTTTTCTAAATTTTGTTTTGGCCAAGTTTCCTCACAACTTTTCTCGGAGTTAGTTGTGCTTCTCAGCTGGTGTATTACCCCGGCGACACTCTTCATTTTTAAAGAACCCCGGCGACGTTGTTTGATTTGTGGGTACTACGGCGGTACGACGTTGGTAACTACTTGTCGGGCCCTCACCACGATTTTGGTGTGTGGCCTCGATGGTGGAACGCGCAGTTTTCCGAGACCTTTCTGATTCTGTCATCCAAAGTGTTTAAAAGAACTACTTACTGCGAGGCGGAGGTGGAACCGGTGTGCGACGGACAAGTGGCTGTTTGTGTGACGGTTCAGAAACAAGATTCGTCCTCTCTATTCGCGCGTCCGTTTGGCACCAGCGGCGCACCGTACGGAAATAAATGGACAGCAGCGCAGCTGCGCTTGGCACCAGCAAGAGCAAGAGGGTCGCTACTTTTCCCATTGTTTACAACCCCGGAAAACTGAAGATCTAGGAACGAACAACTTTGTACCTCGTGGAGAGGACGGGCAGAGGTACACGCGTTGCGGCTCCTGCGGCGTGTTGTACGCTGCGATACAAAACGATCGAAGAGCTGCACTTTTTTACGGCGATTTCCATGGATCATCTCCCCCTGATATCCTTCTCGCTCTAGCCGATTTATTGGAAGTAGCGACCAAGACGAAGATATTATCACTGTCAACTACATGATCCCCGGAAGTAGGGCCTCTTCGTCATCGTCCCTCCTCACCTCCGGTCGTCTTCGTTGCTTGTTAATGATCTGCGAAGTAATTCAACACTTCAATACCTGTTTTAGCGACTACCCCATCTTCGTCAATCATGATCTACTTCCCCGGGGGTGAAGTTGAACATATATAAACGGACTTCAAACATTGTCTGTAGCTGTCCGATACGAGGAATATAAGCGACACGAGTTCCAGCAAAACATCAAGCGACATCTATCTTTGGCAACGAGTCCGACGACTGGTCCTGAGAAGAAGAACGCTGTGACAGATTATCTTTTCAGCAGGACTTGATATCAAGACAAAGAACACGACGACGGCGACAACAACGACCTACAAGAACACGTGGTATACATTACAGTACAACTACTACGAAATATAAATCTCTCTATAGGTACTATACAATTTCGTGGAAATAAGGCACGAAGCAGCTCCCTGTATTGAAAATCGTCGAAACGTGTCAACATCAAGGGGCGTCTCAACATCTCCAAAAGCGACATACGACCCGGAATAAACACAAAAACTAACGATACCGACGTTCTTCCCAAAACAACATCATATAGAAGTACCAGGATCGTCCACATCAACTACAAGCGTCCACCTCGGCGGCAACATGATGTCGACACCAGCTGCAAATACGACCAGCGACGAGATGCAGGAGGAGCTGCAGGAGGGCTACGACGTTGACATGGGCTATGGAAGCGTCAGGTTTGAAATCGTCAGAGTTGAAATATATTTGTAATGCATAAAGTGCGATAGAAAAAGTGACTCTATTGCAGAGGACCCACGGGAGGCAGATTATAGTCCTGGTAAGGGTCAAATGTTGGACTGCTAACTAGCATGACAGAAGGCAGCTCTTTTGCCCTAAACCGCATGACAGACTCGCTTCCAGGACCGGGGAGATTTGTCATGCGCCGACTACAAACTGTAGGTCTAACTGGTGTCCGTTTTATGCATGACAAACTCTTTCAACTTTGACGATTTCAAACCTGACACATCCATATGGGCGGCACAACTGCTACAACCAATCCTTCCTCTCCCGACCCGCCACAGCAGAAGTCCCCATGCGTCGACCTTGCGCAGAAAGAGCACGACGTCAGACTTCGCCGCATGCAGGAAGCGGTTGCCGTCCGGCGCGAACGCCAGGTCGCCGTGGACGAGCAGTATGCCCAACAGCTGCACGCCCGCGAAGAGCGCCTGGTCCGGCAGGAAGAACGGCAACGGCAACAGGCACGTGAACAATGGGAAAGGCAACGCCGGGGAGTTGACGATGCCGGACCGCGGCGGCAAGAGCGGCAGGGCGGGGTGGACCTACTGGGCGAACAGTCCTCCTCCGGGGTAGTACAACAGCCTCGGCCTCGGCTCACCTTTGCACAGTTGCGGCAACTACGCGCAGGGCCGCGGCGGAACCCTGCTAGTACAACTCGCCGACAAGGACAACAACTCCAACAGAGCGGCCTACAACAGGATCAGCGACAGCCTACTTCTATGCATAGCAAAAGTATCGTACTACTCGTATAAATGCATTACAAATTTCTCCAGCATGAGAAATAAAATTTGTAATGCGGATTTAGCTTCAGAAAAAAAATTTGTAATGCATGATTGCAATTAGAATTACTACGAGTGCGATACTTTTGCACAGGATAACTTCTTCGGGATTGCTGCGTCGCGAGCGGCTGGAGGAGGGCGGCTTTTTACAACAAGAACTCGAGATATGGAACTGTCAGGCTCGAAATCATCAAAGTTGAAATGATTTGCCATGCATAAATTGGATGCCAATTGTCACCCAGTTTCCAAGCGACGCATGCCAAATTTGAGTAGAACCGAAATCCAGTTTGTCGCGCTGTTTCGGTAAGGACGACAGCCTTTGTCATGCTGGTTTGGCAGCTCCATTTCTACCCCTCAACAGGCTTGCAATCTGTCCCACTTGCCTACTCTGCAAGACAGGCACTTTGTGGGTTGCGTTTTATGCATGACACATCGTTTCAACTTTATCGATTTCGCTCCTGACACATCCATACGAGAACAACAACCACAGGAGCGAAGGCAGGAGCTCTGATGAAGTAGACAACAGTAGTAGCAGCTCTGTATGAAGATGTTGAGAGTTCTTGTGCACAGGAGCGCCCCCTTACTTTAGTATTCTTCTCATCTTGCGTGGTCTTCTCGTAATGCGATGAATAAAGCGCAAGATGATGAACTACCGCGCCAGCCGATGCCCTGCCGGCTTGTCGTAACTTGCATGCTTTTGCGGCAGCATATGCTAGGGCAGCCCTCCCGCGAGGTCGAGGACCCGCACTACAGATCATATTTTCATCCGTGTCTGCTCAGGTTCTCGCACGTATTAATTCATTAAGTAAAAATTTCCTGCACCATTCCTCCTCCTGTTAGGTGTCTACTTTGTATCTGTTCGTTGTATCTGTTCGTGCTGTTAATATACAACAGTACTATCGATAGGTATGGGGGGGAACAAAATCAGGGGCTGGTTGTTGTGCACTAGCTGGACTCTCATAGTATGTAGTGAGGTCACCGAACGGTTCTAACCGGGGAGTTTTTTTGACACCCAGACAGCAAAACGGCCGCCAGTTTTCAAGCGGGCGGAAGCGTTTTTGGACGTAAAAAATTTTCAATTATCAAGCGGCCGGGGCTTTGATAGCAAACAAGCCCGGTCGAAATCTATCGATTCGCACTTGATAAAACGACGCAGGAGAGCCGGCAAAAGGGGCGCCCTTCGGAGGCGCCCACCGCCTTAGTTTCTGGCGATTTGGGGCTCCCAAAAAGGGGCGCGCAAAAAACACGCCCAAAATCAGAACAGCGAAACAGCCTGGCACGGCCGCGATTTCGGAGCATTCTGGGCGGCCGCGAAAGCGGTTGCCTTTTCGCCGGTTTTAGAGCCTGGGAAGCTTTGCAAAAAGCGCCGACGTGAAAAATAAAAACGCGAAAAATAAAAAGCGCCCCCGACGCGCAAAGCCAATCCGCATGCTATGGGCCCGGTTTTTCTTCGCTTTTTGGGCGCCCTCCGTGGCACCCGGATCGGCCCCATAGCATCGGGGCTGGCTTTCGGAAAGGAATTTTGGAAATGTGCCAAAATTTGCGACGCTTCCCAAGTGGCCGCCATACCGTGCGGCATAACCTTACTCACGGCGGTATGGCGAGCCCATAAAAAGCAAAGCCGCGGCCAAGGCGGCGGTCGGCAAAAAAACGCCCACGACCTCACTACCCCCGCCCCGGCGGCTATATTTGGTACTCGTCATCTGCGACCGATAGTGATAACAGCACCACATTCTCGTCTGAGGATGAAGATGAACGGGAAGAGCGAGCTGGATCCGGAACCCGCCCCCCAGCGCCCCGGCACGACCGAGACCCCCCGGTTGGTTCTTTCAGGAGCAGCAGCCCAGGCGTGCGTCAGGCTCGGGCTCGATCCGAAGCTATGCATCATCGTGCTGCGTTGCGCAGATACCACCGCCGGATGCGGACCGCGCAATTGGATTTGCACCCGGCCCAGGGGGTGGAGGACGAGCAGCCAATACAATGGACACCAAGCAGGAGTAGAAACGCGACAGCGACTGCGAGCGCATCTTCTCCAAGACGCACGGGTATTAACAGAACCACGACCACTACTTCTGCAAGAACGACCACCGGCGGTGCGAGAGGAATCAGGAGGGTCACGTTTGCTAACGAGGACCCGAGAGAAGAAAATGCCACGGGGACCACGTCGACAGATGGAGCGACAACTAGACTAAATCAGGAAACTATAACTAGAACTTCTTCGTCTTCCACCAGTACGTCTACAGCATCAATCACGACGAGAAATAACAACACTGATCAAGGTGTTGGTCCTACAGCGTCAGCTTCTACTAGTCGGGCACAGTGGTCAACAGCGTCGTCGTCCGCGAGAATGGTGGGCGTGGGCCGGCAAGAAAATCGACGACTAGAAGAATACAACTTCAACCAGAATCATCGACCGAGATGGGCGGATGTCTCTAGTGAAAATGAAAACGATGTAAACTACACTAGTACTCAGCAGGAACGAAATTCAAATTCAATTACGTCGCCAGGTCGTGAACAGCAACTTCTACATCAGCCCACAGGTGGCTCATCTACTACTACAACTACTGCCATCAACAGCACTTCTTCTCGCAAGGCCGTGGATGCACGACCGCAGTCTCAATCGCAATCCGGATTCGCGGTTGTTTACGAGCAAGAAGGACCAAACGATGAAGTAGACCGGGAAGGTAAAAGTGAAACAGAGAACACAAGAACTTCAACAGCTCAAGACCTTACCAGAACGTCTTCAGCATCGCCGGCCGCCTCAGCGGCCAGCGTAGTTAGCAAAGCTACTACATCTTCCATTATTTGGGCCGAGGACCTAGAAGATGTTGACACAACATCAACTCCATCAGCTCGTCCTGCGAAAGCCAAAGTCTCTAAGGCTTGCTGCATTTGCCTAGAGTCCACGATTACTGTTTCGAACCCCCACCCGAAATCCTCCCCGCCGCAGCGGACGGTCGATGAACCCTTGAAGCTGACAAAACTCTGCGACGACGGTGGCCACTACGCGTGCAAAACCTGCACCACGGAATTGTTGAAGACCGCGCTGTATGAATTGCAAAAAGATCGTACTCGTTATCACAAGGCTAAACGCTTCACGCTTAAAAACTTCACTCATTAAAAAAAAATTTTTTTTTGGTGTTTTTTTGGATCTCTGAAAGCAAAGCAGCTGCTTCGAGGAGGTGAATCGTTTGTCAGCCACGC
Organism: Amoebophrya sp. A120; assembly: GCA_905178155.1. NCBI lineage: Eukaryota > Dinophyceae > Syndiniales > Amoebophryaceae > Amoebophrya > Amoebophrya sp. A120. The sequence continues at coordinate 1,958,004 of CAJINV010000012.1, read as the reverse complement.
CTAAGCTCCAACCCAAAAGGCCTCGAAAAAGGAGTCACTTTCGGGCCACCAAAAAGGGCCAGCTTTGAGAGGTGAATCAAATGACAATCCCACCTATGTTCTTCCCAGAAATGCCTCAAAGCCATAGCACTTTTCGCAAAAGCATCGCTTTGATGCACCATTTCGACGATTTTCAAAAGTGCTCACTTTTGAGAGCTCGCGCCGCTTCTACGGTGGCCAAAAACGGCGAAAATGAATCAAATGTCCCCGGAGCCAGTTTTTGGATTTTTGCGAATTCTTCGGCCGGTGCTACGCTCAAAAAAATGATGTTTGATTCATTTTACTTCCAAGTCGTCGACTTTTTCACTTTTTCGCTCACAAAAGTTGGCTTTTTGCTTTCATCTTACTCAACTGAAGACTCTGTGGAACTTTCGCTCTCAGAATTATATGTCGTGGCGTCTTCACTAGTCAAAAGCCAATCGCTGCCACCCAAAGCAAGGCCCAGTCGTCCTTCCATTGATCCAGAAGGTGCAGGCGCCGCAATCGCCGCCGTCGGCACGTAGCTGCCGATGCTGTAAGCAACAGCATCAAACCTCACTAAAAAAAATTTTTTTTTTAGCAAGTGAAGTTTTTAAAAGTGAAGCGTTTAGCCGTGTGATACTCGTATAAATGCATTCCAAATTTCCTCAGTATGAGAGATGAAATTTGTAATGCTGATTTGCCTTCAGAAAAAAATTTGTGATGCAAGACTTGCATACGAATACGATACTTTTGCAATTCATACGAAGCGGTCTTTCGCTGACCCCGTTGTCTTCCCCGCCCGATGCTGCCCGGGGGCGGGACATCACAAACAGTTTGTGAAGCCGGAGATCGTTCGGGAGTGTTTAAGTCCGGCGGAGTTTCTGAATTACATGGACAAATTTGAAGAAGCGGTCGCGGAGGAGAAGATTTTCTGTCCCAACCCAAACTGCGGCAAGTTTATCATCGACGGAAAGAAGTTAGAGGTGGTGCTTGATGGCGAGGGAAATGAAATTGTAGAGGAAGACGACTGGATTTGCAGACCTGTGGTAGAAGACGATGATAGTCAGAGTGTTCTTCTTTCCACAAAACAAGAAGCCGGCTGGAGTGGTTCTCCTGTGACAGGGATCTGCAACTCCGAGCAGACTTCATCTACCTCAAACCCTTCTTCTTCGAACGCAAGGTCTTCTTCTAGTAGCAGTTCTTCTAGCAGCAGCTCTTCTAGCAGCAGTAGCTCGTGGCAAATTTCGAATAGCCGGGTCGTACTAGAAACCGAAGACAACCACAACTACCCATCCACATCTTTTCCTCTGAGGCCAGCGTCGAGCTCCAGCTCCAGCTCGTCGAGCAGTAGTGGTGGTGGGGGTTCTCGTGGTGACCTAAACATGAAGAAAAGGAAAATTACGACGCAAGAACTTGGCGAGCCGCACGACCTGGACGACATGGTCGTGGAGAAGAACAGCTATGTAAATCAGTCGGATTCAGCCTTGGCGTTGCCTCTGAGGAGCCCGCTCGAAACCGTAGCGGAGGTGGAAATTTTTACCCATGAAGAAAACGTCAACCACAACCTCAACGAGCGAAGAAACACCACGACGACGACCAATATCAACAGTGACGGAGAAGCTACCAGCAGTACCGCATCTGGCGAGCTCGCTCCGCGTCACGAGAGGCACAAAGTACTAGAACCCGAGGAGGAAGGTAGTGCAGCTGTGGTCGCAGAAGATGAAGTACTAGATGGAAACAACGATAGTACGAGTACCACAACAGGGGCATCAACGTCCCTATCATCTTCCCAAAACAACTTAGCGCTTCCGTGCCTTCACTGCGGCGAAAACTGGTGTATGTTGTGCAAACGAGCGGCCCATCCGGGCCAGACATGTGAGGCGGCGCGGGTGAATGCAGAGCGCATGGAGCGAGAGGTCAGGGAGACTTGCGAACGCAATGGCTGGAAGAAGTGTGGAGGCTGCGATGCGTGGGTGGAGCGCACAACCGGATGCAACCACATGACCTGCACGTGCGGCTACCAGTTCTGCTACGAATGCGGGGAAGAGTACTTTACTCCTGCGCACGAGCTCCGCAGAGGTAGAGGGACTGGCAGAGCAGGAACTACATCTTCAAGTAGTACGACGACAAACGCAAGAACCACTGCGGCAAATAATTCGACCACCAACCCAAATCGGCACTCTCTGGGCTACTACTCCCGAAGCCGCAAATGCAGCTGCCCTCAATTTCCGGAACAAAATATTCTTAACCAGTTTGACAACCACAATGTTGCAAGAAATGGACTCTATGATATTTATTTCCAACAATTTGGTGCAGACGCGGCCAATGCGCAAGTTGGAGTGGTGGACCGGCTTCGCGCACAGCTACTAGAGCACAACGCGGGGGTATCAAATGTAAAAATGTCTGGGTCTGGAAGATTGAGAGGTTTGTCATGCATATTTTGAATGATCCATGATGTCTGTGATGCATGCCCTAGCATCACAGATTTTTCGAGGACTTTGCGATGCCTCTACCGCATGAGAAATGCCCTTTCCGCGTAGCACGAACTGCAGTCCTCTTGCTGGTCATGCAATACAAATTTTTTTAGAATCCAGAGACAGCATTACAAGTTTAGAATCTTCCAGACCCAGACATTTTTGCAATCCATAGGGGGAGCATGGCGACGATGCGGCGGCCGTGAGGCGGAACAGAGATGCTATCAAAAGCAAAAATCCCCCCTCCCCATATCGAAAAGGTATGTTTCCGCAAATTTGTGTTGCTGATTTGAGGTCGCAAATCACATTTGTATTGCAAGAAGACAAGGGCAGAAGGAGAAGCTTCCGCCCCACTATGGAAGCGATTTGTCATGCTGTTGGGCCTAAAGGGGAGCCGCTTGCCATGCTGAACAACTAGACGCGTACGCCCCTACCTAGCCTGGGGATCTGACTGCAATGCTTTCCCGCAATACAAACCTGATTTGTGTACTCAAATCCAGCATCAGAAATTTCGTTTTGATGTGGGGAGGGGGGATTTTTCCTTTTGATAGATGCTCGCCTCCTTGCCGCGCCAGTTCGGGAGCGCCAACAGCGAGTTCTAGAGGCGGAGAGGCAAAGGGAGCGAGAGCTAGAGCTGGACTGGGCGCGTCGGGCATGGAGGTTTACCCAGAACCAAGATATTACAGTGAAAAGTGCCCCCCACCCCCAAAGTTGCAAAAATTTGTGATGCGAAGTTTCCAAATGAAAACTTTTTGTCATGCATGAAAGGAGTAATGAATCTTTCTGATGCAGATTCTAGTCGTGTTTCGCATCGCTTGCATGACAAGCGCCGCTCTTGCTGGGATCTTTTGCAATACAAATTTTTGCTATTCACGATCGGAAATCTGTGATGCTGATACATGCAAGAGGACAAATGTTTCATTTGGAAAGGTTTGCAATACAAATGCTTTCAAGTTCGGGGGTGGGGGCATTTTTCATTGTAATACAAGATCGCCGGAGTTTAATGGCTGCAGCATCTTCCGTTGTTCATCAAGGTGCTGTTGTAGCCGGCGCTCCGCGCGAGTACATTTGGGATAGCGAGACCACTACATGGAACAGGAACGAGCTGGCTCACAACGACCTTCGGAGCCGAACAGGAACAAATAACGCCGCATCCAGCTCTAGGTACTACTTGCTACTATCCGAGAAAGAAAAAGAAGGTGAAGTTGCTTGCTTAAAAATGAGAATGTTATTTTTGCTATTCATAGAAATAAAGCAGAACCATACCGGATGGATCTGCGTAATTGTATTGTATTGTATTTGACCCGCTCTTGTTTCAAACAGATGCGGTGCTCGCTCTTTGACCAGGCTATACTTGCGATGATCCGTCTGACAACACGGTTGTGGGAGCAGGACGTGCCAAAACCCTTCAACGCGACACACGGCCTCAAGTCGTGGAAGCAGAAGGAGAGCAACGTGCATGAAGGGAAATGGGCGCGCTGTGCTGCCCTGCTTCGAGCACTCGCTCCTTATAGCAGCATTATTCAGAGGGTGCACACCGGGCGCACTAACACAGAATAATTACGCTACGTGCGTAGGGAGGTGCGCTTCCAGAGCGGCTCCACGGACATCCGGCAATTGCCGGACGGGCAGAATGTAGGGCGCAAGCTGTGGCGGTGGCGGCTCACGCAGGCGGAGCCACCGCCGCCTCTTGCGCCGCCTCCCGGGAACGGTCTTGCGGCCCCGCCAGGGGGGTAAGGTGCCAGCCCAGGCTTTCCAGAATAGCGCAGGCCCCACCGTTTTCGCCAATCTTCGGCAAGTGCCGCCGGCTGCGTGCTGCGCACTACGTGGGGCAGTAGGGCTTACGACGGCGCGCCTCCAACCACCAATACGGCACAAGGCCGCCGGGAGGGGCACGCCATGCCGGGCCTCCTTGCACACGACGCGGCAACACACTAAAGGGCCCGCCTCGGACTGGTCGGGCGCGGTGTGGCGCTGTGCTGCTCTGGTTAAGCACGCGGACGGCCCTCCGCCGTCTCACTCGCCAGGAGCATAGTACAGGGCGCACCGGCTTCCAGAGCTGGGCTCGTCCTCAAGAAGAGAACGCCCACCAGGGTCGAGGGGGCGCGCGCTGGACCGCGGGCGCCGCCCTACATTACTCACCAGGAGCAGCGGCGTGCTGCCGCTTAGTTTGCGAGACTTGACGCGTCTACCTCAGGTAGGTAGCGCATCTGGGCGCCAGGCCCTTATCACGACTTCCCTTCCCTCCAGGGGCGGGAGGATCTGCGTAATTGCTTCTTTTCAACATGACCGATTTCTTGTGCGAGAGGACATCTGTCCTTCTCATGCGAAGTCAATTTGTGTTGTGTAGAAGTAGATGCTGTAGCTGTTTCTTTTCCTTGATATTCAGTGCTTCAATATCAAAGCTGATTTCTACTCTGCAAAAAATATTATGTTCAGCCGGGAGAACAACAACGAAAATGTTGGGCCGTCGTCGGCGCAGAGTCCCGCCCGCCGCGAAGGTAATCAGGATCAACCCCGTACTAGAAGTGCTTGGATCAATGATGGTTCTCGTCGTGCTGGCACTCAGACTGATGAACACGCTGCGGGAAGCACAAATTCTAGTACCTGGCGTGTTGACCACGCCGGCGAAGAAGAAGATGCGGCAAGGAGGAGGAGGAGGAACAACGCCGCCTGGGAGAGATTGGCTTCGGGACGATCCAACACGTCGCGTGCGCATGATTCATCCCTCGGTCGTCTTCGCGAGGCAGAAGACGTTGTGGAAGAAGAACTTCCGGTGGACGAACATCAAAGCGGCCAGGAAGTAGTAGAGCGGGGTAATACTAGCACCACATCTTCAAGACGGTCCAGTACTACGATGACTGCCGCTGATCTTGAGGGAATGACGATGGACCAACTGCGTGAGATTATGGCAAACACCCTGCAACGGCGGCGAGATCGTCAACGAGAGCGAGAACGCCGCCAAGCTGAGGCTATCAACTGTAAAAATGTCTGGGTCTGGAAGAATCCAAACTTGTGACGCTGCATTTGGATTCCAAAAAAATCTGTATTGCATGAGCAGCAAAGGGAATGCAATTTTGGCTACGCGGAGAGGACATTTGTCATGCGGAATAGGCATCGCGAAGCCCTCAAAAAGTCTGTGATGCTAGGGCATGCATCACAGACATCATGACCCCTGCAAAACGTGCATGACAAGGCTCAGAATCTTCCAGACCCAGACATTTTTACATTTGATAGAGGCAGCAAGAAGGGCCGCCCCCGTCGACCTTGATGATTTTTACCGCGTGCTCCCTCAATATGGGAACGTCAGGATTGAAATCGTCAAAGTTGAAATGATTTGTCATGCATCAAACGGATACCAGTTGGACCTACAGTTTGTAGTCGGTGCATGACAAATTTTCCCGGTCCTGGAAGCGAGTCTGTCATGCGGTTTAGGGCAAAAGAGCTGCCCTCTGGCATGCTTGTTAGCAGTCCAACTTTTGACCCTTACCAGGACTATAATCTGCCTCCCGTGGGTCCTCTGCAATAGAGTCGCTTTTTGTATCGCATTTTATGCATTACAAATTATTTCAACTTTGACGATTTCAAACCTGACGCTTCCATACTCAAGAGCAGGAAAATAACGGTCGTTCTCCGGCTCGGAACAATCGCCCTGGCACGACATCAACAGCAGGCACGTCTTCCAGGCAGCGCAGAAACAGAGCAGATCGGCGTAATGCTAATGCAGGCGAACTGCCTGCGTGGTGGGAAAGAGTAGCAGGAGCTGCTGGACTACATGATGCACAGCGACCTGAAAGAGTACCAGAAGGCGGTGCGCCAGGTGTACGTCCTGGCGAAGAGAATCAGGAAAACCAAACTGAGACCACCTATGCATTGCAAAAGCATCGTACTAGTATTAATTGCGTCACAAATTTTGGCAAGAAGGAAAGTGGAATTTGTCATGCTGTTTTCCCTCAGGAAAAACATTCGTCATGCATATTTGCAATTATTACGAGTGCGATACTTTTGCACAGGATGCAACCGAGAGAACAGCCACGGCAGCCGACTGGTGGAACTCCAGTGGCAACCGGGACGCAGTTATCCACAGAAGACAAGATGACCCAACAACAACATCATCTCCATTCGTTTTTTGCATGACAAGCACAGTGACTTCGCATGCATGTTTCGCATGCAAAATTGGATGTCGTGGTTTGGGTCTTCGTCTTTTTTCTGTCGATAGCAGTGCTGCAGCGTTGGAGGACGCGCAGAGGTATCCTATGTAAAAACATCCCCACCCCAGAGTTGTCATGCAGATTTGCAATGACAAGAACATTTGTGATGCGGACCCCTATGATGGGCATTTCCTGTCGTGTTTTGGAATTTGTAATGCTGTAAAGAGGATCCGTATCTCGATTTGTCATGCGGCTGTCCTTCTTAACCTGCACTACACTGCGAGCTGTAACTTGTCATGCGTGGCGTTCAAAACTCCTGGATCTGTGTTGCAGAGATCCCAACTACACTATGGTGTGGGTACGGTTTTAATCAGGATAAGAGGAGATACTACATCAACTGGCGCGGCCAGCACCAGAGTAAATGCTGCCACAGGTGGAGAGCAGGGCGGAAACGACAGGGGAAACAACAGCCGCAACGCCGCCAATATCCGTGCCGGAAGCCGCGAAGTATTAATCCGGCGCAGAAGAAATGGGACTAATGCTAATAGGGCCATGAATGGGATAGCATTAAACGACGCCGAGAACAACGATGACGAAGACGCTGCCGAAACTACTCAAGGGGGAACAGCAAGATCAGGAGCTTCTTTGGCGGCCGAGAACAATACTAATGGTTATGGTTTGTCTACTTGGAGTGAATGGTACTCGTGGATGCGCCACGACCTCCAGAACACTGGCGAAAGCGGAGGCTACAGACCGAGACCTTGGAATTCTTGGACGATCCCGGAAGATGTTGAGCAGCCTGCGGCTTCCGCGCAACTCCCCAGCGATGCTGGGGTAGGCAGGTTTGAAGATAGTACACAACGACAGCACTTCGGTGAGATGATGATGAATGCTGTTGATGACAATCGCAATCGTCCTACTTCAAGCACAGCAACAGCATCTTCTTCTTCATCTTCGTCCATGAGCAACCCTACTCCTGCTCCTTCGGCACAAGAATTGGCTCCCATTCCGTGGCACCCCTTCATCGGTACCGCTTCAAACGAACAAAATGCCGATGCGCGAGAACGACCACGGGGAGCAGTAATTTCAGGGCACCGAGATGTTCTTGAGTACTCGCCTATAGGTGGAACAGCACACCTTCGAATTTTGTCCGAAACGGCTGTATCACAGAGAAAAAAAGCAGGTGGGAGGGCATAGTTGTAAATACAGACCTAGATGACTAACAGAAAGATGACCATATAGCATTCCGCTTAAGAGGACACACGAGAGAGATTTTCTTGCGTGTTTACTATTTTGGCATTACAAAATAAAAATATGCCCTGCCTGTCATTTACATTTTCTCTTGGATAGGCCGAGCCGGCCACTAGCAGTCGTCCTTCTCTAGCCCCTTCCACCGTCACGGCCCCGATTTCGTCCATTTTGAACCCAGACGCGCCCGAGTTCGTGCCTGATCGCGTTACGCACCCGTACCGGGCGTCGACAATTCGTGATGAACAGGAAGGGGGATTGCATCGAAGCACTGCCGTAGGGGCACAGGCACAACTCATGCAAAAGTATTTGGATATTTTGATTTACGTGGTTTTTTTAGTACACAGGGAGGAATAGTGAAGATTTATTTCACCATCATAATCATATCAAGGCGAAGCTTGCTGCTCCTTCGAAATAACGCCATTGACCTCTATCAGAAAACGAAGAATACATAAAAGCTATACCGTGCCGCCGGTACTTCTGCGGAGCACACCTTCATTGCCTTGGCCGCCAGCACCGGACTCCACAAGCCCGCCCGAGGGTAGTGCCGCTCGCGGGCCGGAAAGGTCCTCGAGCCCCCCGCCCAGCTTCTTATCAATGCCCACCTTACAACCCGATCTTCCTGATGCGTCAGTTATTCAATTCCCACTTTACCACCAGTTTTCGCTCCCGGTCCCGTCGGGAAGCCGGGGAGTTGAGGGTTCCGCTGCAGGAGCTTCGCGAAGTGCTGGCCGACGAACAGGTATCCTTTACTTATTACAGCAGTCCCGCTTGTTCAATGCAGGTCTCGGAAGAAAAAATGCTTGCTTGCGGACAAAAATGTGGAAAGACTTTGACGCAGCAGCTGCATGCTATGTAATTTTACACGCACATCCTCGCAATGAAGATGAAGCAAGCTGCACGAGGACTGTAAGACATGTAACGTAAATTTGTTTTTGGCTCGTGGTGCCCCCTGCGTAGATTGATCTTGACCGGGGGACTAGACTTCGCCGATCTGTCCTCATTCAAGGAAACCAAACCACGGTTTACTTTATCAGGTACTGAAAACCGTTTCGCCGCCCTTCAACGAGGACAGCGAGAGCCAATGCCCCCGCGACGCTGGAATGACACCGCGGAGGAGTATTTTTTCCGACCATGGCTCCCGCCGGACCAGCTCGAGCCTGAAGATCGGTCGGGGGACGATGACAGTGAAGCAGAAGCTGCGCCGCCTTTTAGTGATGAGGAAGATCTACTTCATGCAGTGGCCTCCAATCTGCGGGGGGAACAGGACGAACAATTGTCGCAAGAGGAAGGAGACGAGGACCTCCGTAGCGGCGGGGCGCCAGCCAGCGGCGTAGTGCACGAGCTGCTGGCGGAGTTACAGGCGGGAGATACCGGCACGCCAAACGGTACAGAGAGATATGAATTGCAAAACCATCGTACAAGTCTAAATTGCACTACAAATTTTCTCAGCATGAAAAATTGAATTTGTCATGCTGTTTTACCTTGGAAAGGAAATTTGTCATGCATCACTGCAATTAGTACAACGAGTGCGATACTTTTGCACAGGATAAGAGACGTCGCGCGGCCATCCTGAGAATAGCACAAGCAGGGGCGCGCGGCGTCAGAACGAATGACGCGACTGATCTACGTGCACCGGAAAATAGCGCTTGGCGAAGGTACTTACGAACGCGATATAATCGTCCTAGACGAGCAGGGGCGCGGCGCTCCTTCGTAAATAATGCGAGGAGAACTGCAGCTCCTGGCGTCCCTTGGATGTTGCAACCAGGTGCACTAGCGAGGTTCTTTCGGGCGTCCAACAGCAGTCGTGCTGATGCCCAGGCTCTTGTTCGGCGGGGGAGCGGGGTAGGCAGCGATGATGATGATGATCGTGTACTTGTGCATGTTGAAGTGGAAACAGAAAATCCAGCAGCTGCTTCCGCTGACAATTATACCAGAATTCAGGAACACGAACAAGGTGCTCCTGCACAGGAGGAAGAGCGGCTCGAGCTGCAACGTGATCAGAATGCAGAGTGCTGGGATCGTCATCCGGATTTGGAACACACCAGTAGACCACCGGCGACAAATTCTATTGCAAGCAGAGCTGCGTCCCCACCTGCCCCGGCTGTGCTGCCTGAAGTAGGAGGAACATCAGTAGGACCGGTAGGGCCGTCGACTCTGGTACACCAGGTGGAAGACGAGGCCCTGGCGGCACGCACCGGCAGGGGTGGACCACAGGAGCTACCACCGAATGAGCACGCAGATCTCGGCTCATTATTTCGACCGGGGGCAACTTGGGAAGAAAGAGCGCAACAACTAGCAAGATTGAAGAGGGACAGTGGTAGCACCGCCGCGACGCTCGCACGGGCGCGGCGCGTTCAAGGGAGCACCACGACCACTCGTGCTGATGAAGTAGATTCCCAAGGTCGTCATCTTCGGGGAACTACGAGCAGCCCAAGTACAAGCAACGATTATGGTCGTGATATACAACAACTGCAAGAGGAGGAACAAGAAGAAGAACATCATGAGCAAAGCGCAGCAGCAGCTTCATCTACGGTTCTTACTAGCCGAAATGATCGGGAAGATGGAGTGGATGCTAGTACAACCACCGCACAGGACGGCGACCTCCTGCAGGACGATCAGAATACACAAAGTCCTGATGCACCATCTTCGACTGCTGTGCCTCATCTGGGACCAGCAGTAGTAGAACAAGGACCTCCCGCTTCTGCGACCACTACGAATACATCTTTTTTTCCTACGAACAACAGCGATCTCGTCACCAGACCGGCACCTTCTGCCAGGACTCCGGGACAAATTCTGCTCACGGAACTCCTCGGAGGGCGCAGGGGGGCCGGTTTTTCAAATGAGCAGCACAGTAGTTTCAGCTTTTCCGGGTTTTCAATTCCTGAAGCTCAAGCCCCAGCTGCTGCTGGGCCATTCCCCTTGACGGGACCCAATACAGCCCTAAATCCGATCGATTTGTTTCCAAACACTTATCTACCCGATGAAATCAATGCACAGCAAGGCGCTACCACTAGTAGCGCATCCTTGATGAATATGATACAACCACCGATGAACTACAGCACTATCAATAGGAACTACAACAACTCTAGCTTCCCCTTCCCCGCCGCGCCGGCAGCCCCAGCAGCAGTTCCCTTGGCCGTGGCAGCCCCTGCTGCCCCCACGGCACCGCCGCAATTGTTTCATTCGCCGCAAGAACATGATGAAACCATTTCTACCACATTCACTCCGGGAGGTCATTTTCCTGCCCTTCCTGATGCAGCACGACCAGAAGCGGCTGCTCCTGCGCTGGGAGAAGAAAGTAAAAATCTTCGCGTCAACAACGACGCGGTCGACAGTGTCGAACAACCAAGAAGTGAACAAGCGACAACTGAAGAACAACATCAACCAAGAAATTTCAGTACCGGAACTATTTCAGAAGCACAACCCGATCTCCACATCGATGCGGCAACTTTTGCCCGTCTTTCTTTCGAAGCCAACGTCAACCGTGTGTTGGAGCAAGCTCGTGTATCTTACGGGGAGCACCAGAAGAGAACCATAGTCGAGGAGGACCAGCGCACAATGATGGCTGGGACTACACCTAGCAGCGGTGGTGCCGGTCGTGGGGCGGCGCTGCCAGCGGAGGACAACGGTGGTCAGGTTGATGGTCCTCTTCAAGGTGTGGACCCTCACCCTACTTCAGACAAAGACAAGGAGAGCACTACAACAGGACGAGGTGAAAATCGAAATCCTGAACAACAAACTCAAACTGCAAGCACGAAAAGTACCAACCAGACAGCTCCATCGCAGCTTCTGGAGGAAAAATTACTGCACGACGATAGTACCATTTCCACTTCCTCGCCGGCAACCGCAGTATCTGCAACAGGTGAAACAACAGCATCCACTTCAGAAACTGAAACAAGCCCAAGTTATTCCGAAACTAACCCTCATGGTCTCCTTGACCGCATAAATCTTTTCGGCCGTTTGAACCATTCTATCAGCGACGACATTGTTGAGTTATTCTTGGTGTTGAACGAAAACAATGATCAACACCAAGTAAAAGCAGAAGCACGGCGACGGGCAGAGGCACAAAACTACATTGCCGACCTCGATAATGTCGGCCTGGATGAACTAATAGCCCAAGTTGACGCCCAGAATCGACAAAATTTTGACTATCAAATGCAAAAATGTCTGGGTCTGGAAGAATGCGCGACTTGTCATGCAGCTTTTCCATGACCCATGAGGTCTGCAATGCAGGACCTAGCATGACAGATTCTGTGCGATCTCTCTCATGCCTATCCTCCATGACAAACTCCTTTCCGACTTGGTCAAAACTGGACGACTTTTGGTAATCATGCAACACAGATTTTTGCATGCTTGAGATTTAGCATGACAAGTTGCATCCTTCCAGACCCAGACATTTTGACATTTGACATTGACCCAAACTGGACGAATCGGAATCCGGCGAGGCGAGCTCTTCTCCTGGATGAAAGTAACATCACCAGATACACGGAATATTTGAAATTGTTAGCGAAATTATTGCACGAAAAATTCCTGCTGCACGCGTTCGACCAGACTTTTGACGCCTACAACTACACCGATTTGGTGCACAAAATTTCGGACAAGTATACTCCTGTTTTGCTGTAGTTGTACAAAACTGTTGGGCTCGGGGCTGTTTTGTTGTTGAGCTACGTCGCGATTGTGAATCTATGTTGACCGCAAGAAGATTGAAATTCTAATTACAGGAGTTGTGTTCCTGTAACTGTGTCTTTTTCTGCATCATGGCGATCTTCTACATTGCAGGGGATTGTCTAAGCGATCTTTAACAAAACTCAGGTTGGTTTCCAGTATTTCACGACCAATCACTACCCCGAACGACGAACAACGACCGCGAAGATCTACATCAACCCCTCCCCTCACTCTAACCACCGCCCTGTTAGCTCAGTGCCAGGCGCATCTGGATGCGTACAAACTGTGGCGTTGCGGCAATCAATCCGTGAACAGCGCTGCCTCTTTGCGGCTGCCCGGAGCGACGACAGCGGTATAAACTTGAATATGAGCAGCTCAGTTCATTATTTTGTATTTGCAGTTCGTGGACGAGGTAGACGACATAGAAGACCATGACCACGCCATTGGATGAAAAAAATATATAACATCAGCCTGCATGATCTGGAAAATTGTCTCAAAGTCAAATTGTAATTATCAAAAAACAGCTGCTCGCACCTCATCTTCCGGAGCAAAAAGGTGATCTTTCTGAGGACGGAATTACGAAACCGAGTTGCCTGTGGTTCGTCTCGTGGTCCCTGGAGGACGCGGAGGACCTATCGGCCGACGAAATAAATTTTTGGCGGAGTTTTTCAAAATCGACCGTGGAGGAACTGGCAAACCTGCAACTAGTCATGTGCTTTCACATCCAAAACGTCGGAGGACAAGACCTTATCCCAGCGGGGTGGCTCCCTGCCTCTTTACGTGCTTTCTTGCCACAAACCAGCGAGCCGATCGGTCCACCCGGAGGTAATGTTACTCGAACGTCGACGTCGGGCGTCCTGTGGGCTGCGATTCGGATTTGGTTGAAAACGGAAAGTTTCATTCACGGAAGTCGTGGTGGGCCGGGCGTCGAGACTCGGACGGAGGCCGTCCTGCGGTGGTCTGAAACTGGTGAACCAGAAATCGAAACAAATAGTAGACTTGTGGTTGCACGACTGAATGAGGAGCAGCAACGACGAGAGTTTCTGCTTCAGCTAACCAATTTGGGGAACAATTCTGCGACGAGAAGCGGAACCGCGGGTGTTGCTTCAGAGCGAGTCCTCGCAATGGAACCGGACGAATTCGGGGAAACTGTGCTTGCTGGTGAAAACAGAACAGGTGCAGAGCATGTCAGTGGTGACAACAGTTCTACATCTACTAGCGAGCTGACCTGGTTGTAAAAATGAAGAAAAGTAGATCGTACTGTTTCATCAAATCTAATGAAGCGACCGAAAAATAAATTTTTCTGGATGTAAAACGAACTTCAAATAATAATCCAACTACTGTCGGTAGTTGCTACAATTATGTAGTCCGTTGTACAGCCCAGCCTTTTATATCAAAAATTTTATCGTTTTTATGTTTTTCCGGCGTCAAGGCCGGACTTTCTTTCACGACAGTCAGAAACGACAAAACTACTTGAAGAAGTATTTTTAAAGATCAGTTGTGTTTGAACAAAATGTGGCCTCCGCTACCGACGCGCAGTGGTCTCCTGCGACGAGGAAAAGCGACGGCCCTTCCTCGACTTCACTCGCGCGTACGAATAGCCCCGAACTCAACAGCGTGACGTCTGGCGAGGTGCGCGACTGTGGGCGTGTCCACAGTGCTGGCACGTAGGGCAGCAACTCGCTGGCATCCGCGAAGTCCTGGACCTGCTTCTGCCTCGGCACGGAGGATGAGTGGTTTGCGTCCCACTGAGTGGACACCTCGACCCCGGGCGGCACCTCGACCTTTGGCAGGTCCGGTGCGTGTGCCGGGCGGTGTGTACACCTGCGCCGACACGGCCCAGGGGAGGCCGTCCTCTCCGTGCAGGGTCACCGAGGTGACCGCTGTGTTCCTGCTTGCTCCTTCTACCGTGACCCGGCAGCCCGTGCCGGACTTGGTCACGCCTTTTGTGCCTTTGCGCACCAGCGACGCGCCCCCTCCTCCTGCAGACTCCTGCGCTGCCTGCACGTCCGCCACCTCGAACTCCGGTAGGTACTCCGTTGCAAACCAACAGACATAGGCTTCGTCGGCCCATGTCTCCTTCAGGTGGATCACGTCCACCTCGTTTGCGTCGGCCCACTCCCGCAGCGCCGCTCCTTTCGTCGCTGCCCCCGGGGGGTCGCTTTTGTTCAACGACTGGACGTTGAGGTCTCCTACTCTTGTGGCCCCTTTTACCTTTGGGCGCGTCTGCCATGGTCCTGCAACTGCAGCTCCATTGGCGTTGCCTGGTCCTTGTTGATATTGCTGCAAAGCAGGCGGGCCGAAGCACTGTTGTTGCGGGGGGGAGTTGAGGTTCTGTTGCAGCGGCTGGCCGAACTGGTTGGTCTGGCTCTGGTGGAACGGTTGGAGAGGTGTGGGCTGGTTAGGAGGACCTGGCTGCTGCACCGGTTGGCCTTTACCTTGCCCCGGCGGCCCCGTTGGCCACTGTTGGAAGTGCGGTTTTCCTCCTCCTTTCACATACATCTTCCTCTGTTCGTTCGCTCGTACCGAAGTCCTCCGTCTGGGGGCCACCCCGACGTTGCTTTGTGGACTTGAGATAGAGGATTAGGAAGAGGACCGGGGACGAGGAAAAACATTTTCATACTACTGCTGCTGTTTGTTTGAAAAAAAAAAGAAGAAGTATTTTTAAAGATCAGTTGTGTTTGAACAAATAAATGTGGCCTCCGCTACCTCATGTTTCGATTTTAAGCACGATTCGTTTTTCGTGATACACGACCCATTCATGTGTTTTTGTGAAGTTGTCTATAATGACCTACCTAAAGATGCAGAAAGAAACACCTATTTATTGTTCTTCTAAATCATCTTCACGGCCTTGTTCCTTTGAGAATGAATAATGAAGTTTTTTCGTGAATTTGATATCAAGGATTGCATTGCCTCCGGGGTCGTGATCACTCCCGTATTTGGTCACATTCTTGTCCCGTCTTTTGTAAAGCGTGTGTGTAGTTTTTGTGTTATTCTTCTTCAGAGTCGAATTTTTCGTCTCCGTCTTCTACTTGGTTCTCCTCTACTTCTGCACATATGTCACAACCCATGGTTTTCTGAGAGGAGCAAATGAGAGCTGCAAAAACTAGTACGCTGAAGAGAGATCATCATTATGTCAGACAATACACCTCCAAAAAGCAGACTCATTCTTCTAAGCTCAAAGGTCTTTTTTCGAGTTGGAAAAGAAATCAACTCGGACCGAGGCCAGCACAATTCCATTTATTTTTGCCATATAGAAAGACCGCAATACAAGCTGCATCTGGTGCACACACTGCAGCAAAGAAGCCAAACGCAACCATGCAGCCGCCCGGAGGAGTATCACAGCAATTTGAGTGCGCCAAGTGTAAAGAGCCGCTAGAAGACGCGTTGATTCTGGTTTGCAGCCACAATCTTTGCTTGCAGTGTGCGGGGAAAGAGCTGTATTGCCAGGGGTACAGCGGGGACACGAAGGAAAATGTAGACTTGGAATGCCAAGTCTGCGGAGCCGTGACGAATGGTATTATAGGATTTTGACCCCTTTTTGCACAGCGCGTACAAAAAATCACCTTGCTACAGCTCGTGCTTGTGCGTGTTGTGACGTCGTCGAATGCAAAATGTTGACCACTGCGTCCCTATACCGAAAAAAATCAAATTTATCCAGTTGACGCTGACTCGGCGGTCCATTTGGTGACGCAGCTCCCACCAGCTACCAAGAAGCAGCTGGGAAAGTTTGTCGCCAAGACACCTGATGTCACTTCTGCGGCACCTCCCGTAGCGAGGTTGCGAGGTGGTATGATTGATAGATTCAAAGTTCTATAATTTGCTTTGCATTTCTATAGTAGGACGGCATGACGTTTTGGTATCCATGACTGCGACCGATCCTGCCAACTAAAACCAAAAACCGCGCCAGGTCTCCTATCAAATGTAAAAATGTCTGGGTCTGGAAGAATCTAAACTTGTGATGCTGTCTCTGGATTCGAAAAAGATTTGTATTGCATGACCAGTAAGAGGAGTAGACTTTGTGCTCCGCGGAGATGGCATTTGTCATGCGGAATAGGCATGAGGAAGCGCTCTAACGATCTGTGATGCTACGGCATGCATCACAGACATCATGGGTGATGGAAAATATGCATGACAAATCTAGAAATCTTCCAGACCCAGACATTTTTACATTTGATATCTCCCTCCCAGTACGGATTTCAGCCCGCACTCCGTCGAGACGCTTATGTCTGGTCTACCCAGTATGGAATTGTCAGGATTGAAATGGACAAAGTTGAAAAATTTGTGATGCATAAAACCGATACCAGTAGGAAGCCGAATTTCCAAGAAGCGCATGACAAATTTCAACGTCATCGAAATCCAGTTTGTCATGCTGTTTTGCGACAGAAGGCATCCTTTGTCATGCTACTTTAGCAGCTTTATCCCAAACCAGAAACAGGCTGACAGTCGGCCTCACTTGCCAACCCGGCAAGACAGTCACGTCGCGCCTTGCATTTTATGCATGACAAATTATTCCAACTTTGTCGATTTCAATCCTGACACACCCATACCCAGGATGTCACCGGTGGATTTACTACAGCAGAACGACTACAAATGGGACACGGCACGGAACACCAAACTCGCCCCCGGCCAAGATCTCGCGACAAAACAAGCTACGGCTCAGCAACAGCCTTACGTCGGCACCGGACCGGCAACCTCCTCGACGTCAAACGTGAAGCCGCCAAACAGCACTGGGATTCACACGGTGACCACGTTTTGCCCCGCCCATCCGGAGGAGCCTGTCAGCTACTTCTGTCTGGATTGCGAGTGCAATATGAAAGCCTCAGAATGGAAATCCTCAAAGTGGAAATAATTTGTGACGCATGAAATGCGAAGCAAAAAAGACTGTATTGCAGAGGACGCAACGGAGGCCGACTATTGTCCTGCTAGGGGTGAAGAATTGGAGTGCTGCCTAGCACGAGAGAAGGACACCCCGTTGCCTAACCTGCATGACAGACATGCTTTAAGTGCCCGGGAAATTTTTCATGTGCCGACTACAAACGGCGCTTCAACTGGAGTGCGAGTGGTTTTTTTGCATTACAAATCATTTCCACTTTGAGGATTTCCAACCTGAGGCTTTCATATGCAAGTGCGTTTGCAGCGAGTGCGTAATACACGGGATGCACAAGGGACACGAAGTGCTGTCAGTGAAGAAAGCGTATTTGATTTTTCGTACTTTTTGATAGTTTTCTTTCATCGTCGATTTGCGTCGAGGATTAGCCACTGGAAGTTTGCGACGAGCTAGTACAACATGTTGGGTTTCACATACGTGGAGTAGAGACAGCATGTGCATGTGGGTGTCTTGCATCAACGAAGAAAATGATGAACGTCCAAATCCACTGTCCAGCTACCCACTGCTCCAGTCCAAAGTCCAATCCCTTTCCGGCGAGTTGCGCGAGCGGGTTAATGAGCTGAATGGCATAGCGTATGAGAGTGCACAACTCCACCCCCTCCCCCTCATTTGTATTGCATGAACAGCAACACAAGCAACAGCAGAAAAGGGGCTTTCGCATGACAAATCTGCGAGCAGTGCTTACGAGCAAGGTTTGAATTATTTGGTACTTTGCATTACAAATGAGGGGGAGGGGGAGTTGGGCACTCTCATTTAGCGCAGTCGTGGGACAGAAAACAGCGGGAGATGTACAATACACAGGAACAGATGAAATTGAAAGTTGCCGAGCAGTTTTCGGAAATACGTACATATTTCATAACTTGGATCGATGCTTTTTTGTCTTTGATTTGTGCTTTTTAAACCGTTTGATGTCCCGCTGCATGACAGATATGATGATTTTTTGGAGTCATGATTGACACACTCGAAAGTGAAATATGTACGATGCTGTATCTCTAAAGGTAAGACCCTCGCCCTGAAAGAACAAGAGATGAAGCGGATGCTAGGCGAGGGCGTTCGTGACGGGGTTGCTTTAGCAGAAACGAAAATGAGCGAGATTCGGGAGCAAGTGGAGCAGTTACGTGAGGCCCAGACGATATCCACAGTAAATTTCCCGTACACGACGTACAACTGCGGTGCCTGCATGACAAAACTTGACTGCGATGCTAGTTGAGCATGACAAGTGTTACACTTCAAATTGGGGCAATTTGTGATGCACATCATGTACGGGAAATTTGTATTGCATAGACGACGATGCAACACAACACAGCGACGCCGCAGAACGCGAGTTCCATGCAGAATTCGGTGGAGGCTCTGAACTGGTAGAATAAATGTTCTTGTCGTCGTACTACATCGGATGACTCTGGTGCTTATCGAACGCTACATTGATTTGCATCGCGGTACCTCCTCCTGTCATGCGTGTTTATTCAGCATCAAGCGAACTTCGTAACAGCAGAAGTTGTGCTGAAATTACATTATCAGGTACGCCGAGGCCCGGTTGCAGCTAAACCAACTCCTTGTCGCCGAGCTGCCGCTTCCAACGGACAGCTCGAAACCAAACGAATGGCTACAGCGGTATGGTGCGAGTGCGATTGCAAAGGTGCGCGATCTGCACTTGAAGGTGCAGCAGTTGAACTGAAAAAGACAGGAGTTGCAGCTGCAGTTGCAGAGATGTGTCACTACTTGTTCACACGACGACGACGACGACGACGACGTATGAGAACATAATTTAGTTGTAGAATTGAAGTCTGATGATGAACTTGTAAAAAAAGATGAAGATGCTTTGGAGATTGTCCTCGTAGCTGTTATATGGAAGGATACAGCCGTGACCTCAAGTGGCCCTGGAACCTGCTCCAATGTATGATCATTGCAGACCTGGATGATAGACATTCCATTGTATGATGGCCAGTACAGATTTATTCCAAGAAGGAAGGGCGTCATCAGTGCGGCAAGAAGGAAGCGTCCTCGCGGACGCTGTAGAAACCGAGAAGAGCAATCGCCGCCTTCTTACGTGAAGGAACTCTTCTAGCGCGACACTTCGCGTGTAGCTTCGCACTAGTACGTGCTCGTCATACGATGTCCTCTGTTGTTCAGTTCGATCAAAACTTGCTCCCTTGGGAGCGAAAGTCTCGTCCTCGCGCTTCCTGCGTAGAGAGAAGAGTTGTTGTGAGAGTGGGAGAGAGCATTGGCTGGGAAAGCAAGCGCAAGCGATGCAGTGGCAGTCTACTTGGGAGCTCACATAAGCAAGGCCTGAAGCAAGAAGTAGTAGAAGTCGATTTTCATTTTCGGATTCGCGCCTTATGCATTGCAAATGCGTCGGGGTCTGGAAGAGTGTAACTTGTCATGCTAGATCTGGATCGTGAAAAATATGCGTTGCATGATGACCAAAAGTTGTCCACTTTTGAACAAGTGTAAAGGCAGTTTCGCATGCAGGTGAGGCATGATAGAGATCTCCATCTCACAGAATCTGTCATGCTAGGCCGTGCATGCCAGACCTTGTGGCTGGTCGTGGTCATTGAAAACCTGCATGACTAACCTAGCAATCTTCCACAGCTAGAAATATTTGCATTTGATACGCCTCGGGCGCGAACGATTCCATGAAGCAGATGACCGTGAGCTGCTGAACAACACGAGGAAAGCGACCACCAGTGCGAGCCGCTCCAGAAGCGGGGCTGGCAAAGCGGTGCTGGTGACCGCTCTGTCCGCTGCGGGTGGACTGGTGGTGCAACAACTCCCGGGGGTGCAAGCGAACGTGGTGTCCTCCGGCACGGTTGGAGATGCGGATGCGGAACAAGAACAGTACAGTACAGTAATCGCGGGAAAAACAGTAACAGTAAAAAGGAGCGGATGGTCAGCGATCACGAGGGGGAATTTAGTCCGGAAATTGTGACGGGATCTGGGGAGGCCGAGGGGTTTGTGGAGACGGGTGAATTGATGAAGCCAATGAGCGACTGGTGGAATCGGGTCCGCGGTGGAGGAACAAGCAACGCGGCGAGCGAGAGTACGGCGGCTGAGAGTGCAGAGAACCCGAACCAAGTGAAGGAAATGAACCATTTGCGCAACGAACTGGACATGAGCGTGCACATGACGGAAAAGAGATGGGGTGTGGGTTTCGGAAGGCACTGGTGCGCGACGACACGAAGAAGTACGAGCAGTCAAACGATCCCGCGCCGGAACCGGATTTGACGCGGACGAAATTCGAGAAAGATCCGGAGATGTTCAAGAATAAAGCGATTGCGGCCTTTATCGACTGGTTCGACATCAACTTGCAAAAGATGAAAAGTGTTTTGGTGAAATATGGAGCAACGGCGGAAGATTTGGTAACGGAGCAAGTTTTGATGAAATATGGACTGGCGAATGAGGAAACATTAAAATCCGCATTTGTCAAGGGGTTCTTGGCGGGAGTAAAAAGTGGGTTTGACAACAGATGCACAAGCGGTCCACCCGCGTTAATTCCGAGGGAGGATTAGCAAGGGGCTGAGAAATTACAGGGGGGTGGAAATTAGATTCATACTTCCTCAAAGAAAAGGAGCAAAACCACCATGATAGTATAACAATCCAAAATTCAGCTGTTCGTCGATTGTGCGTTTGTCAATCATCCACAAAATATTAAACGCGAACGCCAAAAATTAGCCGCCTTTTCTAAAAGTGTTATTTCAATAGAAGCGGTTGAACTGAGATAGAGCAATAGATCTCAATAGATCTCAATAGAAGCGGTTGAACTGATCTCAATAGAAGCTGGTGTTATTTCAATAGATCTGCACTTGAAGGTGCAGCAGTTGAACTGAGATAGAGCAGGTACAGATGTTGTACCAGTAGCTGCCGAGGCGGGTGGTCGTTACTGCGTGTTCGCATGAGGACATGCAAGAAGATATTTCTGTAGAATTTAAGGCGGAATGACAGTAGGGATTTGTAAAAAAGACGAGGATACTTTGGAAATCAGCCCCCACCTCCTTGTTTGGAGGGATAAGGTCTTAACCTCAAGACATAGCCCCCATGTATAATCATTGCAAATTGTGGTGTATGATGGACAGCAGGAAGCAAGTCAGATTTCCAAGAAGAACATTATTGCGGCAAGAAGGATGCGTCGTGGACGGTGCTGCAGAGAAAAATCGCTGCCGTCCTCCTAACGCAGCTTTTGCGGCACATCGCAACATGTAGCGTAGATGAGTTCTTACGTTACCATCTTCACAGGTGGCAGATGTGTTCTGTACTACTACTGGTAGTTCAGAGTCAGATTACACATCATTCCTTCCGTGCCAGGACTCGTTGCCGTCCATGACGCAATAAGGCATAGTCGAGCGTTTGTAAAACGACAACTGCACCACCGGCGACAGCCATCAATGTGGAGCGATGATAGGCATAGGCCTGCAGAGGAGAGGGATACGTAAAGAAGGGCGAGCGCTGCAATTTTCAGAGTGTCAATCCGCATGGGCCGATAACTCGTCGAGCGGCTCTACACATACTTAGCTGCTTCTAGATCTAACATTTCGGTGTTTAAAGTTTTTGATTTTTGGGCTGTAGCAGAATTAAAGAGAAAGACTCCAAAGAAAAAAAAACAACTCCATCATGTCCATGTTCCTCCGCAAACGCCACGACCCCTCCTCCGGAGTAGACACGCCTCTCGTGTTCGAGCCGGCGCCGCCGAGTGGGAGCACCTTGGTCGTGGTGATTAACCAAAGCGGGAAGGTTTTCGAGAAACGCGCCACGCTTAACACGCCGATACGGCAAGAGGGGAACTTCATCAGGAATTTGGGCCTCGAAGCGACCGAATTGCTGCAGATTGTCAAAATCGCGGAGAGTTCGTTTGCCGCATCTGAATCTACTTTCTCATCCTACGGCCACAACGAGCATGAGCAGCTCCTTCCGCATACGGTTGAAAGGTCGAACAGGTCCAAACGCTGCCGGGCGATACCACTGAATGCAGAGTCCAAGTCCTTCATCGCACCAGCGGCTTACAAGTTCATCCTACTACTCGATGAAAAATCGCGGAGATCGGTTGTAACCGACTTCGCGGACATCTCTCCTAGAGCTAATAATGCGACCACCGGAAGTGCTGGAAACCAAAAAGCATCATCATCTGCATCAGAGAACTTCGATCCAGCAACACAGGGAGGTGGCTCGAGCGAGGTCGAGCTGCAAGAAAGGTCTTCCGCGGTGCAGATGAATTCCGCGACAGCGGACGATCTTCGGAACCTGTTCAAACAAGAAATGGACGTGAACCGGTCGGTATCAAATGTAAAAATGTTTGGTTCTGGAAGATTGCGAGGTCTGTCATGCTTGTCTGGCATGACCAAAAAGTTTGTGATGCGTGTCCAAGAAGAGACCCTTTTGCCTGTCATGCAAAAACGCAGTTTGTCATGCGAAAAACGCAACACAAAGAAGCTGAAGCGCAGATATTTCTCATGCTTGGCTGTGCATTACAGAGCATTCGCTATTCCCAACGCAGCATTACAAGCTTCCAGACCCAGACATTTTTGCAATGCATAGTCGGGGGTTCTGTGCAGGGCGGAGCTGCGGTATTTCCTCTACCATCTGCAACTAACCGATGCGGAGTTTGACACGCTTTTCACGAAACTAGACATCGAGAAGAACGGGATTATTTCGATCGACGAGTTGCTGATCAAACTGCAAATGGAACTGATGTTGGCCGATTGTAGCGACCTGAACAAGGAGAAAAAGCACGCCCGGGAGTATGACCCGCTCAGACGTTACAATCTCAACTGTTACAATAGAATCTGGAAATATGTGATGCAAGAGCTGCATGATCTAGCCTACTCCCATAGGATTGCGCATGACAAGTTTCGGAGTCCCAAACCCACCTCAAATCCGGCAAAATTTGTATTGCGAAAAGCTCAACTCTCTCTGCGTTCCTCATGCTTTTCATGCAATACAAATTCCAGATTCTGTTGTAACGCTTGAGATCATTGTAACGTTTGAGCAGGCCATAGGGAGGTGCTGGAGCAGTGGGCATTGGTGGAACTGAATCGCCGGCCGGAAATGCCGTATCCTGAGTAAAAACGTCCCCACCGCATACTGCAAAATCAGCTACACAAATCGACCAGAGTTGGTTGCTTCGCATGGCAAGAGGTTTGTCCCCGTAGTGTAGTCCTGTTTAGCTAGTTCAGCAGCATCACAGACCTAGCGCATCACGCTGATGAAAGCAACACAAATTCCAAAACACGGCGACAAAATGCTTCGCATGGGGCTCCGCATGAGAAACTTTTCCGGCATGCAGATTTGCACAACAACTCTGGGATGGGGATGTTTTTACGCAGAACATGCCGGCGTTCGTCACCATCAATCCTTACGCAAACTATCCTGTGCAAAAGTATCGTACTCGTATTGCAATCATGCATTACAAATCTTGTTCTTAAGGCAAATCCGCATTACAAATTTTCTTTCTCATGCTGAGGAAATTTGTAATGCATTTATACGAGTACGATACTTTTGCAATGCATACAAACGATCCGGAGGGAATGCCAGCCGTAATGAAGATGACACCAGCTAACGTCTTCGATTACGGTGGAGCTCCTCAAGCGGGTCCTGGTGGGGGCTTTCAAGCCATGATGGATCAGCGGTTTGCAGCCCCACAGGAGGAAGCAGTAGTAGTAGAACAGCCCGGACTTCCACAGACAAAAATCGACACCACGAAATGGATGGGCGTGAGCATCAAGAAGCAGCAACTCACCACTACTGCTAATTCCGGAGGTGAACAGCAAACAAGTTCCACGACTGCCGCCCCAGCCGATGAACAACCATGCACCGGCACGGACCTTTGCGCCCTTATCGGCTACTTCTTCCATTATGCATTGCCAAAGTATCGTACTCGTATAAATGCATTACAAATTTCCCCAGCATGAGAAATAAAATTTGTCATGCGGATTTACCTTCAGAAGGAAATTTGTGATGCATGACTGCAATCACTACGAGTGCGATCCTTTTGCCCAGGATACCCATATCGGCGGACTGATTTTCCTGGCCCTGATTTCCACCGTCCTAGACGAATTGATCGTGCGCATGCACTTCCTCGTCCTCCCGATGGTGCTCATCGGCACACTGCTTGGCGCCGGGTGCTACTACGGAGCCATTTCCCGGATGCGGTTCCTGGAGGCGCTGCAAAGCGAGCCCGTGGTGGGAATTCCGAAGGTCGCGGCGCGGATCAAAGACTGCCAAGAAGCGACGGTCACTTTTGAGTGGAAGATTGCCTGTTACCACACGGTGACCACCACGACTGGCTCCGGGAAAAACCGGAGGACGACAACTAAACGGGTCTACACGCACCGAAACAGCTTCTTCGGAGAGCTGAAGGTGACGG
The DNA here is from genome assembly GCA_905178155.1 of Amoebophrya sp. A120. Lineage (NCBI taxonomy): Eukaryota > Dinophyceae > Syndiniales > Amoebophryaceae > Amoebophrya > Amoebophrya sp. A120. The sequence continues at coordinate 1,933,218 of CAJINV010000012.1, read as the reverse complement.
ACGTGAGTGAGAAATTCGAACCAAAAACAACCGCCGTAAACCCGAAGACGAAACAGGTAGAGCCGATTGCGTTCACTCGGATGCAGACGGATTTGAAAATTGACTTTACGCAGAGCGATTACCAAGCGACCTTTCAGCAGTGGGTGCAGGCGAATTGGAAGGACAGATCCGCGGACTACTCAACCAAGGAAACGATATGGCAGTGCACAACTCCCCCTCCACCCCATTTGTATAGCATGAACGCCAATACAAGCATCAGCAAGAATGCCAGTTCTGCATGACAAATTTCCACTGGGTTGCAGTGCTCTTCGGGGTGCCAGAACTTGTCATGCAAGCAGTGCGATAAGGCACCGAGTGGATTCGGGGACTTGCATGACAAATGAGGGGTAGGGGTAGTTGTGCACTGTCATAAACGATTGGAGAAATCGAGAAGGATTTTCTCGCGCAGTGGTTTGAGGGGGTGGAATATCCTCTGCAAAAGTATCGTACTCGTAGTAATTGCAATCATGCATTAGCATTACAAATCTTTTCCTAAATGTAAATCCGCATTCCAAATTTCATTTCTCATGCTGAGGAAATCTGTAATGCATTCATACGAGTGCGATACTTTTGCAATGCATATGGAAAAGCCGTGGTTTTTGCAGGAAAAATACCTGAGTTACGCCAAGTGCTTCGGCTGCATGACGTGTCTGAAATCAATTGTGATAAACAGGATCGCCAGACAGTACGTGGAATTTCGAAAAATCGCACATCCGATGGTCACGAAACCACCGATGATTTTTTGATCACACTTGTGAAGAACTTCTGCAGCTTCATCTGGAGAACAAAGGATCAAATTTTTAGTTTCATTACCGATTGAACAAGAACCCTGTTGTTTACGGGAGTATCTTGCTGTTGTACGGCGTTCGCATAGAAGTCACACGGAACAACTACCCCGACTTCATACACGAGCTGTACTGCTCTAGCTCTGGTCGTGGTGGTGGTGGTTGGTCTATATCGTTATCGCTTTCGACGCTCCACCTATTCCATCTCCTCCATGATGCCCGAATATAATAAAGTCGTGCCCTTCAAATCCTCGTCATTCATGATCGTCTTCGTGTGAAGAAAAAATCGAGAGACGAAGAGCGACACTTGTTTTCGTAGTACTTCTAGAGGGAATGATCCACGAGAGAAATGGAAAAAATCGTATAGTGTAATCGCATCAAAGAACGACACGTCGCTACAAGTCAAAACAGTATTGAAAATAATCGTTACATTGTTGCATTGCGACTCTGTGTCTTTGTTGTTTCGTCTTCATGATTTTTCGTGTTGAAAACTACAACCCTGAAAACTGTTGTTCAGTAGCGAGGAAGAGGTCGCAGTCTATCGCACTGCGACCAGGACATTTTGAAGATGGTGTTGAGCTGACTTTGATACTCTTGTTGTTGTAAAACTTCTTTTACAACCAATTCTATGGCCGACGCCGGAGCTGCAAACCCCGCGGCAGCCGCCGCTGCGGCGCCAGGCGCGACGACGCAGGACCTGTCTTTTTCCTTCGACCTCTCGGCCTCGCACCAGGATAACACGGGGGAGGAGGAGGAACTGACCCAGGAAAATGACGTCCTTAACGAGTTCCGGTCGTTCATCAAGCATGCGAAGGCGGGCATGCAGATGGCCGAGTTCTGGCGCGTGTATCTCGATCCGGAACAGAAACAGCGGATCAGCGTTCAGGAGTTCTGCAAAAGGGTACGGGTGAGTGGCTACGAGAACGTGTTGACGCTGAAAAACGCGATCGTGCAACAGCGGGTGGACAAAATCAATGAGACGAGCGCTGTATCAAATGCAAATACGTCGGGGTCTGGAGAAATGCAACTTGTGATGCTGCCTTCGGACTCTTAAAAAATCTGTATTGCATGAGCAGCAAGAGGAGTCCAGTTGTTGCTTTGTGGAGAGGGAGTCTCTCATGCGGAATATGCGTAAGCATGAAGACGCCCTCAAAAAATCTGTGATGCTCGGGCACGCATCACAGACATCATGGGTCATGCGAAACGTGCATGGCAAACCTCGCATCCTTCCACACCCAGACATTTGCGTTTGATACGGTGTGGTCGCGCAATTTGACAAAAAATCACCTTCCAAGACCCACAGCCCAACCAGCAGTCCTGTGAAATGTATACAACATAGGGACGACCTTTTGGTTTGTGTTTTGTTTTTTCATCTCATGCGTCGCTTATTTTTGCCGCATCATGGAAGAGATTTAGGTTTTCTTATGAAAAAAGTACCTCCACCTCCATCACAAATTGAAATTCTCAGTCGGCCCGGGTACCGCGGTGTCAGAATGGCGACCGGGTTCGTCGCGCGCACCGATGGCCATCCGGATATCAAAAGGAAAAATCCCCCCTCCCCATATCGAAAACGAAATTTGTGATGCTGTATTTGAGTACACAAATCGACGTGTAATGCTAGAAGGCCAAGAGACGCAGCTGTGGCCTCGTTTGCAGGCAATTTGTCATGCTGTTTCCCACTTCCTGCTGCCCCCTGTCATGCTGAAGATGCAAGGCTTTCCCACGCCAACCAGCACTGCAGTCCGCATCTTTTCCCTTCTAGCATGACAAAGCTGATTTGTGGCCACAAATCTGCATCACTAATTTCTAGTTTGAGTATGGGGTGGGGGGATTTTTCATTTTGATACCGGAACGCGGAGCACGAGTCCTTCACTCTACGGGACTTGGACAAGAAGGGCACGGACTTTTTATCCCGGTTCATCTTCCGGATTGTGAGAAAAGTTTTGATCGCAAACGAGCAGGAGCTGGATACGGACTACTTGGGAAAGAAGTTCGGCTACACTTTTCGGGAGAAAAAACACTATGAAGTGCAAAAGTATCGTACTCGTATAAATGCATGACAAATTTCCGCAGCATGAGAAATAGAATTTGTAATGCGGATTTACCTTAATAAACAGATTTGTAATGCATGATTGCAATGAATACGAATGCGACACTTTTGCACAGGATAAACACCCACTAGAAGGGATAATATTCGAAGAGAAACCCGTGGAGACTGTTGCGGTATAGTTTTTTTCGTGTAGGTACTAGAAGATTTGCAGAAACTTCGTTCTTGTTTCTGCATAGCATGATAGCTGCAATAAAGAGCTTCCCCTTTGCGAGGAGGAGGATGGCACTGCACTGCAACTACAGCGTGTGCAAGAACTACGAGGAAGATGGTCGCTGTCTGTCAGTTGTATGAAGATCAGTTGAAGTTGTATTGGTGTTCTACAAACTTTATACGAAAAAATCGAAATCTTCAGCCTCCTCCCGACACGAAGAAGTCGAGAAAAGACAGTATATCAAAGGCAAAAATGTCTGGGTCTGGAAGATTGCTAGGTTTGTCATGCAGGTTTTCCATGACCAGCGCGGTCTAGCATGCACGGCCTAGCATGACAGGTTCTGGGAGATCTCTATCATGCCTTTCCTGCATAGGAAACTGCCTCTAAACTTGTTCAAAAATGGACCTCTTGCTCTTTTGGTAATCATGCAACACAGATTTTTCCACGATCCAGATGTAGCATGACAAGCTACACTCTTCCAGACCCAGACATATTTGCATTTGATACCGCAAAAAGGCAAGCAAAAAGGACGATGCCGCCAACAAGTCGCAGGCAGCGCAACCGCCAGCCGAGGAGGCGAAGAAGGAGGAAAAGCCGAAAGGCGCACCGACGGAGGACGAACGGGCGATAAAACGCAGACAGCAAGCGGACCAGCTGTCTTTGAACGGGTTGGATACCTTCCGGTCGATACCAAAATACAAGGCGAAACAGCTTTTGTCCGATTGGTTTTTCCGGGAAAAGTATCCTGTGCAAAAGTATCGTACTCGTATAAATGCATTACGAATTTCCTCAGCATGAGAAATAAAATTTGTAATGCGGGTTTGCCGTAAGAAAAAGATTTGTAATGCATGGCTGCCATTACTACGAGTACGATACTTTTGCACAGGATAAAAAGGATATCTTAAAGATGCCGTATCAAGACTTCCAGGACAAGTGCGTGCAGCTGGTAGCTATGCATTGCCAAAGTATCGTACTAGTAGGAATAGCATGACAAATTTTGCCAAGAAGAAAAGAAGAATTTGTAATGCTGATTTCTTTAAGACAGTAGATTTGTCATGCATCACAGGAATTACTACGAGTGCGATGCTTTTCCAATGCATAGTAGCACTGGAGACACAACTCCTCGCGAATTTAGACGCTTCCCAAGTCCGCACAGCGACGAAGATGAAGCGGGACATGATCATATGCAAGAAAAAAACTGTGTAAGTGTGACTCTGTAATGCAGAACATGCAACGAAGTTACGCCTGTCATGCCAGACAACCATTAAGTTCTCTTTTCATGTGCGTTTTCCCTTACAAGCCACGCATGACAGGTTTTCTCTGTCATGTAGAGCAAATTTGTGATGCTGTCAGCCGATAGAAAGTTACACTAACACAGTTTTTTTCTTGGATAGATCAACATGAAACGGGAGGTGAAGGCGGTTTTCCCTTTATTGATCCGCCGGCACAGCTTCGGGAATTACCTGCTACAAGAAGATTTGGACTTTGCGTTCGACTTGATTGAACTGGAATACAGCAAGCACTTTGCGCAATATCAAATGCAAAAGTGTCTGGGTCTGGAAGATTGCATGTCTGTCATGCTTGTCTGGCATGACTCTTAAATCTGTCATGCACGATACCCAAGAGCCCCACTTTGCTGTCATGCAGAAACGCAGTTTGTCACGCAGAATAGGCAACACCTAGAAGCTCAAAAGCTTGTCATGCTGCGCCAGCACTTGTGGCCTCTTCATGATACGCCACCCAGCGTCACAAGTTTCCAGACCCAGACACTTTTACAACCCATACGCAAGAGGTGTTCACGATGCAGGAAATCCCGAAGGAGATGCGCTCGCCGAAGCGAGTGGGGTTGAAAACCACCATGGTGACCCGAGAAACCTTGCGGACAACGCAGGAATTCAACCGCGCGAGGAGCAAGGAATTTGACCCAGAACAGGGAGGGTCGCCAAGGTACTGGAAGATCTTTGGTCAATGATTTGGCATGAGCATCATGATGAAGATAGACATAGAGTGACTTTTATGTGCGAAGGAGCACCACATCGCGTCTCACTGACTTGTCAGTCTAGTGAAGCTTGGGCTTGCTGGAGGTGGAGCTGCACAAAACTAGATCCTCGTCATTTGTAATTCTGCAAAAACTCCACGACAACCTCCTACCTGAACAGGATTCTTTCCCCCACTGGCGACCCAAGGCGGAAGAAGATGCAGAACGACGCGTTTTCGAAGCTGCACAAGGACGTGATTATCTGGAAGAACAAGCTGAAAAAGAAGCACGGCACGCTGACCAAAGCCTGGTCGGAACTGTTTCAAAAGGCTGTGGTTAGGTGGGATGAGGAACGGGAGAAAAGAGAAGAGGGCAAGAATCAAAAATCCACGCTGCGTGGGTTGTATCCTGTGCAGAAGTATCGCATTCGTAGTAATCGCAGTTGTGCATGACAAATCTCTTTCTCAAGATCATGAATCAGCATGATAAATTCCTTTTGTCACGCTTAGCAAATTTGTAATGCGGTTACTACTAGTACGGTGCTTTTGCATTTCATAGGTTGCAGAGCCGGCTGGGGGAAGAGGCGGACGATTTGAAGTCCAAGAACTTCAAGTCGAACAAGTCGAAAAAGGACGGCAATTACCTCCAAGTCGTCCAGTCTGACGCGATAGACGACCTGCCGGTGATATTTGAAAAGCCGCCAAATCTCCTCCCCTTGCAAATAGAAATCACCTGCTTCGAGTTCGTCTACATGTGCGAAGAGCCGTTTAAGAAGTTGGTGGAGCAGAAGAAAATCCACTTATCCGCGGTCTACTTTTTCCTGCTCTGGGAGGACTGCCCGCCAAGCTTCGTCTACAACGCGAATAGTCGGCAAGGGCCGGAACTGCTGGATTGGGTGATGAAGTTGGGTGTGCCGAAGCCGGATCTGCTAGGGGAATCGTTGGATGTTGTAGAAACCGTCCAGCAAGAGGGCGCGGAAATAGGGAACGCGAACGCGAGTAGCGCAAACTTAAACGCATCCGCCACGCAGGCAAATTTGGCGAGCGGAAGTGGGGATGACGCCAGTCTGAAGAAAACGCCGCCAGGTATTTTTACACTGATCGGTAGTTTAAATTTAATGAGGATTCTGTTTACATCCACCTGCCGCTCAGGTCGTATGACAGTTTTAAGTGCGTTGACAAAGGAAATGGAATCAAAATAAGTAAACCTTTTTGTCTTGTTGCATGAACAGCACGTGCATGAGGAACATGCAGTAAGTTGTCGTGCCCGTAGTTCATAATTCGCAATACGAGAAATCTATATCACTATCAGGTTCCCCCGGCCCCTCCTCCGGCTCCGACGCGGCTAAGACCCAAGCAATAGTTGCTACCCACACAGAAATCGCATCACACGTGTGAGCAAGATAAGCTCCTAGAGTCATGCATGGCGATGATGCATGACAAGGCTCTTCACCCAGATCCATTCCGCAAGAGAAATTGCATGACTGCGTTGCTGAAGCTTTTGGTTTTCGTGCTTTGGTAAGCATATCGTGCGGTGATTTTGTGTTGCATAATCGTGAAGAAGGTCGAGAAACCAAAGTGGGAAACGAGATTATCCCGCATGGGCCTCCGGCACTGGGACGCGGAATCCCACACCTTACTGATCGACTTCCAACGGTGTTTAGTCCACAGATACGGGCACGTCGGGAAAGCGCTGATCCAACTAGACGAGGAGAATGAGTCGTTCCGCATGGACTATTATGCATTGCACAACTATCGCACTAGTGTAGACTGCATTACAAATTTTTCCAAGAAGAAAACTGCAACTTGTCATGCTGGATAACGTAAGGAGTACAGGCTTGTCATGCATGACTGCAATTTAAACGGGTGTGATACTTTTGCAGTTCATAACTACAAGGAATTTCACCAGCTCTGCGCCGAGATCCAGTACCCCAACAACCCGAAAACGCTTTGGGGCTACGTGGACAGCAGCAAGACTGGATTCTTAAGGTACGATGTGATTGATTTTCGGTTGGCGAAATCCGTCTTTGGCGAGGAGTATTTGGATTACAAGAAAGACAACGAAGCGGTGTGGCTGCGGTTAAAGGAGAAAAAGGCGATCATCGCACAAGAAATCGAGAAGTTCGCGAAAAACGAGAAGCTCGACTACTACTCGCAGTTCAAGCAATACATCCGGAAACGAGGGTTAGGAAACGTTTCCCGGGTCTGGCGAAAGTACTTGGACGGGAAAGGCCGCGGCCAAGTCACTTTCGACCAGTTTGCGCAGGGGTGCACCGCGATCGGGTTTCAGGGCAACACGCGAACTTTGTTCTGGGCGATCGGCCGGGGCGCTGGGGCGATCACCATCGACGATATGGAACAGGACTTAGTGGAAGATTTCACCGCTTTCGTCCGCGCGTGCAAAAGATCCGGCTCCGTGTTGAAGGTGTTGCAGACCGCGGGGTTCAGAAACATTGAGGAGCCCGTGAAGAAATCGGTGTTCAAGAAGTTGTTGAAATCCCTGAAGTTCATGGTCTTATCCCAAAAGCAACTTGCCGACGATGAGGATAACCCTTTGTCCGACCGAGCCACCACCGCCGGCGGGTTGCAGGAGGGCGAAGGGGAGGACGACGCGCAGTCGGCGTCGTCGAAAAAATCTAGTGCAACATCTGGGATATGCATTGCAAAAGTATCGTAGACTAGTAGAAATTGTAATACAAATTTTTCCAAGAGAAAAAATGCAATTTGTCTTTGTGATGCTGATTTGGCGAAGAAACGGGATTTGTTATGCATGGCTGCAATTAGTACGAGTGCGATGCTCTTGCAATGCATATGGGAGTAAAAAGACCAACGCAACGTCAAAATCCCAGTCTTCGAAAAAAACCGCGGGCAGTAAAAAAGCGGATTTAATGGCGGGCGGCGGTGGGTTATCCAAGAAAAAAACTGTGTAAGTGTACCTTTGTGTTGCAGAAAATGCAAAACTGTTACACTTGTCATGCTGGACATGCATCAGAGGCAATTTTCGTGCGCGTTTTCACGTACTAGGTACGCATGGCAGGTTTTCTGTTTCATGCAGAGCAAACTTGTGATGCTATTCCTCCAAGAAACTTACACTTACACAGTTTTTTTCCTGGATATGGGTATGAGATGGTGGAGAGGGACAGCCGGTTTTACCACTTATCCTGTGCAAAAGTATCGTACTCGTATTGCAATCATGCATTGCAAATCTTTTTCTTAAGGCAAATCCGCATTACAGATTTTACGTCTCATGCTGAGGAAATTTGTAATGCGTTTATACGAGTACGATACTTTTGCAGTTCATACCACTACCTCTTCGACCACTTAGACATCTTCGACGAAAAACGGATTTTCCCCGACGATTTACTCGCGTTGGAAAAGTTAACCAAAGGAACCCACACGCTGGGCGACATCTACGCGGAGAGGACGCAGCAGCTCCGCGAGAGGCAGCGGAAGGTGAAGGAAGCCGTCGCGGTGCACCGGTCCATGTACGACGAACAAATGGAGCACCAGAAACTGGTTTCCGGCCTGAAATCAACTAGGTCAAACGGGAAGCAGCAGGCGGAGAAACTGTTCATAAAAATGGAACGGTCGTGCGGGTCGGTGCTCCGGGCGTGGTTTCTCTTCTTATCAAGTGCAAATATGTTTGGGCCCGGAACATGGCAACTTGTCATGCCAAATCTGAATCATGCAAAAATTTGTGTTGCATGATCACCAAAAGTTGTCCACTTTTGACCAGGTTCTTGAGAGGGAGTTTCATATACAGGATAGACATGATACGGATCTTCTCACAGCATCTGTCATGCTGGATCCTGCATTCCAGACCTCAGGGGTCATATAAAACCTGCATGACAAGTTTGCATTCTTCCAGACCCAGACATATTTGCAAGGCATACTTCTTCGACAGCGACAACGCCGTATGGAAGCGTCAGGTTTGAAATCGACAAAGTTGAAATGATTTGTCATGCATAATATGCAAGGCATGAAGTGCCTGTCTTGTCGGGATGGCAAGTGAGGCCGAGTGTCAGCCTGTTTAGGTTATAAATAGAGCTACTAACATAGCATGACAAAAGCAGTCGTCTTTGCCCAAACAGCATGACAAATTGGATTCCGGTACTCCGAAAACTTGTCATGCGCCACTTGGAAATTGGTCTTCCAACTGGTATCCATTTTATGCATGACAAATCATTTCAACTTTGTCGATTTCAAACCTGACGCTTCCATACGCCGGGGTGTGCGGTTACGAGAAGTTTTCGGAGGTGGTGAAACAGAAGTTTCAGATTTTGGTGACAACCGAGATGTGGGCGTTTTTGGATTTTGCGAAGAAGGGGTATTTGACGTTGGACAACTTCGACCCAGATGTGAAAATATGCATTGCAAAAGTATCGTACTCGTATAAATGCGTTACAAATTTCCTCAGCATGAGAACAAAAATTTGTAATGCGGATTTAGCTTGAGAACAAGATTTGTAATGCATGTTTGCAATTACTACGACTGCGATACTTTTGCACAGGATAGAAAAACCACTTGAAACTGTTCATCGAGCGACTTCACGTCCGCTACGGATCGACGAAGCAGGCGTTTATGCAGATTATCTTGCAGTTATCTAGAGCAAAGTTCTTCTTACCGTAGTACACACAGATGCAGATGATCATGATGACCTTATTGCATGACGATGACAGATCTTCTGTTTCCCCAGCCCATTTACCATGACAACTTTCAGCTCTAATGCTGGTGCCGGAATTTGTCATGCACTTTGTGCATCTGCTTCGTCGTGCAACTACCTACGCTAAATTTGTATTGCATACCAGTATTCCGGCGTGAACCTGGATTTCGAGCAGTGGCGGGAGCTCTGCCGGGAGATCCGGTACGACGGCAATCCACGACGGCATATTCTGAGTAAAAACATCCCCACCCCAAAGTTGTCATGCAAATCTGCAGGGCAAAAATGTTTCTCATGTGAAGCCCCATGCGAAGCATTTCCCCGTCGTGTTTTGGATTTTGTGATGCTCAAATCAGCATGACCTGCTAGACCTGTTATGCTGCTGGAGCTAACTAAACAGGATCACACTACGGGGCCAAATTTGTCATGCGAAACAACCAAAGCTGGTTGATTTGTCTAGCACATTTTCCATCTTGACATTGGTGTGGGGATGTTTTTACATAGGATACGGCTGTTCACGTACTTGGACCGGGAAATTTCCGGCTATGTGCATTTATCCGCGATCGACCAGTATCAAATGTAAAAATGTTTGGGTCTGGAAGAATGCCAGACTTGTCATGCAGGGTTTCCATGACCCATGGGGTCTGGTATGTAGGACATAGCATGACAGATTCTGTGCGAGTTCTATCATGCCTACCCCGCATGAGAAACTGCCTCCCGATTAGGTCAAAAGTGGACGGCTTTTGGTAATGATGCAACACAGATTTTTACATGATTCAGATTTAGCATGACAAGTTGCTTTGTTCCAGACCCAGACACTTTTGCATCTGATAACCAGGTGGCGGTGTTCCGGGCGTTGGAAATGCTTTCCAAAACCGGTATCCACTGCAAATATGCCTGGGTTTGGAAAGGTGAAACTTGTGATGCTGTGTCTGGATTCCAAAGAAATCTGCATTGCATGAACAGCAAAGCACGCAAAACAAGATGTCCAATTTTTGCTACGTGGAGAGGGCATTTCTCATGCGGTATGAGCATCAGAAGGCCCCCGCAGAATCTCTGATGCTAGGGCATGCACCACAGTCCTCATGGGTCATGCAAAGTCTGCATGAGAAACTCCTGCATTCTTCCAGACCCAGACGCGTTTGCACTGGATAACCGGCGAAGCGGAGCAACTGGCAAACACAACCTGGTACGCCAACGCGAGTCAGGCGGGACTCGGACCAAACGGGCAAGGAAATGCCAGCACAACAGCAGGAGCGGAGAAGAAACAGGTGAACCCCGACACCGACTCACCAAGACTAGCAGGGATGGGCCAAACGACGTCCAGCTTCGACTCGTTTGCCAGCAGAACCGGCACCGGAACCGCGGGCGGGGTGATCACCGGCACCTCGAAAGCGGCATCCAGCTCCGCGAAGGGGAATTACAAACAAGTCGAACTCGTTCGCCAGTTCAAGGAAAAACTGATCGCGAAGTACCACAGCTTGGCCTACGGGTGGCGGATGCTTTTCGGAGCAAACAACGAGGTGGGGCAGCAGGAATTTCACCACGCAATAAAAAACTTGGTGAACGTCGAGTACGTCGCGTCGGATAGTGATCTGTACAACAACGCGGAAATTCACGGCGCGATAGATCCGAACCCGGAATTCGAGAAACGAATGCGGCAGAAGCAAGAGGAAACCGAGGCGGCGCAGTTGGAAGCGGTTTATGCATCGCAAAAGTATCTTCGTCCTGGTACGAAGCACATTCATGCATTGCAAATCTCTTTCCCAAGGTAAATCCGCATTGCATACAAATCTCATTTCTCATGCTGAGGAAATTTGTCATGTGATTTATACTAGTCCGACGCTTTTGCAATGCATACTGTAAAGCGGTATTTAAAGGAGTTGTGGAACGGGCTCTTCCTGGCGGGTTTCGTCCGAAGAATACCCCTCCCGAACGGCGCCAACGCCTTCGGGGTACCGAACCAGAAGAAAACCACGCCACCACAACTCAGGTTGGAATTGTTCGATATGCATTGGAAAAGTACTATCTTTGCACTGTTGATAGTGATTGCATTGCAGCCTGACATTTTTTTCCACAATGATGAAGTAGAGGCAACTTGTCATGCAGTTGCAGAGTCAGTACTGGTCTGGAAGCAGGCACATCTGTCATGCGTTACTTCTGCGTAAGCAAAATCAATACAAGAGCGCGAAGATACAACAATTTTTGCAATGCATACTTTACCCGGAATTGTCCGAGATGATAAAGGATTTCAAAATCGGCGTGGAAAAGCGGTACGGAACTTTCGCGAAAATGTTCTCCGAGATCTGTTTCGCGAACTGCAAAGTGCTATGCATTGCAAAAGTGTCGTTCTCGTATTGCAATCATGCATTACAAATCTTTTTCTTGAGGTAAATCAGCATTACAAATTTTATCTCTCATGCTGAGGAAACTTGTAATGCATTTATACGAATACGATACTTTTGCACTTCATAAGTGCCACTGGACTGCGAGGAGGACCGGTATTGGACGAAGGAGGAGTTTAGAATACTCTGCGACCAAATTTGCTACCCGAAAAACCCGCGGCTGTTGTTTTACTACTTCAGCATCGACTGCAAACACTTGTACTGCCGCAACTTGGACTACAACGAGTATGACAAGGCAAAGGAAACGCTGCAGAAGAAACTCGAGAAAGATATGGAGAATAACAAGTTATTGATGAACCAAACCAGGACGATGGGGCGGACGACGCAGATGGGGAGCGCGGTATACATGTATGACGTGCCTGCTATAGTTCTGATGACGTTCTTCTTGGGGATGATGTGTCACGTTGGACTTTTTCGTAGAGGAATTGATTTGAATTTGCAATAGATTTCGAAATGGATTTGGTAAAATTATGCATTCCACGACATAAAACAGTTCTCTCTCTCTGCCCCACCCGGTCGGTTCGGCGTGGACAACAAAATCCATCCGACCGTGAAGATGCATTCCATCACCAACGACACGAGTTACGGGGACTTCAATTTGAACACGCACCGGTCTTCCTTTTCCGCCAATTTGCAGCACCAGGCACCTGATTTGCGGACGTTAAACACCTTTCTGGAGCACTTGTCGCGGAAAGCGAACAACAACTTGCTGCTCGGTTGGGTGCGGTTTCTGGACACGAAACAGACGGGGAAGCTGAACTTCAAAGAATTCGCCGAAATATCCTGTGCAAAAGTATCGTACTCGTATTGCAATCATGCATTACAAATTTTTTTCTCAAGGTAAATCCGCATTACAAATTTTATTTCTCATGCTGAGAGAACTTGTCATGCATTTATACGAGTACGATACTTTTGCAGTTCATACGAAAACGTCACCTCCATCGGCTTCACCGGGAACTTGCACAACCTCTGGCGGGAAATCTTCATAAGGTTAGACTACTTCGCGTTCGTGTCCGAGCAGGAAGCGCCACACAAGGCGTATAGGGATATGCGGTACATCACGTTTGAAAAGCTGGATCCCTACCACTTCCTCTTATTAGAGAGCTTCCGGAAACCGCTCGCGGCGAAATACAAAACGGCGCAGGTAGTAGAATTCTTGAAAGTTGTTGAGACGGAGGTCTACTATCATAACCACCAGGAGACGGACTGATACTGAATGATTGAACTTGTATGGCAATCGAACCTGGGTTCTTGTTCAAAACATCAAAACAACTTACGATATACAATTTCAGGTCGCGTTCGAGGACCTTCAATACGGACAGGACGACTTTTTCCTACTTTGCCAGGAGCTGAAAGTGAAAGTGACCTGCAAGTGCCCGGCGCCCACGCCCTACATCGACCGGCACAACCCCCATCCCGACTACCAAATCGACCCGGACGAGCCCCCGCTCCGGTCCAGCGACCCCCGGGTCCACCATCACTTCTTCGACTGGTGTCAGAATTTGGTGCTGAAGCGACCTCGAAGGATAAGCCGGACGCAGTCCGACTATCTGTTCGAGTATTTGAACTTGCGGAAAAGGGAGAAAATCAGCACGGACGAGGTGGAGTTTCTGGACAAGTGGTGGAAAAAACCGCTCCGGAAAAAACGGTTCTCGCAGGACATTTATCCTGTGCAAAAGTATCGTCCTCGTATTGCAATCGTGCATTACAAATTTTTTTCTACGAGGTAAACCCGCATTACAAATTTTATTTCTCATGCTGAGGAAATTTGTAACGCATTTATACGACGAGTACGATACTTTTGCAATGCATAACATGCGGAAAGTCCGGGATCCGCGCCGGATTCTCGAGGAGGCGAAAGCGAGGAAGGCAGCGGAGGAACTGTCCAAGATGCAGTCGCCGAGGATACAAGAGCAGTTGGCAAAATACGGAAAACTGGAAAACGCGGACTCCTGGTCGCCGCTGCTCCACTCCAAGCCGTTCAACGTTGGCAAGTCGAACAGTTTATGCACTGCAAAAGTATTGTATGTAGTGAGGTCACCGAACGGTTCTAACCGGGGAGTTTTTTTGCCACCTACCGTGAAAAACGGCCGGCAGTTTCCAAGCGGGCGGAAGTGTTTTTAGAGATAAAAAATTTGCAATCATCAAGCCTCCGGGGCTTTGCCAACAAACAAGCCCGCTCGAAAACTATCGACTCGCACTTGATAAAACGACGCAGGGGAGCCGGCAAAAGGGGGGCCCTTCTGAGGCGCCCACCGCCTTGGTTTCTGGCGATTTGGGCCGCCCAAAAAGGGGCGCGCAAAAAACGCGCCCAAAATCAGAACAGCGAAACAGCATGGCACGGCCCCGATTTCGGAGCATTTTGGGCGGCCGCGAAAGTGGCCGCCTTTTCGCCGGTTTCAGAGCCTGGGAAGCTTTGCAAAAAGCGCCGGAGTGAAAAATAAAAACGCGAAAAAGAAAAAGCGCCCCAGACGCGCAAAGCCAATCCGCATGCTATGGGCCCGATTTTTCTTCGCTTTTAGGGCGCCCCCCGTGGCACCCGGATCGGCGCCATAGCATGGGGGCTGGGCTTCGGAAAGGAACTTCGGAGATTTGCCAAAATTTGCAACGTTTCTCGAGCGGCCGCCATGCCGTGCGGCATAACACTACGCACGGCGGCATGGCGAGCCCAGAAAAAGCAAAGCCGCGGCCAAGGCGACGGCCGGCAAGAAAACGCCCACGACCTCACTACCTCCGCCCCGGCGGCTATATTTGGTACTCGTATAAATGCATTACAAATTTTCGCAGCATGAGAAATGAAATTTGTAATGCGGATTTACCCTAAGAAAAAGATTTGTAATGCATGACTGCCATTACTACGAGTACGATACTTTTGCAGTTCATACAGCTCGCTCGACGAAGTTCGCATCGCCCACAGCAACACCTTCCAGCGCGGGCCGGCGTTTGAGGGGGTAAAACTAACGGACGACTTGCGGTCGCACTGGAACCCGCGGCACCATGTGCTAGATAACGAGTGGAACCGGGCGACGCAGATGCTCTACGAAATGGTCCATGTGGAGCGGATATGCATTACAAAAGTATCGCACGACTCGTTGAAATTGCACTCATGCATGACAAATCTCTTTCCAAACCTGAAACAGCATTACAACTTCCACTTTTGTTCTTGCCAAAATTTGTGATGCTATTTTTACTAGTACAACGCGCGACACTTTTGCAATGCATAGCGGAGTAGCGACCGTATGAAAGCCAAGGTCCAGAAGAAGGCCGACGCGATTCCCGTCTTCTCCTGGATCCAGGGGCAACTAGGTGGGGGCGGCGCGGCGGGCGGCGGCGGGGCGGCCGCCGGCGGGACGAAGTTAGACCGGCTGCAACCGCGGCCGCCTCCGATAAAAGCGAGGTCTGGGAGTGGCGGAGACGGAGACTTGTTGAAGGGTTTGGGCGGAGGGGATCTAATGGATTAAAGAACCGGTCAAAGGGGATTTTCAAACCGGCGAGCCGTGTTGAATGATGTGGCGTCTGTTTTAAATCCCAGTAGGTACTGCCGGTGCAAGAACCCGGACAGTACTAGTCGTGTAATTCGCGAATCAATCATCTACTAATAATCTACTATACTTTAACTTTTACTTTCCTAGTAGCAGGTGATGATCGTGACAGGGTTTCAGTTGTTAAGGAGTTTCAGGCCGTCTTCGGGGAGGAGGAGTAATTGATATTTAGTGTGCTGACTACGTTTACGACCACTCCAGTAGAACAACCGCCCTCGTAGCGTCACGCCATCCATCATCCTTCGGAAGTTCTTTTCGCTCTTGTTTCAATAATGCAGAAAATTAAAGGGCCTCGTCAAGAAGGTGCCAATCTTGTTGTTTGAATGCATCGCTGATAATGTCCTGTATAATACACCAACTCGTCTCAAGCGGCGCAAGCGTGGTCACCAGGAATTCTATTAGCCGGCGCGCGGCGCTGCTTGAAAGACGTTTATTTTCGACGCACAAAGAGACGTGCGCCTAGTTGAGCTTCTGTTTACTTGTTTGCTTATTTACCCCTACTAAAACCAAATTTCAAAACCGAATCAACACAGTAATGCAATGCTGAGAAAGTGAAAATGAATGCGAAGTATTACAGTTACACTGCTCCTTCAAATATCTTCTATGCACTTTGCAGTGTACCTAAACTTTATCAATGACCGATGACACCAGCACGTCCGGAGTAGAACAAAAACGCAACAAATGACGAAACCCAGAGTACAGAATTTCAGAATAGCCGTAGTACCTTTCTCGACCGCTACCTTTTGATGATGAATCGAAAACGTTTTAGCTTAAGGAGATAAGCTTTGCTTTGACTTGATTGATATTGCTAGACACAACGAAAACCATTATTATTTCGTTTGACTTGAGCTTCCTAGTAGAATTTGCAATAGGAGGGTCTTCAGACCGAAGAAAGACTCTGGGTTGCGCTGCTGCGGCGCCTCCACGCGTTGTACTATTTCATCTTGCGTGGTGGACTCGGCACCTGAAGCGCCTCTGCAACTACCTTGTTGATGAACTCGATTTGCTAAATATTTCTCCAAAGTTGGCCGCCCATGACTATGAGGATCGATCGATGATCTTCAGCGCCACCAGATTTTTGCATTTGTATAAAAGACCACGATGTCCTTGTTGCGGTAAGGAAATCGAAAGAAGTTTCAGATCGATTATTCTCCGGCTTGTGGCGCTGGTGCTCGAGGACGACTGCGATATCCAAGAGAATTATGCCATCGCCATTCCCATAATTCGAAAGGAACAAAAAGCTCCACCTGTTCTTCCATCACTCAGTAAAGAGCCCACAACATCATTCTCATCGCCAGGTGAGGTCCTCGTCGGTGGAACTACATCTTGGTGAGTAGAAGTATCAAAATCACGCCTAGAAAAATTCGAAAATTTAAATTGATACAACTCTCCACAGAAAATAAAGATCCTCATGAACACGATGATGATTGAATGAGTAGGAAGCAGAAGCTGCAACACAGAAAGAAAATCCATTGGTGCTTTCGATGGTTGAAATGTTGACCGAAAAAAAGAGAAAAATCGAGATCCGTGAGGACCCTGTTTGTGTTTGTAAAGGCAGAAAAATCTTCGATCCGGTGGCTTCGACGACGTGTTCCAAATCCAATCCGTGTGGCGAAATAAGTAGTCTTGCATGGAAGAAGGCTCATAAAATTTCTTGCGAATTGATGAAATTTATCGATGTCACCTTGATTTTTTTCCTCCAGGCCGAGCTTCTGCTCAACCAGATTTATCAGTTTGCATAGAGAAATCGTTTGCGTTCTCTCCTGCAAGTTTACCGTGAGCAAATCTATTCTTCATTTTGTCCTCTTCTTGCTACTTACCTCCAAACATCAAAACCGCAAAGCCATGTCGCCCCGCTCCGGAATTGCCGCTGGCCGCGAACGTGGTCACGTCACCACGGTGCGCACCCTGAAGCAAAAGCCCTCCAATATGAAGGGCAAGCTCTCCTCCAAAGTCGCCCTCGTTCGCGAGGTGGTCCGCGAGACCGCGGGCTTCGCGCCCTATGAACGTCGTGTCATGGAGCTCATCAAGATGGGGTCCGCCTCCTCCCTATGCATTGCAAATATGTCTAGTAGGTCTGGAAGGATGCAACTTGTGATGCTGCATTTGGATTCTACAAAAATCTGTATTGCATAAACAGAAAAAGAGGTCCAGTTTTTGCCACGGTGCGAGGGCATTTCTCATGCGGTACAGGCATCAGGAAGTCCTCGAAAAATATGTGATGCTAGGGTAGGCATCACAGACATCAGGAGATATGCAAAATGTGCATGACAAACCTTGCATCCCTCCAGACCCAGACATATTTGCATTTAATACTCCCTGAAGCGTGCGTTGAAGTACGCCAAGAAGCGGTTGTATGACTGTGCACAACTCCCCCTCCCCCTCATTTGTAATGCAAAATACCAAACTCACACGTAAGCATTGTTAGCATGACAAATTTTGGAACCTCAAATAGTACTACAATCCGCATGTAGATTTGTCATGCGAAGGCCCCTTTTCTGCTGTTGCTTGTGTTGCTGTTCATGCAATACAAATGTGGGGGAGGGGGAGTTGTGCACTTTTATAGGTTGGGCACGCACAAGCGCGGTAAGAAGAAGCGTGAGGAGATGACCGAGGCGATTGTATCCTGTGCAAAAGTATCGTACTCGTATAAATGCTGGTCTTGCATTACAAATTTCTTTGTCAAGCTCAAGGCAAATCAGCATTACAAATTTTATTTCTCATGCTGAGAAAATTTGTAATGCATTTATACGTGTGCGATACTTTTGCAGTTCATAGATTGCCGCCCAGCGCAAGAAGCACTAAATTTCTTCAGTGCTAAATGTAAATTGGGTCTTTTCTTGGTCAATCTGGTATGAGAAGAAGAGGGGGAGGACAGATTGATGCTTTAAACTTCGGGAGTCGAAATGGAACATGAACATCAACGCGGGAAAGTAGATATATAAGAAGATTTTTCGAGATTTTTCCGTTTGTATGCCTCCCTGCTCGTCGTCACGGAATAAATTGGGACGTCGTTCACTGCTAATTACAGACGGAACAGTAGAGGGTCATTGTCATTTTTATGTCAGCATGACCATATCTAACACGGAATAAAAGAAGAACGGAAACACTACTACAACCACAGAACATCAACATAAGACACGCCACAGCATTAACCTCGAAAATGAACACAATGCACACAACTAGTAGTTTTTGTCGTACTTTTTTACAAAGTATGGTACTAAAAAACAAGACCTTCATCGTATGTGCTGCATGTGGTGGTCAACGGATACGGAAAGATGAATCAAAAATGTCGCATGAAGATTTTTCTGCTTCGGCAGAAAATAAGATAAGGCCATTGTACTGTTAAAGAAGTGAACATCAAGAGCCAGTATTCTATTAATGTGAGAATGCAACCAGAGCTGCCAAGTAGTACACGATGTTGAAAAGCAATGTAGTACAAAGTACCACGTCAATTCCAGGGAAATACAGCTACAAAGAATTACTCGATCTGGAGGACGAGCGCCTGCTATTCACCCAATGAATACTTGCTGGTGATCGGCGTTTCATCAAAAACTTTCACAAACAAAATAAAGCACGCACTCAGCAAACACAGCACTAGAGGAAGGAGGTAGGACTATGTATAATACTTACTTTACATCACCTCCACCACCCGAAATGTCCAACCTTGTTGGATGTTTTATATGTGTGAAATACGCGGAAAACTCAAAGGTGAGTCGTGCGAAAAAACTAAATTTCCAGTGTAGTGCAGGACACGGTGCCGTGTTGAAACTTGTCCAGCTCGTGGCAAATTCATTTGGCAGCTTTGTTCGATCACATCGTGTAGTTTGTACTTTGTTGTTGGCCGCAACCGCATGGCGCTCTTCGTTTAAGAGCATAAATCTGTATACCTTTCCCTACTAGAATGTGAATGAAAAGTAGAGAATGACCGCGATCCGACAAGAACGGTCTCAATCTTGTTTCGACACGAAGCAGAAGTTGATGCTGGAGAGAGATCTGCACCAGGAAAGTCTTTTCGTGCTAAATGCCACAGATCCGACGATATTACAGCCAACAAAATCTCTGTCGGATCTCCACGATCATCCCAGTCTGCAAATGTAAAGATAGAAGTGAACTAGTACCCAGACTCGAAATTTCGATCCGACCAAGAAAGCCGTTTATGAACAACCATTTGCACATTCTCGTATCATAGAGCAGGCTGGTATTCACGATATAGGTTTATTGATAGTGACGGGAGACGAGACCTCTGCTTGTTCATCTTTCTTGAGTTTCAGTACTTCTTCCTGTATAATAATTTTCTTTTTCTTTATTTCGTTTGATGTGTTTCCAAATTCATCTGTAGAATAGTATGAGATTCTTCTTGTTTTTTTGTTTGAACCAGCAGAGAGCGGGTCTCTTTGCTCGCGCTGTAGTCGGGGGACCGGGCTGCAAATGGGAGATTGGATGTGATGAAACTGAAAGTGACGAATGGAGAGTTCTTTCCTCGGGCTTTGGGGGCAGCGCCGGTGTTGCTGCGAATAACGGGTCCGACATCATCCGGGAACCCGAACAAGATTTGTAATGCATGTTTGCAATTACTACGACTGCGATACTTTTGCACAGGATAGAAAAACCACTTGAAACTGTTCATCGAGCGACTTCACGTCCGCTACGGATCGACGAAGCAGGCGTTTATGCAGATTATCTTGCAGTTATCTAGAGCAAAGTTCTTCTTACCGTAGTACACACAGATGCAGATGATCATGATGACCTTATTGCATGACGATGACAGATCTTCTGTTTCCCCAGCCCATTTACCATGACAACTTTCAGCTCTAATGCTGGTGCCGGAATTTGTCATGCACTTTGTGCATCTGCTTCGTCGTGCAACTACCTACGCTAAATTTGTATTGCATACCAGTATTCCGGCGTGAACCTGGATTTCGAGCAGTGGCGGGAGCTCTGCCGGGAGATCCGGTACGACGGCAATCCACGACGGCATATTCTGAGTAAAAACATCCCCACCCCAAAGTTGTCATGCAAATCTGCAGGGCAAAAATGTTTCTCATGTGAAGCCCCATGCGAAGCATTTCCCCGTCGTGTTTTGGATTTTGTGATGCTCAAATCAGCATGACCTGCTAGACCTGTTATGCTGCTGGAGCTAACTAAACAGGATCACACTACGGGGCCAAATTTGTCATGCGAAACAACCAAAGCTGGTTGATTTGTCTAGCACATTTTCCATCTTGACATTGGTGTGGGGATGTTTTTACATAGGATACGGCTGTTCACGTACTTGGACCGGGAAATTTCCGGCTATGTGCATTTATCCGCGATCGACCAGTATCAAATGTAAAAATGTTTGGGTCTGGAAGAATGCCAGACTTGTCATGCAGGGTTTCCATGACCCATGGGGTCTGGTATGTAGGACATAGCATGACAGATTCTGTGCGAGTTCTATCATGCCTACCCCGCATGAGAAACTGCCTCCCGATTAGGTCAAAAGTGGACGGCTTTTGGTAATGATGCAACACAGATTTTTACATGATTCAGATTTAGCATGACAAGTTGCTTTGTTCCAGACCCAGACACTTTTGCATCTGATAACCAGGTGGCGGTGTTCCGGGCGTTGGAAATGCTTTCCAAAACCAAAAATCCGGTCGTTGGAAAATAAAGGGCCCAGTCCTTGGGCATTTGCTGCGCATAACGAACCCGACATCATCCGGGAACCCGAACAAAACTCCTAGGTTTGTGTTGCAAAATCCCCATCCTGACTCTGGTGTGGGTACGTTTTTACTCAGGATACGAACGGCGCCAACGCCTTCGGGGTGCCGAACCAGAAGAAAACCACGCCACCACAACTCAGGTTGGAATTGTTCGATATGCATTGGAAGAAAAGTATCTTCGTACTAGTGATAGTGTTTGCAGCCTGACATAATTTTTTCCACAATGATGAAGTAGAGGCAACTTGTCATGCAGAGTCAGTACAACCGGAAGCAGGTGCATCATCTGTCACATGCGTTACTGCGCAATCAAAATCAATACAAGCGCGACGATACAACAATTTTTGCAATGCATACTTCACCCGGAATTGTCCGAGATGATAAAGGATTTCAAAATCGGCGTGGAAAAGCGGTACGGAACTTTCGCGAAAATGTTCTCCGAGATCTGTTTCGCGAACTGCAAAGTGCCACTGGACTGCGAGGAGGACCGGTATTGGACGAAGGAGGAGTTTAGAATACTCTGCGACCAAATTTGCTACCCGAAAAATCCGCGGCTGTTGTTTTACTACTTCAGCATCGACTGCAAGCATCTGTACTGCCGGAACTTAGACTACAACGAGTATGACAAGGCAAAGGAAACGCTGCAGAAGAAACTCGAGAAAGATATGGAGAATAACAAGTTATTGATGAACCAAACCAGGACGATGGGGCGGACGACGCAGATGGGGAGCGCGGTATAACGTGTGATGAGTTCTTGCCAACTTCTCGTTTTGAAGATGACGTTGGGATGAATGATGTGATGTCATGCTGTACTTCTATACGACGCATCAAATCTTCCCTGTTGCGTATTGTTTTAGAACTTGACTCGAATAACAAGATGAAGATGATATAGTACTTTGGTAAAATGCAACATTCCACGACATGATAAAACAGTTCTCCCTCTCCGCCCCACCCGGTCGGTTCGGCGTGGACAACAAACTTCACCCGACCGTGAAGATGCATTCCATCACCAACGACACCAGTTACGGGGACTTCAATCTGAACACGCACCGGTCTTCCTTTTCCGCCAATCTGCAGCACCAGGCGCCTGATTTGCGAACGTTAAACACCTTTCTGGAGCACTTGTCGCGGAAAGCGAACAACAACTTGCTGCTCGGTTGGGTGTATCCTGTGCAAAAGTATCGTACTTGTATTGCAAGCATGCATTATAAATCCTTTTCTTAAGGTCAATCCGCATTACAAACTTTATTTCTCTTCATGCTGAAGAAATTTGTAATGCATTTACACGAGTACAATACTTTTGCAGTTTATAGGGTGCGGTTCCTGGACACGAAGCAGACGGGGAAGCTGAACTTCAAAGAATTCGCCGAAAACGTCACATTATCCTGTGCAAAAGTATCGTACTCGTAGTAATCGCATTCATGCATTACAAATCTGGCTCCCAAGGCAAATCAGCATGACAATAACCATTAAGGGCAGAGGCTGCGCATAACGGGTCCGACATCATCCGGGAACCCGAACAAACATTCTCCGCTCCAGAAGACCCCGATTTATCGCACGGAAAAAATGAATCATACTCATACTCGCCCGAGTTCGACCCTGAAAAGTCATCACTTTTTTGAAAAAAAGCCGGCACTCTTGCCGAAAAAGTCAAGTATTTCATCAGCGATTTTTTTTTTTCCGGCGGAGAGTTTGCGTCTCGTGGAGGTAAGGCCTGGAGTATTTTTTTGGATGAAGATCTTGCTAAGTTATGTAGTGGCGGCTTGTAGTAGTTTAACGGACTAAGACGAGGCGGCTGGCACGGATACGCCCGCGGCTCCTGTCGTGACCTTGCCCTTCTGTCCTGTGGATGGGGTGGCTGCTCTGGGAGGCGGTGCTTGTGAATTTCGACAGCAGAATTTGACAAGAATTCTGCGCGTTGTCGAATTTCGAAAAGGTGCCAGCTTTGGATATGATTCATCGGGGTCAAAAATCGGCCATAGCATCGGCGTAAAAAAAATGAATCATACGCCTTGGCGAGTATGATTCTTGCCATTTTTCCGCTTTTTTCTAATTTTCTAAAAGAAAATGAGCGATTTGGGCGTATGATTCATTTTTTTGGGCCGATGCTATGGCAAAAAATTTGCAAAAATGCAGTTTTTAAAAAAACGCCAATCACGATGCTAAGGCGCAGGTCGCCAAATATGATTCATCACGGATACAGGTCGTGCTAAAAAAAATGAATCATACCGCAAAAAGTGGTCTTTTTGGCAGATTTTGCCACGTTTTTTCATCCATTTTCACGCGTTTCGCGCACTAAAAATTGCAGTTCGGGGCGACATTTTTTGCCCTCGTCTGTGGGCGATCGCTGTGGTGGCGATCCTTTGGAGGCAAGCCAGGGGAGGCAGCCAGAGGCCTACCCAAGGGGCCCGAGACGGCCCAAAATAAAGGGCCCAGTCCTTGGGCATTTGCTGCGAATAACGGGTCCGACATCATCCGGGAACCCGAACAAACATTCTCCGCTCCAGAAGATCCCGATTTGATTGGCGTCCACGTGACCATGGCAAAAAGCCTTCCATCGATCCTGCAACACGGGTTACTTCCGGGCGGGCTCGGCCCGGGGGAAACCGGTAATTACGACCTGGAAGGGCTGGGTATGACTTCCGCCTCTTCTACTACGCGTCCACATCGCGATGAAAACGGAGATGTTGACAACTTAGAGGTTCATGACAAGGATCCGCCCGATGATCATCCGACGGTCGAAAATTCCGACGAACGGAAGCGCCAGTTTTCCTATCGGGCGGCAAATCGTCTGGTGTTCTACGAACGCTTGGGATTTCCCGACGGAGACGCCTGGCGAGCGGAAATGCCGCTGCTCTACTCCACAATGTTGTGCGAGAAGGGGTTTACGCCCCTAATGCTCCGGTTCCGGACACTAGCAAAACGGAAGCTTTTTGGCCTGAAGGAAACGGTGCTGCCGATGGAGGTCACGCATTTTCGCGGAAGGAAAGTCGAAGATCATCATGCGCGGGTGGGGACATCAAGACCAGCTTCGGCTTCGACATCGACTTCATCTAAAAAGGTTATTATTACTTCTGAAGAGGGCCTTGCAGTCGTCGAAACCCCCTATGAGTGGATTCCGCTGCGGCACGGGACGTGCGCGTATGAAGTCGAGGTGGCGGGTGCAATTCCGCTCGGAAATCATAGTTCTTTCAATTACAATTCTAGTACTGTACCCCGTCCGCCCGGCGCGCTGCACCAGGACAACCCCGACGCAGATGACGTGGCAAGAACGGCGATGTGTCCCTTGATGCACGTTGTGGAAACTTGCCGCAGTCCAACATCAGCAAGGGTGAGGCCGCAACAATGGAGGAGAAGGGCCGCGAGCAGTTCTCGGAGGAAAAGAAAAAGTATGTTGGCGTCAACATCTCCTACTTCGGTATCTTTATCCTCCGGTGATGTGGTCGAAGATGCGCCGCATGTTGAAAAAAACTACTACGAGGTTGGGCACGTAGCGCCGGAAAGAGCTGGACTGCGGGCGGGGGAGGACTACTACTTTGCTGAAGCTTCAGCTTCAGGCAAGAAGTTCTATTAGAGCGATGTCGACGTCGCCTGGGTGCTGCTGATAAAGACGAGACAAACTCAAGCAGCCTCCGCAGCTGCATTTAAATGGAGTATTTTTCAAACGTGAAGATGTAGAGGTCGTGGTCGAGGAGCATTACGTTTCCCAAATAGTATTTTATGACTATTAGTTTAAGCTTAAGGACATCGTATGATACTGTGTGAGCCTGAGGCTCCTGAGCCATCGTTCTTTAATTACCCCGAACTGCTAGCGGCTCCTTATCCCAGGAACCTCCGGATCCGAGTTCTTCCATAGCAAAAGTGAGCATTCCTGATCGTGATCGGTTATCATGCGACGTCGCTCGGTCCTCGGGAGAAATGAAAGCGAAATTGAAATTTCTGTCTTCGCCATCGGTGACGTAAAAGATGCAGTTTTTTATCTAGACGAAAACATGATCCAAAATCATAGAAGTTTACCTGGTCACAGGAGCTTCTTGCTGCTCTATTTTGCAGACGATCATGGATTTCTTGACCACAAGATCAAGACCGTCGTGCGAAAGATGATGTTGATTTTGACATCAGTGATGTAGTGATGCAGAAAGTACTACACGCTATGAGCGTGATGGTCTACAAAAGAACGATCTCGATCTGAACAAATCTGGATCGGTCTTTACGTGGTCTTTTCCTTTTGAATGGAGCTGAGTTTTTCACTGCTAATTGATCTACACAAGAAACAGCCGCAGAATTTTTACTGTGCGCACTTTGAAATAAAACTAGAGCACTTTTGCCACATAGCGAAGTACAAGTAGACCACTCATCCGCGATCCTATCTACATGCAAATCAAAAATTGAAGAACTGAACGAAGAATTATCGAAAGCTGATTTCGTTTCATCTCCTCCCGAAGTTATCGTGCCTTTTTTTTTTACGATCATGGCTCGTGATGTCTTCTGTTCCGGATCCGGCCGCTCCGTGAGCATGACGACTTTGATGTTCCTCTTTGCCCTCGTGTGGCCGCAACTCTCCGCAGAAGTATGCGCCCTGAAGTTCGGCTTGCGGGAACACGACAAGGAAACAGCACACGAGCGCCTACATGATTTGAGTGGTGGCGCAGTGGTAACTCCGCAGATCATGCGGGAGCAGATGCAGAGGGAGGAAGAGAAGCGCCAGCGCCAGAATCAGATCCACAACGACCGCCTACGACAACAACTTTCGAGGTCAGGTCACGACGCCCGATGTGATCAAGGACAACAAGGACAAGGAGCGCCTCTTTGGTTTGATCCATTGCGCGCGCCAGAGGAACAGCTAGGCAACATTCACCCACTGCTGCAGGATGGGGAAGAACAAGAAGAAGCCGCCGGCGGAGCTGCGCGGCGCTGCTTCCAGTCGTGGTGTGTCACTTCATAAGCTCCTGGGGAATAAAGGTGGGAGATGAACAACATAGAAAACCCAGGAGACGTGGTCAAATTTCACACCGCGCAGGACTTTCTCTTTGAAATAACGCAACAAAGAACAGATTCCCGGTTGTAGAATGAAAGGTAATTATCGCACTGTAGAAGAAATTCCTCCCGGTTGGATGATTGCAAGGACTGCTCTCGGTTCTTGTAATAGTGAAACAGAAAAGCACATAATTTTCCGCTCCGAGTTTTGTTTATACGTGTAAGATATGAACAAGCTGAATCAAAAAGAACAAAAAAATACAGAAGCACAGCACGCATATAACTTAATACTCAGGTCTCGGACTCCGAGTCCGCCTGCATGTGCATGTAGTGTGATTCTAGATCATTCGATACTGCTTCTTGGTGCGCGACGACAGTACTTTTTTCTTGTTCGAGCCGCCAGCTAGCTAGTAGTGTCATCGTCCGTACTCGTGCAGCTGCACATGATAAATTCATAGTGGCGTGGTCCGAGTCTGTCAGACCACGGAAACTACATGCAAAAGAACCCAAGGTGACTAGTGCGAACAAAAAAAAATCTGCGGTGGCATTCGAGTCGTGGTACGTTGCCGCGAAACTTGTCCGCCAACGAGATTTTGTCCAGCTGCTCGTGGCAAGAAATACGATTTGGCTTTGTTCGATTGGGTCGTCTTGTAGCTCCTAAGATCGATCGGTGGCCGGCGCACAGTGAAGAGTCCTCAAAAAGAAAAACGGCATCGGTGGTCATCTGTTGAAAAATAATGTGCATTTATTTGCTTTTGCAAACCCAACATTTGGATAACCCAACATTTGGATCACTCTCAGGAAGATCATCGACCTAAAATTCCACGCAAAATGCGAGTTCTTTGAGGAAGGAACAATCTCCGTCACGATCTATCCAAAATTACACAATCAAAATTTGATCCTATTCTCTGGCTAGAGGGAGAGAGTCAAGCATTTGCAGCGATTTACGAAGATGACGAGGGCGAATAGGTAGACACAACTAGTAGCGATGCGATGCTGGCGTTTCTCATCATTGTGGACCTATCGGTCAAAGAAGGAGCACACTACTCGGTATAAAGTTAGCAACTCACAACGATGACAAGAAATGACGTGCCGAGCGATCAAGGACCTAATAAGGTGATGACGTTCTACGCCAAGAATGACAGCACTAAAACGCGAGCCACGAAAATGATCAGGCCCCTGATTATCCTAGTGATTACCCTCGCAGTAGTCAAGTCCTGAGCTACCCCAATAGGGTGAATTCACACACAACGGCGCCGCCGCTCAGAGCTTGGGACTACAATCATCACGAACATAAACAGGCCGCTGATTGTCCTAGTGATAGTCAATCGCTCACACTTGTAGCCAAGTCTTTTTTGAGACCTCCACCACCATCTACTTCTACAACTACCTACGTAGAGCCACCATCTACTTTTAGAACTAGTTTTGTAGATTTTTAAGACCGCCATCTACTTCTGAGACCACCATCTACAACTTCTGTACGAAGCGTAGTTGTGGCGCACATCCCGATTCCGCTCTCGCCCTCTATAAGACATTACCCTAGTACCGCACTTGTGCAATTTATCAGCAACGGCCTACTGTCCGACCCGGAGTGACACAATAAAAAGACACTTTCCATCATTTCGATTGCAGCTTTAGCTTTTTGTGAACGCTTTCCACTTGGGAAAAACAAAGATGGCGAAGTTCTGCTGTGGCTCCCACCTCGTGAAGCGTGTTTTGTTCTCTGCCCTTGTCTGGTCGTCCCAAGTGGACCAGAACGCGTCACTGTGCGCAGTGCAGGCCCTGAACTGGTCGTTCTTCACTAAAGAAAAAACCGTCCCTGCAACGAAGAAAGTGCCGTTAAGTGAGACGAATGACCTGCTGGAGAAGTTAACGGCCGCGTCCGGGGACATTATGAAAAAACTCTCAATCGGTACACTCTCAACCATAATAAAGTGCGTGATTTTTTGCCACACAGAATCACTGTGACACGACAAAAGTGTTACAGTATACACATTTCTTGTTGTCAATTACAATTTAGCATCACAAATTTATCTGCATGAGAGACTAAACTTGCATTGCAGAAATCCGACGGGATAACACGTGGGAAGCAAGGCTTTTATGCATATTATCCGGCATGACAGAGCTTGTTTGTCTTACTATGCCTGCAAGAACACAATGTGTAATTGTAGCACTTTTTTCTTGCGATAAATCACTATCACGCTTCGATAAACCATCAAGCTTCATCTCGTGAAAAGAAGTTTTCACGACACGCTAAATACATCCTGTGCAAAAGTAGCGCACTCGTAGGAAGTTATTGCAGTCATGCACTTTATCAATCTTTCTCTTAAGGTAAATCCGCACTACAAATTTTATTTCTCACGCTTAGGAAATAAATTGTAAATGCATTTATACGAGTGCGATACATTTGCAATTCATAAAATAGGATTAGAATCCGTGGTGCTGAATCTGTAATGCAAGAAGCGTAAAAACCTGCGATAGCGATGCTCCCTTTCAGTTTTGATATTCCAGCATAGCAAACTCGTATTTGCAACAGTAGAGAGTGTAAAGTTTGAGAAGGCCATAGACATCCTCCCCGAAATCCAGAAGATATTGCAATGAAAATTCCCCCTCCCCATATCGAAAAGGCACGTCCCAGAAAATTTGTCATGCTGATTTGTGACCTCAAATCGTCTCTGTCTTGCAAGAACGCAACCGCACAGGCTCTGCCGCACTCTGTTGGCGGTTTGTGATGCTGCTGACCCTACAGACTACAAACACGTTTGCCATGCTCAGCGCCTAGCTCAAAGCTTCCCAGTTCGGGCTTGGTATAGTCCTGCCGTCCTCTCCAGCAAGACAAATCTGATTTGTGTACGCAAATCCAGCATCAGAAACTTCGTTTTGATATGGGGAGGGGGGATCTTTCCTTTTGATCGAAGAGCCAGGAGCTTTTCCCGAAGAGTGCGGCGAAGCTACAGGAATTATATCCTCAAGGCCCATACAATATGCAAGAAAAAAACTGTGTAAGTGTAAATCTGTGATGCAGAAAATGCAAAACAGTAACACTTGTCATGCTGGAAGTGCGTCATAGGCTACTATCATACGTGTTTCCACGTACCTAGCTGCGCATGACAGGTTTTCCCTGTAATGCAAAACGAATCTGTGATGCTGCTCTTGCGTACAAAGTTACACCTACACAGTTTTTTTCTTGCATATACAACCGGGAACACCTAATGCAGCTTTCCCCTCTCTGGAAAGAAATCAAGAAAGTAGAGGAGAAGCGCAAACCGATTTTGCGGGAGCTCGACGATTTATCCGCACGAAAAATGCGATCACTGATCCACGTCAGAAAAATGAACAGGAGGCGCGCCACCTGCTTCACTTCTGTTTTTGATGTGAGGTCTCTGAAGATGAACAGAGGGCCTCCAAACTCCTGGAACAAGAACTCGCCACTGTTAATAGAGTCAAGCTTCTTGTTGCTTTTTATTTTTTACGTGTAATAAATTATATCTTTTGCAAAAAATGTGGATCATAGGGCGTGTTCGCAATGCATACAGAGCGAAGCTGAAGTATTGGAGCTCGGAGGACGGGAAAAAACGAAAGGAAGGAGCACTCCAGATGAAGGCGTTTCTGAAAGATAGAAAAAAGTTGAAATTAAGCGATGGTGTCTGGCGAATCCGAGCGCTTGCCTCGGTACTCGCCATGATGGATTCGATGTCGGCTGAGCACGTATCGTAAGGAAAAATCCCCCCTCCCCATATCGAAAACGTATCCGTCTGAAAATTTGTGATGCGCATTTGTAACCTCAAAGTCTTGCAAGAAGGCAAGTCCAGAAAGCGCTCCGCATTTTGCAGGCGGTTTGTGATGCTGTCGGGCTTAGAGCATACACGTTCGCCATGCTAGGCGCCTCCGTCAAAACCTCTCGACTAAGGCTTGGCATATGCCTGCAACTCCTCTACTGCAGGACAAATCTGATTTGTGTTCGGAAATCCAGCATCAGAAACTTCGTTTCGATATGGGGAGGGGGGGTTTTTCGTTTTGATAGCGCGCCGAATGGAAGCTCGCGAATCTTCGTCGGAAACTTCAACCCCTCAATGCTAGACTATCACAGAGGATAAAAAATGTTACACGGTTGTAGCGCCATTATATGTAATGACTTTTCGCAGCGCAATTTAGCGGCGCCGGCGAAACAGAGCGCAGGACTCAAATTTATTTTTTTATAGAAGCGCGCATGACGATGATCTTCACTAGCTGGACTCAATTGGTCATGCGTGAGGTGAACTGCAATCTGTAAATACAGCCGCTCAACACGTGTTCGACACTTTTGCTCTGGTTGATATGATATCAAATGCAAAAGAAGTGTCTGGGTCTGGAAGATTTCTAGTAGATTTGGCATGCACATTTTCCATGACCCATGATGTCTGTGATCATGCATGCCGCAGCGTCACAGATTTTATTTTGAGGGCTTTGCGATGCCCCTACTGCGTGAGAGGCGCGGCCCTCTCCGCGTAGCACAAACTGGAGTCCTCTTGCTGGTCATGCAATGCAGTTTTTTTTTAGACTCCAAAGACCACAGCATCACAAGTTTAGAATGTTCCCGACCCGGACGTATTTGCATTTGATACATGAATTGAACGAACTTCAGCCAAAGGCAGACGAAGAGTTGGCGAAGAAGTTGGAGAAGTTTATCCACCCTTTACATGATATGGAACTGTCAGGATCGAAATCAACAAAATCGAAATGATTTGTGATGCATAAAATCGATACCAGTTGGAGCCTCAGTTTCCAAGTGGCGCATGACAAATTTCGGGAGCACCAAAAGCCACTCTGTCGCGCTGTTTGGGCAAAGAAGACTGCTCCTGTCATCCTACTCTGGCAGCACATCGTCTTCCCCGAAACGGGCTTCGAATCGGTCTCATTTGCCTGCGCCCCAACACAGGAGACCTTGCGCGGGCTACATTTCATGCATTACAAGAAGTTTTTCGATTTTGACGATTTCGATCCTGACACTCCCATACGTGATAAGGAGCACCTAATTTCTCAATGCCCATCCTGGGAGGAAATCAAGAAAGTAGTGGAATTACGCAAACAGGTTTTGCGGCTGCTCGACGAGTTACTATCCACACGAAACACGCGATCATCACGTCCACGGCAGAAAAATGAACAGGAAGCACGCCACCTGCTTGTTTATGGCGTTCTCAGCTGTTACATCCTCAGCTGTTACATGAATTGGTCATGCAAATAAACGAGCATCTACATCCACAAGGTGAGCAAGCTACTTCGCATGACAAATTTTGGAAAGGCTAAATAGCGCCTAAATCTGTGCGGAATTTGTAATGCTACAGGTACAACCTCCCTGCTTTGAGTTTTGACGTTCTTGCATCGCAAATCCATGTAACAGTTGAGAGTATAACAGTTGAGAGTGCCATACTGTTCACTTCTGTCTTTTATTTTGGGGTCTCTGAATAACTACAGGTGGCGGCCAAATTCGTGAAACAAGTCGCCACTTTTCATAAGAAAGTAGAACATCAAAGTGCTTGCTTTCATTGAAAATAAGTTAATCTTTTGCAAAAGATGTGAAGGACCACGTGTTCGCAATGCATACAGAGCGTCGGCGAAGTATTGGGAAACGGAAGAAGGGAAACGCGCCTCGACGGATTTCGGCGCCGCTTTAAAGTCTACTCTCCATGCTAGTAAACTAGGGCTACTCCGAAGCCCTGATGACATCAAACTCGGAATAGCATTCGTGTCATTCGCGGCTCCAGTAGTCGCGAGGACGGAGATTGCTCTTGAGGATGAGGTCGAGGAGACGCTCAAGCGTCTTCGTCGGGGTCTTGAGACCGTCGATGCCGAATTATCACAGACAAAAAATGTTATACGGTAACGGCATGATAATTTTTCGTAGCGCAATAGCGGCGCTGTCGGACGAACAGAGCGCACGGCCTAAATTTATTTTTGCACTGCAGAGAAGCGACGCGCCGCATGGATGGTCTTCATTAGAAGCTGGAATTGGTCATGCTTGAGCCCCCGCCTGACTGTAATCAATCTGTAAATAAAGCCGCCGTTGACGTGTTTAACAATTTTGTTCTGGTTGATATGAATTGAACGAACTTCAGCAAAGTTTTGACCAAGAGTTATCCTGAGTAAAAACGTACCCACACCACCAGAGTCAGGATGAAGATTTTGCAACACAAACCTAGGAGTTTTGTGAGTCACGCATGACAAGTTGCACTATGCAGCGTAGTGCAGGTTAGCAAGTGCAGCCGCATCACAGATTCATCTGCTCATCCTGTTCACAGCATCACAAATTCCCAAACACGATTGGAAATGGCTCTCATGGGGATGCGCGTCACAAGTCTTCCTGTCTTTGCAAATCTGCATTACAACTCTGGCGTGGGTACATTTTTACTCAGGATAAGAGCTGAAGCAGGTGTTGGAGAACTGGGAGAAATCCGAGGGAACAACTCATCCGAAAATATGCTACAGAAAACTTGTACACCTGCACCAGAAAAAAGAAATTGCGTTCTTGCGGATTTTAGTAGTTTCAGGCTTAGATGCAAGACAATGGTTTATTGCTGGTAGCTCTCTACTGATCACTCCTACGATGCATTGATTGTTTATCTGCAGACTTTGGCACTCATCAGAAACTGGCATCTAGTACTTTTGTGGTCTCCGCATCATAATTGAGTTTTTATTGGCGGTGCCAATTTACAAAGCGCAAATTTGTTTTTTTGTGTGCGATTGGTGTGCTTTTCTCAGGGATACTAGGGAAATGACGGGGACGAGGCTTCCTCAAATAAAGCCAAACGGCCGGCCCCCATCTTGTAAAGATAAACCTCGTGCAGGTTGACATGGTGGGCGGATCAAAGGAGGTGATGGGCGCCACGCTCGCCTGAAGTTTGCTCCGTCACACGTTCGGGGCTTACTCGGAAGCTGTTTGAGGTTGTGCAACTGAGTGTTTAAGTTTACGATTACGTGCGTACAATAGAAAGACAAGCTTTAGTCGACGTCGAATAATTTGAACATACTTGCTACATGCATTTTTACAAGCTGACGCAAATTTTGCGTATCTTCGAAGTTTCCGCGTGTTTAGTTTGGCATCGGTCCGTGCGAAGCATTGCAAGCTAGCAAGCATCTGTGCATCTAAACGCCAGTACGTACAAAAGAAAGAGCTTGTGGACTTTGGCGCTTTGCTGGAGCTTCCTTACGGTATACGTACGTTGTAAAAGACCCTCAGACATTTTTTTGGTTTAAGGTAATTTGCAGCTCTCCTTATTTTCTTTATGGCTCAAGGCCAAAAAGTATTTCCATTTGACTGAAATCAATCATTATTATAAGACTTTTTGAAAAACGATCCTTTTGAAAAACCAAAGCGATCCTTTTGAAAAACGACCTTTTCAAAAACGTCAACTGTTGCTTATATTTTCAAAAAACATCTTTTTGTCTTACGAAGAACTCTGTTTTGGGCTAGTCAGCTTGGACGTCAGGGCACAAGGAAGCAGGTACAGTGACACAGCCGCCAAGACATAGCAGAGGCGAACGAGGTCGAAGACAGCGCCAGCCTCTTGAAAGCCCGCTTTCTTTGCGTAGCAAGATCGTGCGCTCCCTGGCTGTGTCTTCCCAAGCGTGACGGGATGGGGCGACTACGTACCAACGAGGATGAGGAGCCTCGGCTTGCCAAAACATCATTGCAGATGGCCCTGCAGTGTTGTTGTACAAGTCCTGAAGACGCATGTTGATCTCAATGAACCGCGGTGGAAGAGGGGCAGAGCAGAATCCGATCTTATTCCTCCTTTAACAGCAGGATCTGCACTTCTTCTCTTTGATTATGGTTTATACTAGATCTCATACAATTACAAAAAAAACATTATTATAAGACCAGTAAATGAAGATGAAGAAATCCCCAGGCACGAGAGAAAGAAAGAAAAAGCCAGTAAATGGGGGCTTTTAAATGAGATACTATATATTAGCCTGTAACAACAGACTTGCGTGTATGATATTTCATTTGGTCTCCCCGAAGTCAGGCAGCAGCATCCGCTAGAGTGCAGGATGCGCGAAGTGGAGTGTCGTCAGCTCCAAGCCGGCGACGTCCCACATCGAAAGACCGCAGAAGTTGTACAGCTACAACCTATCAAGAACAGTTCTTCGCTTTCAGCGAAAACAGAAGCACTGACGCTGCCATGATTTTCAAGAACATGAAATAGAGACTGCCGGAGCGGCACTCAACGACGGTCGCTCCCCTTGAGACGCAGCGGTGCCTCCCCCTCCTGATTCTTCCGTTGTTCGCCTCTGGAGTTGCTCGCAAGGTCTGCTCGGCAGATCCAGCACGTGGCGAGTCGCCGCACGACACGACCGCTCGTGCTTCATTTTAACCAAGACATCAGACACAGATCTTTTCAGAGAGTGAAACCGTAACCGAGAGAAGATAATATAAAGAGAGGACGAGTTGGAGCTGCTTGAGGAAGATTTCCCCGACGTCAGTGGTCCTCGTGACGGCGCTAAAGCTAAATCTTGAAGACGGAGTTCTGTTCTGTAGAAGTAGTTATTTCAACCCAACATACACTATCATGCCCGACGCGGCGACGGATTTCTCGCTGCCACTCGGCTCTCCGCCCCCCGAGGCGAGTGTGGCTCCTGTTGCTATGAACTTCGAAAGTATCGTACTCGTACGAATTGCATTTATGCATTTTACAAATTTCTTTTTCAAGCTAAATCACCATGACAAATTCCATTTGTCATTCTGAGCTAATTTGTATTGCAATACTGCGAATGTGATACTTTTGCAGTGCATAGTTGCCGGTCCCCCACGAAGGTACCGGTTCTCCATCAATGATCCGGATTCCTTCGACACTGGCGTATGGGACTCTCAAACGTTACATTCTCAACCGTTACATGACATTCTCATGCAAAATTGGCACCAACGTCTACATGATGAAGCTGCTTCGCAAGACAAGTCCTCGACACACTCGATAGCATTAGAATCTGCTCCAAACCTGTAATGCAAAAGGCGCAAGAACCTTTTCCCTTTCACTTTTGCCATTCTTGCATGGCAACTTTATGTAACAGTTGAGAATGTAACGTTTGAGAACGCCACATGGCGATGCTAAAACATCTGCCTCGTCCAGAGTGTCGGGCGTCGGGGTGCCGCCCCGGCTGTCCAACATCATGGGACTCGCTGGCCGGATGCGCTATCCGGTGTGCAAATCTCATGCACTTCGTCTACAAACATCAGAATCAGTGCCTAGCTGCGGAAGCATTCGTGCTTGTGAGTTTTAGTAGAGGAGCCTATTGTAGTGCGGAAATCAATTTGCAAAACGCGCTCGCGGAAGCGGCAGCTCGTAGTTCCAGTTGTGTTGCAGATGGAGGTCTCGTGCCGGGAAAAGGAAACGCATGCAGAAACAAATCACCACGCACTTTTGATTGTTCAGTAGTGCAGCTGCACGAGTCGTTACTGATTCTGATGTTTTGGAATGAAATTTTAGCAAGCTCCATACCCCCGGAAGCGTGTTCATGTTGGAGCCCAACAGCGCTGCCATATGGACTGCAAAAGTATCGTACTCGTATAAATGCATTACAAATTTCCTCAGCGTTAGAAATAACATTTGTAATGCGGATTTACCTTAACAAAAGGATTTGCAATGCATGACTGCAATACGAGTACCAGTACGATACCTTTGCACCCCATACGCCACGGTTTTTGACGATGGAGAGCTGGAGCTCTTGACCAGCTTGAAGAGCTATGCGTTGCAAATAGTCCGGATAAGAAGTGTTGTCATGCCGAGCCTTGCATGACAAAGCAGCGCTTTTCATGGCTTGAACGCATTACAAGTTTATCGGGTCTAATGTCTTGCGAGGAGTTCATTCGTATTTAGCATGACAAACTAAATTACAGGACCCCACGCGTACAGCCTAAAGTTCTAAAAAAAAAAAAAAAGTCCCATCGCACGATAGATAGATAGATAGGAGCACGACAAAAAAACCGCTGGCCAATGGCATTGGCCCGCATGCAATACAGATGTTGATGTCGCGCACCTTCCGCATCACAAATTATCGAGGTGGTATATTTGCAATGCATAAGAGCGGTGGTCTGCGGTCTGCCTCGAAATCCTCCTCGCACTCGACCCTGGAGACCAGCACCGCTATGCGTGCGTGACAAGCTCCTCCCCGAAGCGTCAGGTCAACTTTCTATGTCGCACGGTACTTCTAGAGGCAGAGGCTACTTTATTCTTATCATGTAGGGCACTACTAGAAGTTTTGTTTCTTTCGTTTCGTCCCTCACATTGTAGGACTCACTCGACGAGTAGACAAGGTGACTGCATGACAGAATGATGTTTATTCGGGTAAAGTTTTGCCACTGATATCAAACCACGGGGCGGAATTATCCGGAACCTCTTCGAGCTCCTCTTCACCAGGGACGTGTAATTTTTTATTTTTTTCTCCTTTTATATTTATTTGCATTCAATTTGCATCCTGTCGTGACATCACCAGAAAATAACTGTTTATTTGCTCTGTCGTGTGAGGATACTCAATTTCCGTGCTGATCATGACATCATCATGCAAAATGAATTTCTCCAGCCGTCTATCCAGAAAAAAAATTGTGTAGGTGTAACTTTCTTTGAGGAACAGCATCACAAATTTGCTCTACATGACAGAGAAAACCTGTCATGCGTGGCTTGTAAGGCAAAACACACATGAAAAGAGGGCTTCGTGGCTGTCTGGCATGACAGGCGTAACTCTGTTGCGCGTTCTGCAACACAAACTTACACTTACACAGTTTTTTTCTTGCATACCGTCGAGCCCTCTCCTGCCTGCAGCTCATCCGCAGTGCAAAATCTCGTGTATCAAATGATGCAAAAGCATCGTACTTCTAGTATAGATTGCATTACTAACTCACTTAGCATGACAAATTCAATTTGTAATGCAGATTTGCCTTAACAAAGAGATTTGTAATGCATATGCATAAACGCAATCAGTACGAGTGCGATACTTTTGCAATGCATATCGTACACACCCCCACCGCTACCTCTTCTACATCCGGCCCGCAAACCAGCTGGACCGGGACTCCGGAGGACGTGGAGCGATTTTGCCACTTTTCGCAGGAGCTCGCGCACGAATGCTCCTTGCTGTCTGTCGTGATTTATGAACTGCAAAAGTATCGTACTCGTATAAATCTAAATGCATTACAAATTTCCTCAGCATGAGAAATAAAATTTGTAATGCGGATTTGCCTTGGGAACAAGATTTGTAATGCAAGACTTGCATTTATACGAGTGCGATACTTTTGCACAGGATATGACTTCTTCTCGCCACGACGCCTTGCGGACGAAACGACAGCAAAAGCCGGAGCTGTTTGCCTCCAAAAACTCGTTTAACACGCGCATTTATTAAAGGGACCCCCCCCCCTCCCCATGTCGAAAACGAAACTTCTGATGCTGTATTTGAGTGCACAAATCAACCTGTATTGCTAGAAGGCCAAGAGCCGCAGTCGTGGCCTCGTTTGCAGGCAATTTGTCGCGCTGTTTCCCACTTCCAGCTGCCCCCTGTCATGCTGAAGATGCAAGGCCTACCCACGCCGCCCAGCACTACAGTCCGCATCCTTTTCCTTCCAGCATGACAAAGCTGATTCGTGACCACAAATCTGCATCACAGATTTCCGTTTTGATATGGGGAGGGGGGATTTTTCTTCTTGATAGGATTCTCACCCAGTTCGCGGACGCGCTTCTGGTCGGGGCGTAGTACGCATGGTGCAAAGGTGTATCGCACGCACTGCAGCATTGATTACATGTAGTTTTCCTGCAAGTATTGTTATTTTAACAGGAGAACTAGAAGAAAAAAGAAGGAGATTTGTATGCCTTGCTATTTGTTTTGCTGATTTGAATCGCCGCCAGCGGCACTTTTGCACAGGATAGGTATGTGTTGGGGAAGACGAAATATGTACTGTCGACACTAGTGTTGGAAAGCAGAACGGAGAGAAAACCGGTGAAGCCGGTATAGATTGTGGTCGCGACTACAGATATCTAAACAGGAACTAAACAGAACCAACGAGCTTGGATGGCTGCATTGCTATGAGATCTTGTTTTTCTGCATGAAGGACAAAAAAAAATGCGTCAAGCTTGTCGACCACATAATTATACCGCGATTATGAATTTGTTGTAGAAGTTACCATCATCATCTTATCATGTTGAACCATGAATAAAAGAACACGTATAAAAACTACAGATGATGATAAAGGAATACGAGGAAGACCCGATGACGACACCCGAAATGCTGGTCGACGAGGCCATGCGTGCGATTCACGGCTCGGCGTCCAAAATAGCCGTGATTGCGGAAGACATCTCCTCCATCGTGGCTCCGCCGAAGAAACGAGGGTCGAGCAGCGCGCAAGCGAACGCGGAGATGTCTTCAACATCATCATTATCCTCCACTGCGAACAAAACCTTCCAACAAAAACTGAGCGACTTCGTGGCGAACAATTTCGAGAAAAAACGAAAATCTCGCACGACAAGCTTCAACGAGATAGCATCTAGTGCTTCTGGACGGAATTCCAGTGCTTCTGTCGGAAGGAGTAGCTTTGGCGAGGTTGGAAACGGATTGGGCTTCGGGGCCGCGGCAGCCAGAATTTCTTCTGGAAGCAGTTCCCTGGGTGTGCCGGGAGTAGACAGCAGTACAGGGGTGGTTGGGAAGGAAGGTATACGATGCTGTGCATAAAAATTTGCGTTTGTTTAACAAGGTGAACCGCATGAGAAGTTTGGTTGTATCAAGTACGACGAGATTTTTTTTCAGGTTACGTGTAGACGAGAATTCCATGCATAACAGAATGCTGTCCATAATTTTTGCTCACCCACTGATGTGATTTTCTACTTGTATGTTCTTGGTCTTACTTCTACTTGTCATCATCTACTGCATAGCAAATGCAAAAATGTCTGGGTCTGGAAGAGTGTAAACTTGTCACGCAGGTTTTCCATGACTCATGAGGTCTGGAATGCGGGACCTAGCATGACAGAGTGTGTGAGGTCTCTGCCATGCCTATCCTGCACGAGAAACTCCCTCCAAACTTGGTCGAAAGTGGACACCCTTTGGCACTCATGCAACACAGATTTCTGCATGATTCAGATTTAGCATGAGAAATTGCAATCTTCCAGACCCAGACACTTTTACAATCCATACTGCACAGAATTCCTCGTCTGTGTGGACCAGTATTTTGCGTTGAAGCCGCACTTCGAATCCATCATCGAGAAATCAAACACGCTGCAGCGAATTCTGGATACTAAGCTTGAGGGGACGACGAGCTTAGGAGGTACAGTTGTACTATCACATCAGCTGTCCCTGCGAGTTGAAGATTTCTGAACTCGATTTGCATAGTGTAGAAAAGGAATAGAGCGAGGCTTTCTACAATGCATGATGAGAAATTGCATGCAGACAAACTGCATGAAGACGAATTACATGAAGAGAAACAGACTCATACATGAACAAAATCATAAACGAATTTATTTCAATTTCTTCAGGCGCGATCAAAGTAGCCGTTGCGGCCTCCCGGTTGAAAAAGCTGATTAAGCCGAAGGCATAAGTTTGACTGATGCGAGTGCGGAATCTAAACCGTGTTTTTTGAAGAGCAGGTGAACTACGATGAAGACCTATCAGGAACGCATTTTTCTGCAGAGATGAAGCAGAGCTACCTGAGTTGTTTTTTTCTAAAGTAATCAACAACACCTGCTGTGTATAAATTTCATGTACTTGTTCGTGTTTCGTAGTGGACTCGGAGATTTTTTTCAAGCTGTGCAACTTGTCGAAGACGTGCTAATATAGACAAAAACGCAGTCCTAGAACTACTACTGTTTCGTATTTTCCTCCGGAAGGCAGCTTCACGTAGACACAACATTTGTAAGTCAAGATGAATATTGAAAGTGAGGATAGCATAGTACTAGATGAAAACATGGATCCTCCTCCTCCTCAGAAAAAACAGAAACATTCCCATTCGTGGAATGAAGAAAACACATCAAGTTAGAACATTGCACACCATGATGTATGCGACGTGGTTCTATGTCGTTGTTAACAAGAGCGGATACTACTTGGAAATCAACAATTTTTGTATTTTTTTCCCCACCACCTCAAGCTACAGGCGGCAAAGAGGTGCAGGAAGACGAAGATGTCAAGAATCCATCTGCTCTGCACAAAGAGTCAGCGTGTTTTTTCACTCAGCAAAGCTGTTGATCAACTACTCTCAGGAGTACTACTAGTACTACACGAGACGACACCTCCGTGGTACTTGCTGATTGCTAGAGTCAGCATTTGATGTTCACAAATGCGGACGATTTTGTAGTCGAAGATCATCCGAAAAAGCGCCTAGCCACGCACTGGAGTCGTGGTCATCATCATTCAAAAGGAAAGAAGTTAAACAATTTTGCAACCTGCATAGATCCTGTTTCTGTGTCGACACGCAGCTCACACGAAGTCCATCAGCGATGATTCAATTGGAGCTATTTCTCTAGCGTCATCTTCATCCGGAGGTTTCCTAGCAACAGCAAGAGCACAAAATAAATTGAAGTCGGATTGAAGTTGTGGTCCGACGTGTGGAACAAGCTAGAAGGAGCGATAACGAGCATAGTAACCTCAATCAACGAGAAATATTTTTTAGACACTAGAATAAGAAAAGCAACGACTCTACTCCGGCGACATCAAGAAGCTTTCAGAGAGTTACAACCTGTCGGAACAATAAGTAGGGAAGAGTTGCTTTTGATCTCACTCAAAAGTCAAAAACCATGTTCGACGGCGATCCGTTTAAAGACGAATTTTCGCTGAAGGCGGACGACGTCTTCGGCGACATTGCGCCACCTGCAGCCGCAACAACGTCGAAGCCCACTGCTCTGAGCGCCAACGCATTCGACGACTTCCCCGTCTTTCCGACGGATAATATAGGAGGTGCGGCTGCTGGTGGAACCCCCGGCCAACCTACCGGAACTACAACTACCACCGGTGCTCCTTCTCCCACGGCGCCGCTCGCCCCCTTGTTCCCAGCGACTGTAGGTGGTGGTGGAGCAGCACCAGGACCACCTGCACCAATCGCATATGGAGCGGCTTCGTCGTTGCAACAATCAGCATCGAAAACGTCATCGCTTGTCGGCGGCGGAGTGCCATACGGAGGAGTTTCATCTACAGCGCAAGGAACAGCTACTAGCGACCAGGTGTTGCACGAGCTGTTACTGTCCTCGAAGCGGCAAGAGGCGCTGTTAGAGCGGATGTGCGGGTTACTGGAGCAAAACCTGATGGCGAAACAGCAAGGTATGATGGGATCAAATAACAACCAGCTCTCGTCAAGGGGTCACATTCAGCAGCCGCCGGGGAGGGGAGGTATTGAGGGTAGTTCTTCTTGTTTCACGCAGCTTTTTGTGCGACACTAGTTAATATCAGTAGCCTGCGTTAGTCGTGGCCTGATAAAATCGTTGGAACTTTACTTCAACATGGATTTGCATTTGTCGTCAAAACTCTACTTCTCCAGGTCAACATCCCTCGCAGCCACACCAACATTCCCAGCAACCTAGCATGAGCCCGAACACATTTCCCCACACCAGTCCCTCCGGAGGACACCTACACCAGAACTACCAATTTAACCCACCGCCCATCCAGCAGCAGGTACCACAATCCGTTGCGCCGGTAGTCCAGCAACCGCAGCCGCCATCCGTTTCCGATGAGC
This sequence comes from Amoebophrya sp. A120, assembly GCA_905178155.1. Lineage (NCBI taxonomy): Eukaryota > Dinophyceae > Syndiniales > Amoebophryaceae > Amoebophrya > Amoebophrya sp. A120. The sequence goes on along the minus strand of CAJINV010000012.1, from coordinate 1,891,200 downwards.
AGAGACGGCGGTTACTCGAACAGGAGAAGCGGAAGCAGGAGGAATTAAGACTGAAAAAACTAGAAGAGGAGAGGCTGCGGAAGGAGATAGAAGAGCAAAAGCGGCTGGAAGAGGTGAGGCGGCTGGAAGAGGAGAGGATATGAAACCCTCAGGTTGGAAATCCTCGAAGTGAAAATTTGTAATGCAAAAAGACGACTCCAGTTGAAGCACCATTTCTAGTCGGCGCATGACAAATTTCCCGGGCACTCAAAACGTGTCTGTCATGCTAGTTAGACAAAGGGATACCCTTCTGTCGTGCTAATCAGCAGCCCAATTTTGAACCCGTAGAAGCACAATAGTCGGCCTCCATTGCGTCCTCTGCAATACAAGGTTTTTCTTTTTTGCGTCGCATTTTATGCATCACAAAGTATTTCCACTTTGAGGATTTCCATTGTGAGGCTTTCATAGAGGAAAAAGCGGGAAGAGTTGGAAAAGAAAACTCAGAACCTGATGGCATATCAAATGCAAAAATGTCTGGGTCTGGAAGATTGCAACTTGTAATGCTGAATTTGGATTCTACAAAGATCTATATTTCGTGAACAGCAAATGAGGTCCAGTTTATGCCACGGCGAGAGGGCATTTCTCATGCGGTATAGGCATCAGGAAGCTCCCACAAAATCTGTGATGCTAGAGCCTACGTCACAGACTTCAGGAGTCGTGCAAGGTGCGCATGACAAACCTGGCATCCTTCCAGACCCAGACATTTTTACGTTTGATATGGCGGGGCTTTTAACGAGTGGTGGCGGCGGCATGTTTGGGGACGATGACGCCTTGGGAGCGAACAAACCGACAAAGGGCGGGCTGTTTGACGATTAAGAGAGCTACCACAGAAAGGAAATTGATCTTCAGCATCACCAGGGAGTACTAGCATCTTTAAAATTGAAACTTACTTAGAGCAGAATGGCAAGCGCGCGTTGTAGTAAGTACTATACGAAAAGATCGAAAAAAGATTCGAAGAATTTTAGATTTTTGCGTAATACTTCTGGGTTGTTTAAGCTATTTTGCTTGCGTTCTCATCTTGTTGTCTTTCGTTGTTCGACTCGAGGATGAACAAAAAACACTTTCGTATCGTGTTGTATCCGTCACCTGACGAATACTTTTTCAATTTTTGTAGACAAGGATCTGCAGATGTTGGCAGCCACGAGCTGCGGAGGGGCTACCATGTGTGTACTTGTAATCAGTCTCATCGTTGTTTTCCTCGATGTCTTGACGGCTTTGAAGTAGAGGAGCGCCGAGTTGCCGCCAGGAATGGCGATCCTGGAAAAGCTGGGTGGTGTTCCTGGTTTATCTCCTTGAGGAATCAGTTGTGAATGCAAAGCCAGCAACTCTACATCGAGTATTCACTGTCCGATTCCCCATGCCTGGGAGTTGTGTAACGGAGGTGAATTGCCGACACGTCCGATGATCGGCACGCTTTCTGATCTGCTTCTCGGACTCGGTGAGGTTTTGCATGACGAAATAAATGTTGACGGTGACCAATTGGATCATGAAATCTCGCAAACCTAGACATAGTGGATCGACGCTATTAGTGCGTGGCTAGGCTGCAAGACGTTCTCCTCGTAGTATTGGGAGCGCTGCTGCTGCACATGATCGGACCAGTATTGCATGCCATTTTACATACATTTTTTTTTCTTATACCGACCTCTGTCGCATTATTTTTCAAGCTCCTACTTGACAATCGCGGTCATTCTTTTCTCACCATTTTCCGCGACACACCACTTTCCAGAGCGGCTGGATCAGTGTTTTCGTGCTACCTCTTTTTTTCAGGATTATATTTTGCCCTGTTATAGGAATTTTCGCTTTCCTTTGAAGCAACATTTTTTGACGAACAATTCATTTTCCCCTTTCGATTTCATTTTCTAGCGAAGATTACTAGATACGACCTCCCGGAGCGATTTTCTATTTTTGCCCACGACCACAGCAACTCGTTGGAATATCAAAATGGCCATCTTGCGCAACTTGTTTTTTGCCGGGTTAGCCGCCGTGGCTGTGACGGCGAAGCAGCCGACGAAGGCTGAAGGTCTGGCTTGGTTGGAAGCCAAGAAAAAAGAGGACGGTGTCATCACCTTGCCATCTGGCTTAGCCTACAAGGTATTTTTTGCTTCCGCCTCTAGTTGCACCACGAAGCGTTGGGTTTTCGATTGGAGGTCTGAAAACAATTTGCATGCAACAGGCGCATGATGATGAGCAAACCTAGTACTTGGAAAAAAAGTGAAGCTAGAGGCGAAGATCTTCATCAGGAACTGATGCTCCAGCATGCAAGCGAAAAATCGCTTGCGCAATTCGATCTGCGCAAACAATAAAAACTTTTATTCTACTTCTCCACCAGGTTCTGAAAGCAGGCGAGGGTAAGGAGCACCCGTTGGTCGGTACCCCGTGCGCTTGCCATTACGCAGGAACCCTGATTCCGCAGAACGGAGCAGAAAAGGGAAAGGAATTCGACTCCTCTTACAAACGTGGCGCGCCAACCACCTTCGCACCGAACCAGGTAAAAACTGACTTCTAAAGAAGTTGCATGCGAAAGAGTTGTGTAAAAACGAATGGACGCAAGCGATGCAGTGATTGCAAGTTGTATACAAATCTTGCTGGTCCTACTACTCACACCATGAAGATGGGTAGTACAACTTACAGCATCTACTTCAGCAGTAAGCACGAATATGAACAGTAAGCTCGCTTCTATCGAAAAATGATCAGGTCATTGCGGGTTGGACTGAGGCTATGCAACTCATGGTCCAGGGCGACAAGTGGGAAATGTACATCCCCCCAAATTATCGAATGCAAATATGTCTGGGTCTGGAAGGATCCAAACTTGTCACGCAGGTTTTTCTTGACCCGTGAGGTCTGGAATGCAGGACCTAGCATGACAGACTCTGCGAGATCTCTTTGATGCCTATCCTGCATGATAGACTTCCTCTCACTTTGGTCAAAAGTGAACGGCTTTTGGTAATTGTGCAACACAGATTATTGCATGACTGACATTTTGGTTTTGCATGACAAGTTCAAGTTGCCATGTCCCAGACCCAGACATGTTTGCGCTTGATACAAATCTCGCCTACGGGGATCGCGCGATGGGCCAGGATATCCCGGCCGGCAGCACGTTGGTCTTCACGATGGAGATTATGGAGATCAAGGGCGCCACGAAGCCCAAGGTGGAGCTTTAAACTGACGGACCAAGTCCAAGTTTTTGCGCAATAACATAGGATATTACGCAGCGCAGAAGTCCTTGGGTTTATATGTGCAAAAAAACACCAGCTTTACTCGACCACCTAGTCGCTCCTCGCAAAAATCAAAACGAAATCAAGCAAAAGTTTAAACAGCAAGTTTTTTTTTTAAGTGGAGGTCTCGTGTAAGTAGACTCCCGCGTCATATTAGTAGTTGTATCCGACCTCAGGTACAGGGAGCGATTCTTTACAGCTTATTTTCGAAGAAAGTTCATTGTACTTGGCAAAACAGCATTGGTGTCGTTGTCGATGTCTGCAACCAGTATAGTCTACTTTCTTCCATTGTCCCCCAGAGACAGAGAGTTCTGTTGTACGAGACTGCGCACTTTTTAGCACCGCCTGGCCGCGCGCGTGTAGTAAAAATGAAATTTGTGCGCCAGAAAAAAAAAATACGAAGGCGTTGGTCAATTCACCAGACGCTGCACCGAAGGAAGGCCCTCTTTCTTGATGGAGCTGCGGGAGAGAGTGTTCTGCGAAAGGAGCTAACTTTTCGTACGAAATCTTAATAGGGTCTAGGGCTGAGGCTTTGATGCGCGGACTCGGACACTGTAGCTGTAACTAAATCTCATTTCGGATGAAAAGAGGGTGCTAGCTTGTTAATTATGTAGAAAGCTGGGGTCGTGTCGGTGTTGTATTTTTTCGAAAAAACAGTACGTAGTAACAGAGGGATGTCCGGCCACGTCGGAGAAGCTTCTGGCCAATCTGAGTTGTCATGGTGCACTACAAAGAGGCCCAATAAAACATCGCTACGGAGGTGGTGTGTCATGTAAGACATGAGTTGTCTACACGTGTTTTCGAGCAAAGGGGAAGTGTTTGTCTCGCTACGCTTGTGAGGAAACTGCATCGTGAGTAGAGAAGGAGAGGGATCGCGAAATACGGGGTCGTATCGGGGTTACAGATCTTTCGCCATCGATTAGCCTGTCGCGAATGAATACCCCGAGACAGCCACAATTGTAGCGATGTAGGGTCTACTACTAGACCAACCCACATGAACTTCTTTGTTGTTGTTCCAACACTTCTTCAAGAAATAACTGGAGACAAACAGCCAAAATAGGTTTTTTTTCTACGGATCTTGCTTGACAATAACTCTTGTACGGTAGAAAGACCACCACCATGCCGGCGCGAAATTACTACGACACGTTGGATATGCAATGCAAAAGTATTTTAGATAGTCGTATAAATGCATTTACAAATTTTGTCAGCATGAGAAATACAATTTGTAATGCGGATTTGAGTTAACAAATATAATGGATTTGTATTGCATGATTGCAAGACGAATGCGATACTTTTGCACAGGATATTGGAGGTCGGGAGGACCGCGACGGACTTCGAACTGAAAAACAGCTACAGAAGGTACCGTACGTACTTTCGAATTAAAGAATTATTGCGTTTCATGCATGGCAAACTGGAATGATCATACCACGTTTCGCATGAGAAATTTATTTCAAAAACTACTAAACTATTTATCAGGCTCGCGCTCAAGTACCACCCAGACAAAGATGCAGCAAACTCGGAGCACTTTCGGGAAATCGCAGAGGCTTTATCCCGTGCGAAAACGTCCCCACTCTAGAACTGTCATGCACGTCTGCATGCCTAACTTGTTTCTCATGCGCCGCCACATGACAGGCATTTTCTAATGCTATCAATCTGCTGGGAGTTTGTCATGCTAGAATCTGAATCGGCATACCATAAGAGTCTCAATTTCTCATGCGGCTGCGCTACCAGCTTCTACACAACTGGATTCTACTTACACTGCGAGAACCCCAGATTTGTCATCCGCCTCAGCAAATAAACCTTGTTGATTTGTGTTGCAAAGTTCCCCATCTTGATTCTGGGGTGGAGACGTTTTTGCTCCGGATAGGCTTTCGTGGTCCTGTCAGATCCGTTGAAGAGGGCGAAGTTTGACCAGTACAGAAAAATCTGAATGTGTAGTCCAACAACTTGGAGTTGTTGTCCTTTAACGCATGACAGATGATATCGTGTCTTTTCTGAAGTATGCATGACAGAGTGTCTTCGCCGGAGTTCTCGTTTATTGTTTTTGCTAAAGCCGTATTTTTTCTCTTGCAGGTATGGTGAATCCGGGCTGAAAGACGGTGTTTTGGAACAATCTGAGTACCGAGGATGGCAGTACGTTGGCGACCCGATGACGCTCTTCTACGAGTTTTTCGGGGAGACCAGCCCGCACGCAATCATGCTGAACGAACACAAGGGGAAGTTCAACCTCGGTAAGTACTGAGATAGAGATTTTTGTTCTACTTCGAGAATTGCTGTACAGCAAGAACAGAACAAATGCAAAATCTACAACAGTTGAACAATTATTTTTCGTCCGAAAAAAAAACCTTAGTCCCACGAACAATCACTGTGACACCCGGGGTTGCACCAGAACACGACTTGGAACTCCGATGCACTTTGGAGGAGCTCTACCGAGGCTCAACAAAGAGCTACAAAATCGACAGACAACGATTCGATCGGGAGGGAAGATCGTACAGTTTCAGTAGAAGATTTTGGGAAGATCGATACTTTCAAGATTCTCTTGCGATGCATAATATCCGTCTGAAAATGTAGAAGTCGGAAGATCTGTCATGCAGAGTATGGACCCTCGTGATCGTCGTGCTGGTCGAGCTGCACATACTGTAATACTTAGTATCCTGTCATTTTTCAACAACCGAATACACTCTATCAGGTACGTCGACACAAAAGCCCTGACCATCAAAATAGAACCGGGTTGGAAGCCGGGAACCAGACTGCGCTTTGCAGGTATAGTACTAGTACGGGTTAATTTGTGTCGATGTAGGTTCTTTGTCATGCGGAACGCCTCTTTGTAATGGTTGACGTTCAAAAGCTTTTGTCATGTGGATGCGACAGCGAGCATGACACATTTACCGTCACAGGTGAGGGCAACCAGCTGCACCCGAGTGAGAAAAAGGCGGCAGATGTGATATTTACCGTGGTGGAGGACGTGCACTCAGTATTCGAGAGGATACCAGACACCTACGACCTGATCTACATCCACAAGTACCTACTACATGATGAAATATATTTTGCTTCATTTTCTCTTGTTGAAACAGATGTACCAAACTGCATGACAAAATGCGTTTTTCGTGCATGATGCGTTGCATGCGAAATTTGAGCACCAGTTTTCTGATTCACCTTCTTGGAACCATTATCAGGTGCACCCTCCTCGAGGCTTTAACCGGACACGTGATCAACCTCGAGCTGTTAGACGACTCGGTGCTGAACCTCCATGTGCCCGAAATCGTGACGCCGGGCTACGAGAAGCGCGTGTTGTCGCACGGATTGAAGCTAAAGTCGGGGAAGTGCGGAGATTTAGTGGTCCGCTGGGACATCCAATTCCCGAGTTTGAGCTCCGAGCAGAAATCCGCACTGAAGGGCATCTTGAAGAAGTAGTTATTGCAAAGGCGATGTCAATTTCTATTTAGTAGAAAGTACAAGTGCGACAAAGGGAAAAATATTACCATGGCGAAGACCGGACAGCCATCGTGATTTTTCTGAACATATTAGACCCTTCCTAGTACCGCGTGATTACAATTGTGAGACAGATTCTTCAGACACAACGTGATTCAAAACTACTAAACCGTGATTATTATTATGGGGCACAAAGTTTAGCAGAAAAAGAGCCATCCCGCCAGCGGGTGACTTCTATTTTTACAGACAGCTATGAGCAGAAGAGTCCGTCAGAGAGTACGACTGTTCTAAGATTCTCGGGCAGATGAATAGGAGGAGACGAGCTTACTACCAGTCTCCTCCCGTGCGTGACACAACCGTGATTTATTGTTTACCAGGACTAGTTTACAGTTTCAAAGACGCAGATCAGACACTAAGATTCTATACGAAACAAATCAGCTTGATGCAGACAGGCCGGTGGCGGTGCTGTCGGGCGTGAGACAAATTTATTGGCGTTATTCAGCAAGAAGAAATCTTCGAATCGTAGTTATTACACTAACTATGCAAACTACGGAATGGCTTGAACAGTGATGATGTAAATAAAACGCAGCTAATGAAACGCAAGCGCAACTGTAATATACAGAAGTTTCAAAGTCGGACCTGTGTGGGTTCTTCCAGTTTTTACGAGGATGCGACTCGGACCACAGTCGCGCGATCCTCTCTCTACAAGCGGCTTGTTCTTCTTTTGTGGTTCACCTTCTGTCAAGTCCGGCGAGCGAGAGCAGTGCGACAGTGAGAAGTAAGTTGCGTTGAGGCGATGTGTTTGTTTTTCATATGGAAAAAACTACCTTCTAGCAGATTCCACTGCAAAGAAATGTATAAAATTCTGAGGCTGTTTGTACCATGAGCAGAATGGGACGACCTAGCAAAATCAATGAAAAGAGGTGTCACTAGTGGGCTTTTTCTTGTTTTCTTGGCTTGCAGTAAAAAATATGTCCCGACCGGTCTAGGAGCTGCAGGTGTCGTGGTCTCCATTTGTAGTTGCAAAAGTAGTCACACCTGGTTGCATTTGCGCCGGCGTAAAGTTGATATTTACACGATGCAAGACTTCTCAACATGTGAACTAGTTCTAGTGCACCTGCAGCTGATGCACATCAGCTTTATTTCATGAACAGACCTTATCCTTAATACGAGCGCGGCAAGAGCTTCTGACTGTACAAAAACGTCTTCCCCATGCCGGAGATGACGTTTAAAACTCCTGCGGCAGGAGCCGCGCATCGAAGCTCCCCGGTCTTCGTGAAGAATGGGTCGATCGAACAAAATCAACCGGGGAACGACAAGGAGCACGCGACGGAATCTTCTGAGCCCGCGGCAAGAACATCAACAATGGAAAAAAAGGAGCAAGAAGAACCCTCTTCGACGTCCTCGACCTTTTTCGGCTCGATCATCAAACAGGTTGAGTTTCTCGTGGTGTCTCCCTTGAAGGAAAAGCTGGTCTCGCCGTTGAAGGATAAGGTGCTGCAAACGGCGACTGCGGTGCGAGGACAGCGAGATGAAGAAAATCATCTTCAGGGCGGTGGTCAACACGAAGCCGGTAGCACAGGTGTACAAAATGAACCGGCGGATCAAACAGCGAAATGTGCTGCATCTGGTGGTGCAACAAGGAGCCATTCGACGACTAGTATTGCATCGGCCGCTTCCACTGCAACAACTCCTGGTGGTAGCTCAAGTACTACTATGAAATGCAAATATGTCTGGCGCCTGGAAGGTGGATGCGAGGTTTGTCATGCACATTTTGCATGGCTCCTGATGTCTGTGATGCATGCCCTAGCATCACAGATTTTGTGAGGGCTTCCTGATGCCTATATCGCATGAGAAATGCCCTCCCTCCCTGGCAAAAACTGGGCCTCTTTTGCTATTGCTGTTCATGCAATACAGATTTTTGGAGAATTATCCAGCCACAGCATCACAAGTTGCATGTGAACCAGCACACGAAGGGCACCCTGGGACGCGAAGAGCACCTAGAACAGACGAAAGCACACAGACCAGAGAAAAAGGCAGAGCGAACGGAGAAAAAAAAGGACGGGACACTGCAGAGACGTATGTGCTCCGCGTGACATACAACTCAAATGTATGCGCGCCTGGCGTCTAGCGCGCGCGCGCGCGTTCGGGGGAGGATTTACTGATACTAGGCAGAACGCAACCGCCATGCGGAAAGGATAGAGGACCCGAGACGTCGTGCGCGGGGCAACTTAGCCCGGAAAGGATTTTTGCAAGATTCTTGAAAAGACCGAACGTTTTGGCACGTCTGCCATTGCTTGCAATGAGCTTCGCGCCTGGTGACTATTTTACTGCTTGCAGCGCGTCGCAATGCAGATTACCAAGCGACCGCTGAGTGTGCATATTCGTCGCGAGGCCCAGCACGGCCGCGGCTAGACGACACGATCTGGCGGGACTACTAGCGGGCAACAATATAAAACGACGGCGCCGAGGCATTGTAGGTTCCGTCCCGCACGGGGGCCCCAGGAAGTCCCGGGGGCCCCTTTGCGTCCGGTAGAACCAGTTTTGCAAGGGTCCGGTGGGAAAACAGCGGACCAGTAGGCGGGCAACATAAGTATGTGCTGCATACGTCTAGGCAGGGTTTCTTCTAGGACAATTAGGGGCAGGCCCCTTCGTGTCCTGACATACAAATATAATCTGGGGGTCTTAGGAATACTGGTTCACAATGCTTCCAGACCCAGACATATTTGCAATGCATAACTCCTGGTGCAACAACTCCTGGTGGTAGCTCAAGTACAACCACATGAGTATAGTTTGGCATGATATGGCGGTGATGTTGGCGACCTTTCGCCATGAAGTCTGTCACGCAAGGCGTGCGTCATGTGTCGGCATATGAATCTGCGCGACAACCCCCAGAAAGGTCCGCGCAACTCTCCACCATACCGCCACCTTAGAACTGTCTAGGCTCGCTGCGTTTCTAGTCATTGCGCTGCAGCTTTTGAGCCATCTCGCCAAGTTCTCTCCATGAAGCAGAAAAGCTGTGGCTTCCGGGATGAGGAAAATTGGCAAAAATCAAGCACCAAAGTGCCCAAATTTTGCAGTCAGCCAAAAAACCGTTAACACTTTTCAGAATGGGCGGTATGATCGCCCCAGCCTGCCAAAAGCAGGCTTTTTTGTATGAAAATGCCAAAAAATGACCGTTAACACTTTTTAGACAGCACGCTATGGTCGATTTACCCTCCCCAGAGCCCGTGCTTCTTGGCCTGCAGGGTTTTGGAGAGGGTAAGTCGATCATAGCATGCTGTCTAAAAAGTGTTAACGGTTTTTCTGGGTGACCGCGAGATTTGGCCTCAAATTGATGGCAAGTCATGGATTTTTTCGGCGGAATTCCCTATGACCCAAAAAAACCGTTAACACTTTTTAGACAGCGCGCTATGATCGATTCTGCCTGCCAAAAGAAGGCCCATCCTCGGTGTCGATGGCGGCGGCGAGGATGGTGGCTCCTCGAGATCATCTCTCAACCAGGTGGCTTGCAGTAGCTGCCGCCCACGAAGCGTCCCCACACAGCTGAAAAGCAGGCTCCGCCAGCACCGAGCTGGTGCGGAAGCGCTGCGACAGGGTCCAGGAGCCCACGTGGCGCGGAAGGTTCGTCATGGGGCGGCCCCGGTAGGCGAAGTTCCGCGCCGTCAGGCCTTGTGCACTAGCTAACTCAAACAAAGTTAGCTACTTCAGAGTCCCACAATAGTGAAAAGAGTGAGCGGGGCCCTTTACGCATTCACGTGATGCCGGCAGTGAACCCACAAAAAATTTTTAATGCAAAAAATGCCAAACCGTAACGTTAACACTTTTTTGTTCGATAATTGCATCGGCCGCTTCCACTGCAACAACTCCTGGTGGTAGCTCAAGTACAACTATGAAATGCAAATATGTCTGGCGCCTGGAAGGTGGATGCGAGGTTTGTCATGCACATTTTGCATGACTCCTGATGTCTGTGATGCATGCCCTAGCATCACAGATTTTGTGAGGGCTTCCTGATGCCTATATCGCATGAGAAATGCCCTCCCTCCCTGGCAAAAACTGGGCCTCTTTTGCTATTGCTGTTCATGCAATACAGATTTTTGGAGAATTATCCAGCCACAGCATCACAAGTTGCATGTGAACCAGCACACGAAGGGCACCCTGGGACGCGAAGAGCACCTAGAACAGACGAAAGCACACAGACCAGAGAAAAAGGCAGAGCGAACGGAGAAAAAAAAGGACGGGACACTGCAGAGACGTATGTGCTCCGCGTGACATACAACTCAAATGTATGCGCGCCTGGCGTCTAGCGCGCGCGCGCGCGTTCGGGGGAGGATTTACTGATACTAGGCAGAACGCAACCGCCATGCGGAAAGGATAGAGGACCCGAGACGTCGTGCGCGGGGCAACTTAGCCCGGAAAGGATTTTTGCAAGATTCTTGAAAAGACCGAACGTTTTGGCACGTCTGCCATTGCTTGCAATGAGCTTCGCGCCTGGTGACTATTTTACTGCTTGCAGCGCGTCGCAATGCAGATTACCAAGCGACCGCTGAGTGTGCATATTCGTCGCGAGGCCCAGCACGGCCGCGGCTAGACGACACGATCTGGCGGGACTACTAGCGGGCAACAATATAAAACGACGGCGCCGAGGCATTGTAGGTTCCGTCCCGCACGGGGGCCCCAGGAAGTCCCGGGGGCCCCTTTGCGTCCGGTAGAACCAGTTTTGCAAGGGTCCGGTGGGAAAACAGCGGACCAGTAGGCGGGCAACATAAGTATGTGCTGCATACGTCTAGGCAGGGTTTCTTCTAGGACAATTAGGGGCAGGCCCCTTCGTGTCCTGACATACAAATATAATCTGGGGGTCTTAGGAATACTGGTTCACATGCTTCCAGACCCAGACATATTTGCAATGCATAACTCCTGGTGCAACAACTCCTGGTGGTAGCTCAAGTACAACTATATCTGGAACAACGAGTATGACTCCGCGAACGTACCCAAACGTAATCGTACCCAAAAAAAATTTTTTTAGTATAAAAACCCAAACTATTTAGTGCAGAAACTAGCTATTTTGTTAAGGTAGTTATTTAAGGTATATGTAGTTAATGCAGCTATAATAAGCATCCACCGCCGGAGAGTACGACCCAGTTGGTTCACGGCTTCGCCTCGTATCGGGGCCGGGGGCACTGGTCAAACCGTAGCAATTTCTCAGCGTTTCCCGTGGGCGGGGCCGTGGGTAATCAAAAAGCCGGAGGGCATGGAAGTGCTTCGCAGCCCCCTCTAGCGCATACAGGCCCTTGGGCCCCCGCTGCCCCTTCTTGTGCGTACTCTGATTTCCTGCAGGAGCACTGCCACAGGATAATCCCATTGCGCATCCGCTTATCATCTGGCAGCATGCGGCCTTTCTTGGCCGGAGGGGGATCGCCTACCCCCCTCGCGACCCCCCTGTGGCGGCGAGTGGAAAATTGGCCATAGCGTCGGGATTGCGTTGAAAATCAAAGCGACCGCGACTCCCTTTGGAAGGGGATCGCGGCAGGGCATCCCCGCACCCCCTGATGTGTGCATAGGCGGCACCCCTTTGGCCGTTAAAGGAAAAGGATGGTCGCGCGGCTGGCTGGCCGGAGGCGTAGATGTTTGCGCTGGGTCCTCTTCACGCGCTGGAAAAGCCACCAGCACTGGCTTCGCGCTGCACAGGTCTTCTCTCATGGTTCGAACAAAGCCCGGGCAGGCGACGACGGTCGCCGAAAAAGGCCAGGCGAGTGAGCTGCGGCCAGACGTTGTGTCCCGAGGGGAAGCCGTAGAGCGACTGGGCCGTACTCTCCGGCGGTGGATGCTTCAACTAGATAGAGCTTAAATAGCTACATTAATTCTCTATCTAAAATAATAAGTAGCTAGTTTATTAGTATACCATAGGGGTAGTTATTCCTTTTTGAAAAATTTTTGGGTGCGATTACGTTTGGGTACGTTCGCGGAGTCACAACTCCTGGTGGTAGCTCAAGTACAACTATATCTGGAACAACGAGTAGATCCTCGTCTTCTTCCTCCTCCGCAGGACCCTCCTCGTCGACTGCTGTATCAAGGAGCAACAGCAAGACAAGTTGCGGCTCTTTGAGAAAATCACCGACCAGCTTGACGGAAGACATCTACTCGCTGTTTGCAGGCGGGGGTAGTACTAGCAAAAGCGCCGACTCGTCGTCCAAAAGCGCCAAAACCACGACGGATGATCGGAAGAGCTGCCATCAGAAGTCTAGGTCACGAACAGCGTCGAGTGTGACGAATGCCCGTTCGGAGTTCGAGTATCAAGTGCAAAAATATCTGGGTCTGGAAAAGTGCCAGCAGGTTTCTCATGCATATTTTCCATGACCATTGACGTCTGTGATGCATGCCCTAGCATCGGAGATTCTGCGAGGGCTCCCTGATGCTCGTACCGCATGAGAAGTCCTCTCTCCGCGTAGCAAAAAGCGCACCTCTTTTGCTGTTCATGCAATACAGATCTTAGTTATGTAGAGTGCAAAGGTAGCATCACAAGTTACAACCTTCCAGACCCAGGCATATAATTTGCAATGCATATCGAGAAAGACATCGCGATTTTGAACGCGCAAGATGAAGACGAGGATGAAGAAACTCATGTCCACGACAATGTTGACCCAGTTGTCATGGAAAAGAACCTTCAAGGCCACCAGCACTGCGGTCGTGCAACTACATCAAGTAGCCGGAAAAACACCTCCTCCACAACGACCCTGTCCCGCGAAACGTCGACCGACCGCTTCTCCCTGACCAGCCACGAGGAGGACCCGTCGAAGCACAACTGGCTAACTACTTTGGGCATGCCGCTCGCGGGATTCGGGTCCTTCTGCAAGATGAATTTCCAAAAGCTGAAGCAAACCTTCGGCACCGCCAAGAACCAGCACCCATTTTTGGAATACAAAATGCACTTGGAGATGGTGGGAGCTCCTCCACAGGAGGTGTCGGCAATAGGTGGTGTAGGTAGTTGTAGTGCCTCATGGAACTACAATTCGACACCGAAGGCAGTAGGAGGAGGTACAACTTCTCATGCAGTAGACACTACAACACCACCAGAGCAGGACTACGTGCTGGGTACGAACTTCTGGCGAAATTACCGTTTGCGCCAACACACCGCGTCGAATTCGTCTGCGTCTAGTTCTAGCACAGCCGGATTTATTCTGCAGCGGGGGCTGTCGAGCGAGTCGAATCCAAACGAGGAACATGAGGACCAAATGACACTGCAGGAGATGTTTCAATTAGAGGAGCTTCCCTGCATGAAATCCGAGACAATTTTTCTCGAACGGCAGGAGTCGGTGGACGATGGGACGGTGACCATAGCCAGCCGGGTATCAAAAGGAAAAATCCCCCTTCCGCATATCAAAACGAAGTTTCTGATGCTGGATTTGCGTACACAAATCAGATTTGTCTTGCTGGAGAGGACTGCGTGCCTATTTTAAGACTGAGCGCGAGAGATTTTGGGCTAGGCGCTGAGCATGGCAAACGTCCAGTCTGTAGGGCCAACAGCATCACAAACCGCCTGCAGAATGCGGCGGAGCCTGTGCAGTTGCGTTCTTGCAAGACAGAGACGATCTGTGGCCACAGATCAGCATTACAAATTTTCTGAGATATACCTTTTCGATATGGGGAGGGGGAATTTTCCATCACGATACCGGGCAACGTCGAGAACCCGAGCGTCAGTGAAGTCCACTTCGAATTTGCCGTGCGGGTCAATATGTATTGCAAAAGCATAGTACCAGTACGCAAAAATTGCATTACAAATTTCTCAGTGTGAGAAATGGAATCTGTAATGCGGATGTTCCTGAAGAAGAAGACTTGTAATGCATGACTGCAATAGTACTACGAGTCCGATACTTTTGCAATGCATAGTCAACCACGATCAGCAACTCGAACACGAGTTCTCCGGATTTGTTGGAGCAGAACACATATCAAATGCGAATACGTCTGGGTCTGCAGGATGTCTTCATGCTGTTTTTGCATGACACATGAGGTCTGGCATGGAAACCCTAGCATCACAGGTTTCGAGAAGGCTTCGCAGTGCCGAATCCGCATGACCAATCCCCCACTTTGGTGACAGGAAGAGGGCATCTTTTGCTGCCTATGCATGAGAGATTTCTGTGTGTTCCGAAATGCGCATCACATGCCAGACCCAGACACATTTGCTGTGCAGAACACAAACAGCAGCGGGTCCGACGTGTTCGCCTCCCCCTTACCCGATTTGACTGATGTGGACGTCGTCGCGAGTAGCCCAGATTTGAGCGGAGCTGGAAAGTTTGCGAACAGTGATCCAGTGATTGGTGATGAAGCAGATGCTAGTGCTACGGGCCCCTGTAGTTCAGGCGGCGTAAGCGCAACATCAGCTGCACACGGCCAAACACACGATCCGCATCTTCTATGGGACTTGGTCGGTGAGGGTTTGCAGTTACAAGCTGAAGAGAAGGCAATGTCTGTGTCTTCGCAGCTGCGCGAGGTGGATCATTCCGTGCCTTCTGCAGGAGATGAAGACAAACTCGTCAGTACAACCTCCGTGTCCTCTACCATTCCGCCAGAAGAAGTTTTCCAGGACAGCACGGCGTCAGGCGAGCAGATGAAGAAGGACGAAAGCAAAGTAGAAAGGAGTTCATCTTCCACGGCCCAGCTGCCGCTCGATTCCAGAACTGACCTCGGCCTTCCGAGTGGACGAGGACACGCAGCTGCTGCGAAGCGGCGCCACAAGACTGCCGCAGAAATCAGGCGCTCTTTGCCGCGGTATTACCTGTACGCCGGGCATTTCAACAACAACGCTGCAAGTAACACTCCCAGCTCCGCTTCAGCCCGAAATGATCGGTCGTCGTCTTCCAGAAATAGAAGAGATTGGAATAGCAGCATTCCGGAGGAACGCGAAGCGATTCTGTCGCAACAGGACAACAACTACGGAGAAGTTGGACTAAAAACTCCTAGCAGCTCGTCGTCGCGAGGCCATCGTCTAGTACTCCCAGGAGCTGCTGCACCGAAGCAAGCAGTCCCACCCGCCCCGCTTTCGCCGTACGACAAACTGAAGAATCGGATCAAGAGACAGATCTCCGGAGAAAGCGACACTTCGAATGATCGCAGTGTCAATTTGAATTGGGAGAGTACTCCAAATTGCGGTGCAAGTGGAGGTGGGACAAACAGTTCGAAGTATCCTGCGCAAAAGTATCGTACTCGTAGTATGTAATTGCAATCATGCAGCATTACAAATTTTTTTCTGAAGCTAAATCTGCATTACAAATTTTATTTCTCATGCTGACGAAATTTGTAATGCATTTATGCGAGTGCGATACTTTTGCAGTTCATACGAACGCAGAGGGGCTGATGTCCTCTTTCGACCAGGAATTCCGTTGTTTCCGCATGCAGTGGGAATGTCCGTACAACCACGCAAGAGCGTATCCAGGAAAAAACACCCATCCCCATCCAATTGGTCATGCAAAACATGCATAAAATCCACTATTTGTCATGCAAAAAATGGATGGGGATGGGTGTTTTTTCCTGGATAGAGCACACAGAAAAAGCGCCTCACCTGCAGAGGAGGAAGACTTGAACTGTTGCGATGCGACTCTCGACGAAGAGGACGAAGATGGGTCACCGGGAGGGGAGGGAGGTCGTTTTGGTACTGGTCATTCTACTTTTTGTATCGTAGCTTGAATGATTGTGTACAAGAACAGAAATGAGGAAATCAAAAGGCAAGATCGTTTTTGAAATTGTACATCCATACGGCGCTAAGTACCTTTATTGCGCATGATGACATTCGAGTTACAAACGATGATTTCGCATGGAAAAGATCAAGATGAAAAGTACATTTATTCAGGTCGTTCCAACATGATCAAGGGCAAACTCACTCCGAAATCGTGTCGCAACTCCACCCGGACACAATCGACTCCTCAATTCGGCGCGAATATCAAGCAATCCCAGTCGCATCCAGGTGGAAGCTCGAAGTTCGGAACCAGCAACAGCTCTTCTTCCAGTAGTCGACATAGTAACCACTGCACCAGTATCCACAATATTGAATTTCCCGTACGCGACGTACAGATGCAGGCTGCTGTGCATGACAAAACTTGCCTCCGATCTTACTCAGCATGACAAGTTGGAGACGACCCCAAATTAGCGAGATTTGTCATGCATTTTGTACATTGTACGGGAAATTTGTATTGCATAACCAGCTACACCCAGCACCCGCACGACTGGATCGCGACGCAGTCGGTGAAGATGCAAAAGCAGTTGAAGAAGATCCGGGAAAGCGGGTGGGCGCCGGTCACGCCGAACTGTGACTGCGTCCGGTGCTGTCTCGCCCTGCTGGACAAGTGCCGCGACCCAACCCGGTTCGCGCACAACTACGCGTACAGCTACTTTCTCTGGGGGCTGCAGTTCGGCACGAAGAGCTTCTTCCTGAACCGCGACATTGTCCCGACCATACGGTTTCTTGGCGACATCAAAATGCCGACACTCATCGTACCGTTTCGGAAGATATGAATTGCAAAAGTATCGCACTCGTAATCGTATTGCAATCATGAATTACAAATCTTTTTCTTAAGGGAAATCCGCATCAGAAATTTTATTCCTCATGCTGAGGAAATTTGTAATGCATTTATACGAGTGCGATATTTTTGCAGTTCATAGAAGACCAGCCGGGCGCGGTTTTCGCTACCGGTACGGGAGCCCGATGAGGTTCTGATGGAGTATTACGACATAACAGAAGAGAAAGAACCGGATCTGTTGAAAAGGAAAAAAATGCTAAAGAGAATGATTTTCAAAAACTGTAGTTTGACGCAGAAGAGCGAACGAACTTCATCTGGAAGTACTAGTAGTAGTAGACGAGGAGGCGACCACATCAACTACATCCAGAAGGAGGTGAACAAGGGAAAAGAGGCGGGGTTTAAGGAAATTAAAGCCGACTGGCTCTGGCCGAACAAGCTGACGCCGCACTTGAACTCGAAGAATTTTGATGCAGAATTGAAAGAAGAGGAGGGTGGGAACAGTAGTGATGAAGACGAAGCTACTTTGGTGGAGCAGCAGGACCAACAACAGCAGCATCAGGTCGTAAACCAATCACAGAACAAAAGTAGTTCCAGCACAACCTCCACATCCTGTACGCCGAAGAGTTGTAAAAATGCAAATTTTTGCAGCTCCAACAACAACAGCGTCGACCTCGTTTCGGGTGGGACGACAACTCAAAGTGGTTGTACAGCCGGCAGCTCGTCCTCCTCATCCTCGTCGAGCACCACGGGAATAAATACCAGTCACAACAAGCCCCGGTGGCACCACCGCTACCGGAGTAAGAAGCCCTCTCACGTGATCACGAGCGATAGCAAGTTTCTCGCGGCGATTCGGAACCCGAAGCAGAAAGTGATTTACTTCATCCACGGCGGAGGCTATGTCGTTTGCTCCACGCAAACCCACCGGGGACTGGTGTACAACCTGGTGGACAAGACCGGGTTTCTGCTTTTATCAATCGCAAATATGTCTCGGTCTGGAAGGATGTAAACTTGTCATGCAGGTTTTTCATGGCCCGCGACCGAGGTCTGGAATGCGACACCATGCATGACAGACTCTGTGAGGTCACTGTCGTGCCTATCCTGCATGAGAAACTCCCTCCGAACTTGGTCGAAAGTGGACAGCTTTTGGCACTTATGCAACACAGATTTTTGCATGATTCAGGGTCAGCATGACAGGTTGGAATCTTCCAGACCCAGACATATTTGCAATGCATAGCTCTTCACCCCGAACTACCGCCGACCACCAGATGTCGACATCGTCGTAACCATTGACGACTGTCTGCAGGGCTACTTACATCTCGTCCACGTGTTGAAGATAGCTCCAAGTAGGATCAATTTGTTCGGAGACTCCGCCGGCGCCGGGCTGTGTTTACAGCTGTTGCAGATTTTGAAGGGGAGGTTGCACGGAGGGAGGCTGAGTTGCGGCGTCGGGAATGTGGCGGGTTTGGCGCGGAGCCGGAGGCGGAGTAGGATAGTAGATGGCACAACTACTAGTGAAGCATCGGGACAAAGTAGAACAGGACCACCAGATGAAATGGCAACCGTAGCGCCTTCCTGTGAAGATCAACAACATGCGGAAGTAGATCATCCTGAGATATTAAGCCACACATATGAATTGCAAAAGTATAATCGTTGTACTCGTATAAATCCATGACAAATTCCCTCAGCATGAGAAATAAAATTTGCGATGCGGGTTTACCTTGAGAACAAAATTTGTAATGCATGATCGCGATTAGTACGAGTGCGATACCTTTGCACTCCATAACACACCATCATCCACTATCTCCGCCACGACGGCCCGAACGTGCCGCGCCGCGAGTTGTATGCAAGAGGCCAGTTTTTCTGAGCTGTCGCACGACATAAAGTCGTCTTCCGTAACAGCATCCGATGAACAAGAAAGGGAGAAAGAAGACACGACCCGATTGTTGCAGCCCGCATCATCATCTCCACCCCCCGGAAGTTTGATGCCCCCCCGTGCGGTGCTTATTTCGCCCTGGGTGGACTTTACCTCCTCGGAGCAGTCGGACGCACTATCCTGTGCAAAAGTGTCGCACTGGTAGAAATCTTTGCATGGCAAATTCTCTCACCATGAAAAATTGACCCTGTAATGCAGATTCACCTCTAGAAAGCATCTGCAATTAGTACGAGTGCGATACAACTTTTGCTATCCATACGCCAGCTTCGTCACGAACAGAAAGCTGGACATTTTCCGGCCGGAGGGAGTGAAACGGTTTGCGAACATCGTGGCAAGCGGATCCCTGACGGTGGATAAGTTGAGTAGTCCGCTCGTCAGTCCGACCTACTACTACAAAAATACCGACAGCCCTCCAGCCAAGGAAAACGAAAATGAGAACAACTTTTCCTTCCCTGAAACTGAAATCCTGGTCACGGCGGGCGAGCACGAACTGTTTCGCGACCAGATAGTGGATTTGGTCGATAAGTTGCAGTCCATCGAGGAGAACCAGATCGAGTTTGAGATCTTTCAGGACATGTGTATGCAAGAAAAAAACTGTGTAGGTGTAGCTCTGTTGCATGTTCTGCATTAAATGCAGAACATGCAACAGAGCTACACCTGTCATGGCAGAAAACCATGAAGTCCTCTTTTCATGTGTGTGTTCCCTTACAAGCCACGCACGACAGGTTCTCGCTCTCATGTAGAGCAAATTTGTGATGCTGTCAGCCAAGGAAAGTTACACTAGCACAGTTTTTTTCTTGGATAATGTGCCACGTGTTCGAGATCTTTTTCCCGATCCACTCGACACCAAAACGCGCGTTTGCCAGCATTGCGGAGTTTTATTTGCGGAACAATGAGAACAAGCATGCGGTTGACTAGTTGAATTGTTCCGGCTTATTTTCATGGACCGGGCCGCAGCACACGGAAATACTTTTACTTCCCTTCCTGTCCTCGCGAAATAAGCGATTATGGGTGTGCTTCTGATGGCCACGGGCGTAATGGAGGTCGTGGTAGCGACTTGCATTGCCTGGTGATGCTGGTTTCATCTTCTCCTCATCTGCTACACTCTAGTTGGGTACCATAGGTCGGCGTAAAGTGTAAGGGTTTGGTTTCTATGTACACATTACAAACTTTCTTCCTTGTTTACGTGCAAAACGTGTATACACTTTATAAGTTTTTGAATCGCGGAAGACGTTGGGGGCACAATTTATACAACTGTAGAAGAAGACCAAGACGACCTTTTAAGAGAGACTAAGATTAACAACAAGAACTGCAACATCAGGGAAGATGATGTTGATGTTGAACTTGTTGAAAAATAAAGAATTATATCTATGATTTTTTTAATCGGGCTGAAGCCACGCATACTTCCTTTTGTGTAGACGATTCTTGTCACTTGCTGCGCTTTGCTGTAGAAGAAGTCCCGACAATTTTGTAGTTTTTCACCACTTTATAGTTCCGTAGTATGTTCCTTGATGATTTCAGTATGCGCTTGGTTGTAGAATGTGAAGAAGTGTTGTTGCAGGAGCGACGCTGTTGAAGCACACGTGCCAATTCCATATAATTTGCAGCCTGAGTTGTAAAAAAAGTGCAGCCGCAGTTGCTCGCCTTGCCCTACTAATAGGCGAGTCGTTGTGATTGCTGTACCTACTACAACGATGATACATAGCGAATCATACAGCTCGCGCTTTCCACCTTCTGCACATGTACTATGCGTCGAGCTCGAGTGCGAGTGGCCACAAAAATTATTAATACGGGTGCTGCTACGTCTACTTCTTACCGGCACTAGTACACGACCGTGTACTATTGTCACGGAAAAATACCGCTTTCCTTTCAGCCACCTGCATAATTACTTTCGATTTTTGCCTGTCAAAGCCGCGGATGTTGTACCAGGGCCGTAAGCAACAAGAAGCACCATTCTACTTGCACAGAGAGCTCGCTCGTGCTCATGCGTATCTATAATCAGGAATGTACAAATTAGACTCGTCAGGCGTTACTTCGTTCTCAGCCAGTATGAACGACAATAACGAGCACAAGCCAGTTATAAGCTTGCGCGGCTGTTGTAGTTGCAAGAGGCGCTGGAGCTACCTATCATGACGTCTGTCATCGATGTAGTAGTAGTTGCCTCTGCCTGGACCTGGTTGATGCAAAGGTAGCTTTGCTTGACGAGACTTATGAGATGGCTCATCATGGTATCCTATCGATCATAACTAGTCCACCTCCCACAGGATGAAACTACTAGAAGGAACGCAAATTTAAAGAGAAAAACATGATAGATTTATGAAAATTGTGCCCGGCCGCCTACCTTAGCGACGTCCAGGGAATGTACGTAAAAAGAACCTCTTTTTTTGGTTGAAAGGAAAACAAGCTGGCGCATTTTTCGTTTTCATCACGACCGCGAGGACTTCATCCCAAAGTTTGCGATCGCACTGCCGCGATGATGTCTGCCACTTTCAGTGCACTTATTTATGCAGGTTTTTTCTTTGTCCGGAAAATCCGTAACTAACACCCGCCGTAGTTGCTAGAAAGTTCGGTTTTTGTCACGAAGGTCCCTAGAATGAAAGGCCTCAATGATCTGTTGACTCAGTTTTTCCTTTCTGTTGATGCGAGTCGAGTGAAGTTGTACGAAGTTCAAGCGTCAAAGCGGCCCTCTCAACCTGTGTACGATGAGAGTTGTAGATTCAGATTCTGTTGAGCAATAAACTCCTTTCTCGGACTAGCTGTCTATCTCTGAGAGCTGAAGTAGAAAACTGAGCGGTGTAAGTCGTAGTGCTAGTACTTCTGCACGACCTGTCTTGTATGACATCTGTAGAAGCGTTAGTACAGCCTTCTTGCTCTTCCGGGGAGAAAGACACGTAAGAAATCTAGCGCAAGAACAGCACCATTATGCACCTGCCTCGCACACAATTTTACTTCCGCTATCTCCACCGCTTTTAAACCTTTTGTTTTATTTCGTCTCCCCAAGAATCGGAATCCACTTCTTTCGGATTACATATTTTTGCAACAATTTCAAAAATTTTCTCTACTCCTCTGCTAGTTGTTTTCCTTCGAGAGGTAGGATAGTGTGGCGAAACCTCTCATGGTGCGTGTCAGCATCCGAAAAAAAAGAAGTCCAATAAGGAAAAAAATCCGGAGCTAGCCTTTGCCTTCGGTCGCTGCGTAGGAAAAAGTCGCTGCACTCGTAGCTCTCGTTCATCTCCGCGAGCACAGCCACCGTCCGCCCGTATGCATTGCAAATAAGGTATCGTACTGGTATAAATTGCATTGCAAATTTTTTTAGCATGAGAGCTGCAATTTGTCATGCTGTTTTACCTTAAGGATAAGATTTGTCATGCATAATTGCAATAATTTGTACGAGTGCGATACTTTTGCACAGGATAGCCCGTCATGTTGACCGACAACGAGAAATCGCTGAAGGACCAGTATCCCCGAGAATGGGCGATTTTCCGGTCCATTGACATCAACAGCGACGGCTATCTATGCATTGCATAGAAAAGTACTTATCGTACTAGTGCCAGCTGCAGATGTCACTGCATGACAAAGTTTTCTTTGCAGTGGTAAAAGGGACGAACAAAGTGGAATTTGTAATGCTGACTAATTTAGATGACCAGGTGTTGTGTCATGCGGTAATCCAATTTCTACAAATTATGTTTATGATAACTACTTTTGCACAGCATATTACGTCTCGGAAGACGAACTCGCCCTGATGTGCCGCCAGCTCGGGATCCACCCGACCATATCCCGGGACATCGCCCGGACACTCTTCGAGTATCCCACGAAAAAAGTGTTACAGTTACACATTTGTAGTGAATTCAGCAACACAAATTTCTCTGCATGAGTGAGAAAACTTGTAATGCAGAAATCCTACGGGAAAACACCCATAAGACGAGGACCCTACGCATATCCGGCATGACAGAGCTTGTCTGTCTTGCTTGGCCTGCACCACAATGTGTTACTGTAACACTTTTTTCTTCGATATCGAGGACATGCTGATGAGTGAAAACTACCGGTCGCGGAAAAAATCAAATTTGGGCATATGTCCTGCTCAAACGTTACAATCTCAAACGTTGCGAATAGAATGTGGGTTTTGTATTGCATGATGAGCATGACAGACTCGGACAGCATTCCACTTTTTGCAATATAAATTTTGCCAGATTGTAGTGCGGATTGGGACTCCAGAACTTGTCATGCGCAATCCTGTGGGAAGAGGCTAGATCATGCACTCTTGCATCACAGATTTCCGTATTGTATTGTAACGTTTGAGATTGTAACACCTGAGCAGGTTATAGGGCACGACCGAAATGGAAAAGGCGAAAAGCCGAACTGCTCTGACCGACGACTTGTTCGATAACGGTAGTAGTTACGGAATGTGCAAAAGTATCGTTGTGCCAACCAGTGGTAGTTGCAATTCTGCCAATTTGTTTCTCCAACAACAAATGGAGTTTGTCATGCTGTCCGGGAAAGGAAATCGAGTGTGTCATGCACACGCTGGAGATGATAAGGAAAGACATGTTCTGTCACGACGAGGCACGATTGCTATTGCAATTTAAGTACGAGCTCGATACTTTTGCTCAGGATAGCGCTACCAGACCTGTCAACGGGGAGGGGGAAGCGAGTCCGTTGCACGGAAACCCAATCGTGTTGAAGACGCCACAGAAGAATAGAGGAGTGGAGGTAGAAGTTGACAGTTTCTCTAGTTTCACTTTGGTTCTTCTTCTCCAACATCTTTCTTCAGTTTGTGATGTTAATATTGGAAGTGCTTAGCCTATACGCGTCCAAGCTCATTTCGCATGACAAAAGTATCGAAGCACGACCACTCATGGCAAAAATCACAAAACCTCAGTCTATCGACCTGCTGGATAGCGACCAGTTTTCCCCGCTCCAAAGGACCAAATCGGCACAGCTGCGCAAAGAATTTGCCGATTCCGGCGACCCTGGGCTGCGATTCGAAGACATGCTCGAGATGTTCTCGGAAATTTACGCCGTGAGGCGCATGGCTCGCGAGCGGCAGTGGCGGCGGTGCGTCGGGCTGGGAGTCGCGGGAAATGTCGCTGGGCACATGGAGATGGCGGGAGAAGCGCCAGCGAAGGGCGCCCAGCCGGTGGCGGTGGTGGAGAAAAAAGAGGTATTTTTTACGTATGAATGTTGGGAGGTAGTTTTTCTGATGCAAGAACTACAGCGTCTGTTGGACATGCGCAATTATGTCGCTTTGCAGATTTGTTTTTTCGTGCATGAACTACAGATGAGATGTTGAACTTGAATCACTCTCATACATTAACAGACCAAAGCCCCAACACCCGCGGCGATATTTGCCTTCTACGTTCCGGAAGCCAACGGCGATCACAGTCCCACCAAGTTATCCCACAAAAATTAAACTGTTTCACTGTAACTGCAAGTAGTACGTAGGTGGAAGACTTTGCATCACAAGTTTGCTCTACATCAAGAGGAAAATCTGCCATGCGAGCTTCCTAAAGGACAACACATTCAAAAATGTATTTATCTTGCATGTCTAGGTCTAGCAAGGCAAACACACTTCTGTGTTGCGTCGTCCTTCCTCTCCATGGCAACTTCACAGTGAAAGAAAATTTTTTTTCTTGCGATACAAGTCTGCGTCGATGTACTTGCCGAGCAAAAAGAAAAACTTATCCCTCTCGTCCCCCAGCGCGGGCGCGGCAGTCCAAACAGTCGCGGCGAAAATGCACGAGTATGATAGGAGCGCACTGCTGTCTTCCGAAGAGGAAAAGGAACTGAGTAGGAATCAGAACAACAAAGACGAAGCACCCCCGTCCCCTCCCGCAGGAACAAGCAACGACAAAACTGCAAAAGACATTATGCATTGCAAATATGTCTGGCTCTGGAAGAGTCCAAACTTGTCATGCAAACTCTGGGTCTGGATTACGCAAAAATTTGTGTTGCATGAAAGCCAAAAGCTGTCTACTTTTTGCTATGCAAATAGCAAGGTTCTCATGCAGAATAGGCATCAGGAGACCTGAACAAAACTTGTAATGCTCATGTGCGCACTCCAGAGCATCTGTGTGATCCAAAAGATGCATGACAAACTTGCAAAATCTTCCAGACCCAGACAAATTTGCACTCGATAGACATCGCGAGGGAGCAATCCAATTCGAAGCTGCCGCCCGAGAAAGAGGTAATCAGATTACGAGAACAGTCCGCGGATCAGGCGTCATGTAAGGTACCAGAAATGATCGCCGGCAATCCTTCCATCCCCTATGCCATCGATTTGAGGAGCAACCCGGACGGGAATGGTGATGACGTGCTGCTTTCTCCCTCAGGCGAGCCGCGCGGACACGCGAAATCGATCGCGACGATCGAGAAATTGCTGGATGAGCAGCAGGTGCTATGCAAGAACAACGCAAAAGTATCGTTCTTCTTAGTAGTGATAATTGCGATACAAATTAGCTCAGCATGATGACAAATGGAATTTGTCATGTTGATTCACCTTGAGAAGGAGACTTGTCATGCATCGTGCCTACGAGGCGTTGGGTTACCCGGTCGGCAAAGCCGATCCACCGATGACGATGATCATGTCTACGATGAAGCGCGACCCTTTTGCAATGCATAGGCGCAGGTGAAGGACAATTCCGTTTTGCAGCACATCATCGAAAGGCTGAACCGATTTCCCGTAACCAACGCGGTGATTGACTATCCGAAAGAAGGGGCCAACATCCAGGTGGAACCCGAAGTCGCGATTTACTGCGATATTCTGTACAATACCGCGGGCGAAGCGTGTCTATGCATTGCAAACGTGTCTGGGTCTGAAATTGGAATGCAAGAAGACTTCAAGGACAGCAAGGGTTTCTTGTTTTTGTGATGCATAGAATAGATACGATTCTCCATTTTTTTTTCTGCTGCGAAACTCATATTACCACGAATGAATCTGCAACAAGAAACCTCGCCGCAAAACTTCTCATGCTGTTCCGCCTTGGTGCAAGCGGCTCCACTACTCTGCGATTTTTATTCGAGTAGTCGCAACACAAGTATAATCCAGTAGACCCAAACAGTATATTGGCAAGGCATAGTTTTTGAGGAACGACGAAAGGGCCCTGGACGAGGACGAGGACGATCTGGAGGATAGCTTGAACAACGGAATTAAGG
The DNA here is from genome assembly GCA_905178155.1 of Amoebophrya sp. A120. NCBI lineage: Eukaryota > Dinophyceae > Syndiniales > Amoebophryaceae > Amoebophrya > Amoebophrya sp. A120. The sequence goes on along the minus strand of CAJINV010000012.1, from coordinate 1,864,918 downwards.
AACTCTCAATAGTTACATTCTGAATTGTTGCATTGACATGATGAACATGAAGCTACTTCGCTTGACAAATTGATTCGCCGAGGAGGGCAAACAGCATGGAGACCTGTGGTAAAATTGCGATGCGAGTGGAGGTAAAAGCTGCTCCCCGCTTTATTTACTTTTGCTATTCTTGTATCACAAACTACTCATGTAACAGTTGAGAGCGCTAACGTTTGAGAAAACTCCATAGGAAAGTTTGGTGGATTGTTAAAATCCATGAAGTCCGAGTCTTCGTCGATCAACTTCAAGCTCGACGGCGAGGGGAACCCACGGCCGCCCAGGCAGGTCTTGGTGGAGAAGTTAATCCCACGGAAAATCGCCGCTTTCAACGACTTATGCAATGCAAAAGTATCGCACTCGTAGTAATTGCAGTTATGTATTAATACGTCAATCAGCACTACAAATTCCATTTCTTACACTGAGGAAATTTGTAATGCAATTGCTATATATTATATTCATGCGAAAAAAGAGGTAGACAGAGGGTAAACAAGAGGTGGCCGAGAGGTCAAAAAGAGGTCGACAGAGGTGGAAAGGTGGCGCGGGACCCCATTCGAGAGGGTCGGCGAGAGGGTGCGCGAGTATAGCCCGCCGAAGCGCTCACCCTAAAGCGCCGCCTAAGTGCCTGAGAGGGTGCAGAGAGGTCAAAAAGAGGGGGCGCGAGAGGTCGACAGAGGTGGAGAGAGGTGGCGCGAATAAGGGGCGACCTCTCGCGGACCCTCTTGGCCACCTCTCGGCCACCTCTGTCGACCTCTACCCGCGAGCATAGCCGGATTATTAGCGGGGACCCCCAAAAGAGGCCAAAGAGAGGGTCTGCGGAAGGTCTGCGAGAGGGTAAAAGCACACCCAAGCGGACGCGAATCCGCATGGCAGTCCCCATATTTGGCATTGCAGGCCATTCGCGAACTTGTCTGGTTCGGCGCCTTTCCGCGCCACCCTCACTCTCGCGCACCCTCTCGCGCCACCCTCTCGCGCACCCTCTCGCGCCACCCTCTCGCGCCACCCTCTCGCGCCACCCTCTTGCGCCACCCTCTCGCGCAACCCTCTCGCGCCACCCTCCCGCGCCACCCTCTCGCGCTACCCACCCTCTCGCGCTACCCTCTCGCGCCGGGCGGCTTCTGTTCGCCCCCGGTGTTCTTTTCAGCTGCTCCCTGCGCAGAGCGCCCACAGGCGCGGGAAGCGCGCAAGTGGTCCTGCGGGTTGGCGCGGCGCAAACTCCACTATGTTTCGTTGTGCAGGACTCCAGTATGTTCCGTTGTGCACAGGCCCGTGGCGTTGTGGTCCGATCGGCAAACTGTCTTGCCCCGGCCCAACAGCCTTGCGCTCCGGCGGCAGCCGGAGCATGGCTGGTTCGTACTAGTGCGATGCTTTTGCAATTCATACGACTGCTCAATCCGACAGCTGCGGAACAGTGAGAAACTCAGCGAGAAGAAAAACTGGGGACACGGCAGCAAAGGTACTTGTAATTATACAAATGCATTGATTTTTCTTCACGACGATGAGAAATTTGTTCTGAAGATCATGCACCGCTTTGTTCTTATGTAGGAGCTAGAGGTCGTAGTGCGCTGGACCACATGTCGAGAAATCATTTTGTCCTCGCATCAGTGTCGATGAAATAAGTAAATGCGGCGCAGCGACATATCTACGTCATTACTTACGTTATACCCAGGTATATCGCTGAACGCGTTTCCCTTGCAGAATCCGAAGAAAGATTTTTCCCCGCACGGCCTGGCGGGGAGACTCGTGTTGGCGAGCTATGTGAAACGAGGGGAGGAAATTCACGCGTACACAAAAGCCGCGCCGGCGAGGAACTACCTGATGTTTTACCAGCCTCTGCTGAAGTGGATCACAGAGCAAATGAATTACCAGCAGAGCAAGGATAAGTGGGAGGTATCTAGATTATAGGTAGAAGCAGCTCATCATCGTACTAGTACAACTACATTTTCATCTTTCCGGTTTGCGGCGCTTCCGTCATGCGCATGTCATGTCTCCACCTGAGGCTGTAATTATAACTCTTTGCAGATCTACTTACGACTCGTGGTGGCCTGGTGAAGATGCTGATGGCATTTCAAATCCACACCCCCCGAATGTCAACAGAACAAAATGCTGGAATTTGCTTGAAGCTGCTGTATCGCATGACAAATTATTCTCTCAAACAAAAACAGGACATCAACGAGCTGCTCGAAGCTTGCGATTACCCGATGTCGTGCTGGATCGCATTGGGCGCGGGGGAGTACACGGACTGGGGCATGAAGCATTTTATGCAGCCAAAGGACGAAACGGTTGTGGTGATCTACGACGAGATATCCTGTGCAAAAGTATCGTACTCGTAGCAATTGCATTTATGCATTGCAAATCTCCTTCTCAAGATAAATCAGCATTACAAATTTAGATTTGTAATGCTGCGCTAAATGCAATTTATGCTAGTACGATGCTCTTGCACTGCATACGAGAGCGTCTTTCCAAAAGGCCCGGACTTCGAAGAAATCAAGTCTCTCTTCAACGTATCAAATGTAAAAATGTCTGGGTCTGGAAGATTCTGAGACTTGTCATGCATGTTTTGCATGACTCAGGATGTCTGTAATGCACGGCCTAGCATCACAGATTTTTAGAGGGCCTCCTGATGCCTACTCCGCATGACAAACGCCCTACCTCCGCACTAGTAGGTGGAAACAGGGTTGCTAAGTTAAAGACTGCGCTAAGGCAGCGCCCCCCTTCCCCAAGGGGCCCCCCCGGGGCGGGCGCGGTGGCGGCTCTGCTAACGCGGAGCTTCAAAGTCCGACTCTACCTATGCGCATAAAAAGGGCACGCGGAAGCAGGTCGGTAAAGTGCTTGAAAGGGGCATGCTTTGGGGTTGCCCGTCATCGTGATAGGGTCAACGTGTGTGACCAATAGACCCCCTGTATATCATAGCGCGCAACCGACCACAAAAGCAGTAGCGTTTAACGTTTGTAAGAATAACCCCGCAAGGCAACACTGGAGCTCCACCTTGCTCGCGGGCTTGGATGGTAAATCAGGTCAGCCACATCTAACGCCCACTGGCCGTATACACGCGTAAGAAATCGGAAACGGTTCAGCGGATGCGGTCGGGTGGTATCTGTAGGACGTGGAACGGGTGTCCACCTAGGGGTATTGGCAGAGGCTAAATCTGTTCTAACGCCACGGTATTGGCAGAGGCTAAATCTGTTCTAACGCCACCCTGACAGGAGTCAAATGTCAAAACGAAACGAAACGCGTAGCACAGAGTCGACTCCTCTTGCTGGTCATGCAATACAGATTTTTTTAGAGTCCAAAGGTAGCATCACAAGTTCCAACCTTCCAGACCCAGACACTTTTGCATTTGATACAACGACCACGGACACGCTATCCTAAGTAAAAACGTGCTCCCCGCCACCCGAAAGTCGATTTCACGATGGAAAGAACTATGCTTACACAATAAAGCAACAAGTAGTACGTTTATTTCTGTGTGGGGCGCATGACCAGTTTGTGCAAAAATCCTGTTCAGCTAGCGCAGCCGCATTGGAGGAAGTTGGTCACCTTATCCTGACTTTTGCATGGTAAACTCCACCGAGAATGAGTTAGAAGCTGCTCCCTGATATGGGTCTACGTTTGAGAATGGGGCTGAGCCTGAGAGCTTGCAGAGATATTGCACGACAAATCTGGCGACGTGGGCGCGTTTTTACACTGGATACAGATCGAGGTGAATGGGTTAGTCGCGCTGCACCAGACCTTCGTTTTAGAAGCGTGATAGTACTTGCAAAGTTCGTACATTTCGCCTTTGTTTTCAGGGAGCAGCAGGAGCACAACAACTACAAAAGGACGTAGTTGTACCCTGAAGACTGGCGATGAGTGCGTGTGCGAGTGGTTATTGTACTAAAAGACAAATGCTATACCTATACATGTCGACCACCACCTGTAAGATTGAAGTTGCAATATGGATCGATACGCATAGAAGAAGTAGTAAGTAAGTACTACGAAGAAGCTCTTTTGATGTTGTCAGATTTGTCACAAGGTCGCGTCAACATCCTGAACCTTATCCGCTGTACTGATAAGTAATTTTCTTGCAACTCGTTCCTCAAACTTTTTCAAAAATGCTTCCCGACCCTGTACTAGGTAGATTTGTGTCGATGTAGAAAATGTAAAAATAAAAGTAAAAAATGAATCGCGTTGAAGATATTGCCTCACGACTTTGTTGTTTCAGTTCGTCTGATGTTTTGAGACGGCTGGAAGAAAAAATAAAGGGAATAAGTAAAAGATAGTTCGCAATTTTTGTACGATTTTTTTGTGCACGAGCACAAAGACAAACAAAAACGATAGGAGTTGGAGTCAGAAATAATTTTATCGAAGCAAACAAATATTTATTCGAAAACCAGCCCACGAGGACCCGGTCCGACTTGTTGTTCCCCGATGAAGGAGTGCGAAGATGCACAATATCGTGCGCGTTCTATACGACTGCTCTGTGGTTCACCTCCGTCTGCGTACATCAGATACATGAATACACGGCGAAAGTACATCGGGTTGTGGTGACGTGGGTGCTCTCCGAGGATCGATCCTTACACGTTGATCCAAAAACTAAAGGCTTTCTTAGATGAAGTTGAAGATCTACTTCGCACTTCTTGTTACAGATCAATCTCGATACTGATCATCAGCTGCTCAGTTTCTGACAAGACAGACAATTTCGCTGGTCTAGAAAATTGGTTGGCCACAAATAACGACGCACCATATTTATGACTCAGCGATCACCAACTTCGAAGCGCCGTTTGTTCTTGTTGTAGTGTCTTTTTAACAAAATTTTTTCATAATGCTAGAACTACACTCACACCTATGGATCCGCATTTCAATTTTTTTATTTGATTGGTGCTGAGTTTTTAGGGCCTGCTCTAGCCTCAGACAGCGAACGGTTTGAATTAAGTACTTTGTCCCTACTTCCACGACTCGGAGCTAATATCGAAGCAAAAAATCACAGAAAATGCTCTCCTCTCTCGACGCCAACGCGGTCATCAGCCGCGTTGAAGGGGTTTTCCCGTCTGACAATTTTCCTTCTACAGCATCTACTTCAGGGTCAAAACTCCAAAATTCAGCGGCCGTTTTGTCAACCACGAACAAGCGGAAACCGGTCGACCCGAGCCTTTCTGGCGCCGACAAAACCTTCGCTGAAGCGTTGAACAATCAGGATCTACTATCCTGAGTAAAAACATCCCCACCCCAGAGTTGTCATGCAGATTTGCGATTACAGGAATGTTTGCAATGCGCAGCTCTACGAGAGGCATTTCCAATCGTGTTTTGGAATCTGTAATGCTGTAAACAAGATGAGAAAGTGGCTTTCTCATGCAGCATCCCTTGCTAACCAGCACTACACTGCAGATGGAAACTTGTCATGCATAAGTCCCAAACCTGGCAGATTTGTGTTGCAGATTTACCAAGAACTTGACTATGGGGTGGGGACGTTTTTACTCAGGATATCTACAGCAGACGCTCGCAGCCGTGCTGGCCTTCGGTATTCAGAAGTACAATGAAGAGACGAGCCAAACCGAGCAAAATAGTAACCAGGTCGTTGCGGTGAACAAAAATCTGCTGCTGCTGGAAAGCCACTTGCTTGGCATGGTGGAGAAGAGGAAACAGCATGACTACGTCGCTTTCGTGTCCGAGGTTGGAAATTTTCTGTGCAAGAGGCTCCGAAAAAACTTCCCCACAGCTGCAGGGGCGGCCGCAACGACAAAGAATCATGCGCCGACGTCAAGCTCAAGCGGCGACGGCAATTGGGCCGACTCAACTACTGCATCAACCTCCGACGACGACTATCCTGTGCAAAAGTATCGTACTCGTCATATAAATGCATTACAAAGTTCCTCAGCATGAAAGATAAAATTTGTAATGCGGATTTACCTTAAGAAAAAGATTTGTAATGCATGATTGCAATACGAGTGCGATGCTTTTGCAATGCATAACGACGACAGAGACCGGTATTTTGAGCAACTGGCCGAGTTTTACCGGCAGGAGGTGCGGAATATCCTGTGCAAAAGTATCGCACTCGTAGTAATTGCAGCCACGCATTACAAATCTTTTTCTAAAGGTAAAACAGCATTACAGATTTTATTTCTCATGCTGAAGAAATTTGTAATGCATGTATACGAATACGATACTTTTGCTTTTGCAATTCATACGGAAACTGCCGAATCAAGCGTCCGACCTCCCGGTCATGGTTCAGTTTCAAACCCTTCTAATCACCGAGCTTCTCTTCCTGTACCGAAAACTGCAGAAGGAAGATTTGTCCCGGTTCGTTTTAGAGAATTTTTTCCACCCCTTCAAACGGATCCAGCAGCTACCCTCGAAATCGACTCGGGAAGAGTTGGTGAAAGCCGGTTTTTTGGTGGAAGAGGAGTCAATAACGAACCAGTTGGAATCGAAACTTGCCCTGAGCTTATCAAATGCAAATATGTCTGGGTCTGAATCTGGAAACTTGTGATGCTAAAATGTGGATGATGGAAACGGTTCCGAATGCAACCTAGCACGACAACTCTCCGTCTCCAGCGTATGCATGTACAAAAGAGGCTACGACTTTTGTTGGTTTCATGCAATACAGATTTCCTAGGTATCGAGCGCTAGCATTACAGGTTCCAACTTTCGAGCTCCAGACCTATATTAGAATGCATAGAGCTATTTGAACCCCAAAATCTCCTACCCCTTCGCCGTGGAGTACGCTAGGGTTTTGCTTTCGCAGGGGAAATTGGCGGAATGCGTCAGAAAGTTGGAGTACGCGATACAGTTTGTGGTGCTGGCCGCACAGAGTGGGAAGTCCTCGAGTGGAGGTGGAGAAACAAATACAGGCAACGTCAGTCAAGAACAACCTGAAGAAGTCGATAATGACCCAACTACAACATCTTCGGCGGAAAAAATCCACGAGGCCGCGGTAAGCAGCACAATGCAGCGGCAATTGCGAATCTTGCTCCGGATGTACGTGCCGGTCAGGTTAGTGTGTGGGAGGAATTTTCAGCCAGATGACGTCCGATCTGATTTGATAGGAGCGGAAATAACAGCAACAGGGACGCAAGATGATCAAGCAGAAATAAGGACTACCCCGAACATCACCAACGGGGGTGACCGTGGCCCGGACTTCTTTTACAAAAAAGCGCTCACCGAAGTATGCACATTGCAAAAGCACCCTCGCGCGGCTCGTAGAAATTGCTTGCATGCATGCATCAATTTGTATTGCTGAATTGCATGCATGGATCAATTTGTATTGCAGCTGGCTCAAGTATTAAGAGAGTAGAAGATTTGGCATGATACATGAATTATAATTTTTGGAACAATAACAACTACGAACTCGAGACCATGCTTTTGCACTGCATACGAGCTGACCGATGGAGACTTCTACGAGATTTTGAAGGACAAATACGAAAATCTGTCCATTGCGATAAACTCGGGGAACTTGCAGCTCTTCGAGACGGAATTCGCGAAACACCGCCAGTTTTATTTCGACCAAAAGTGTGATGTGCAGATTTTGCAAAAGGGGAAGCGCCGATGTTGGTTCAATTTGATCCGATCAGTGTACTATCTGATTCGGAGAAACAAGCAAATATCCTGTGTAAATAAAAACGTTCCCACGACGAGGGCCCCGGAGCTGATGAAGAAGATGTCATGCAGACTTTTTGTATCTACAGACATGACACATTTGTAATGCGCATCTCCATGAGAAAAAAACGAACGCTTTTAGTTGTGTTTTGACATCTGTGATGCTTCAAACGGGATGAAGAGATGATGGCTTTGTGATGTTTGTTTCCTGGCTAAACTGCTCGTCTACACTACAGGGAGAAACTTGTCATGCGTGGCTCCCAATAATGCCTAAAGATTTGTGTTACAGAAAAGTTCCTAACTTCACTTGGCCCTGGGTCATCGCCGGGGACGCGACTACTTTTCCACAGGATAGCCGATGGAGAAAATTCAAGCGGAGGAGACACCGGAGAAGGAAATCTTGACAATCGCGAACAAAAAGGGAATATCACTAGAGGTGTTCATCCACTGTTTCCAGAAATACGATCCCAAAATGGCGGCTTTTGAGGAGGATGTGGCTGCGGCGATTGTCGAACTGTGCAGCATCAAGGCCTTGCGGTGCTACGGGAGCTGGAACAAATTCGGCTTGGTTTTTGATGAGAAAAAACCTTTTGACCAAAGGCCGCTGTTGTAATGAAGGACAATTTGAGTCGTGAGGGCTGTACTTAATTACAATTGAAGATCACGATGTTGGGAGCTGAAGCGCCGCTGCGTCCTGTGGTCGAAGTAGAGCAACGGCAATTTTTTTTTAAACCATCAGTAAGCAATTGGACGACCGAGCACGATTTTTTTTACATAAAGTACTGGTGGAATTACAGTTACACGCGTTGTTGCCATAGAACGAACATGAGGCATCACCTCCTCTCGCCAAGGGCCGCTAGTGAACGAGTGGTAAAAAGATTCAACATCAATAGCACCTTTGGAGCACATCTTCAAGTCGGCATCGCGTCCGGCATTATAGCTTCCTGTGTTATGATCTCGTCCTTGAATACCCATTGAGAAACTGCAGAAATCAGGTCCAAAAATTAGGTAGGTCGTCGCCTCTTGAGATACTCCCGAGGTCGTATTGCTGGACGAAGTAGAACACAGAGGGCCGCGCCAAACTCTCACTCGTCGGTCCGTGTTGTGGATCACGACCAGCGCGTTTCGTCTGAGCTGTACTTCTCCGCCTCTATCACGATCCAAGCAAGAAAACTTCACAAGACAAACACTTGATGTTTTGATGCGATATCGAGGTCGTCCTCTGATCAAGAAATGACAACAGTAAAAATTGGCGCTCCTGTGTTACTAGTAAGTAGCTGCATCAGAGTCAGTTTGTGATCGGCAGAGTCTAGTACAACATCGTGTGAAGTGTCTATCTTGAAAGAGCTGCAGCGATAGACCCCACAGAATCAAAATCATTGGTCATTTGGGTTGTACTTGTAGTTTCGAAAAAATAAAATCAAGGCGAGACCACAAGATCAGGCATGATACAGTTAGAGACGAAAATGCTCTTGTAGTTCAGGTCACCGTGGCGCTCCTGCGAGCCATCTACCGCAGGCGGGGGCTTTTACTCTCTGTATCGAAGAGCATAAAACATATTCAAGCAGTGGGTCTGAGCCTGATCGTCTTCGTGTAATACTTTTTGTTCTGCCTGATAGGTATAGATCTCGGTGTACAGCTCGAAAACGTGCATGAGGCTTTTGTACTACTTCGCGACCAGAAATAATACAACTAGAGTCTATATCTACTGTTTATTCCGGGACCGAGAACCAGAAAAATGACGTGGGAGACAACGACAAAGAAACCAAAGCCAGAAGCCAACGTGAACAAGGGACCGGCCAAACCCGCTGGAGTTCCACAAGTCTGCGCCTTCTGCAACCAGGTATCAAATGTAAAAATGTCTGGGTCTGGAAGAATTCGCGACTTGTCATGCAGCTTTTCCATGACCCATGAGGTCTGGAATGCAGGACCGAGCATGACAGATTCTGTGCGATCTCTCTCATGCCTATCCTGCATGAGAAACACCCCGCCGACTTGGTCAAAACTGGACGACTTTTGGTAATCATGCAACACAGATTTATGCGTGCTTCAGATTTAGCATGACAAGTTGCATTCTTCGAGACCCAGACATTTTTACATTTGATACCAGGTATTCGCTTCCAAAAATGTGCTGTTTCGCCACCTGCGCTTTGGGACGAGCAGCGGCAATACTAAAGACGGGGGAACCTCATCCAGAACAAGCGATTCCGAATCTTCATGTGCCCAAAAGGTCGCTGCACTTGGCGGGATTCAGTTCGCGGGGAAACACGCACCGAGTCGTGGGGATGCGATCAAAGCGCTCGTGAGCGACGTGGTTGTATCAGGACCTTGTGCTGAAGATGTTGGTGCAGTCGTACCACTTTCGCCGCAAAATATTGAGAGCTCGTTGCCGCTCGACATCAAGAAAGAAAAGATGACAAGCACGTCAAGCACGACCTTCTTGTCAACATCATCTCCCAGTATTTCTACCTGCAGCACGACAAGTCGTGCAGAAGACCAACAGCACACGACTAGCAGCAGCATGGACGAGCAGGACGTCGGCCACGATTCGGTTGCTATTGATGTCGCAAGAGCAGACAAAACAGTGGCTCGCGGAGGTAAAAGTTGCGAACAGGCTGGGGGATCGACGAGCTCGGTCTCCTTGCAAGAGAGAGGACAACCTCCACACCTCGAAATTATAGCGGACCAAATCGTCGCGAAGAAGAGGAAGACCACCGCGCTTGTTCCACCTGGTGGCAGCAATTCTACAAGAAATAAGCACCCTCCAAACAAGGCGGAGCGGTACCGCGCCTCCGGGTTTTCCACGAAACCGGAACAGGAGCTCTGGATGGGCGGCATTCCGCAGCGGTACGCGTCGGTCCGCCAACTCCGGCAGTTGATCTGGGAAAATCTAGTTACCGACGAAGAAAAGCGATGGACGGTGCACGTAAAAAAACTCGTGAAGAAAGGGTACCGGAAAAACGCGGCGGAGCCCTGGACCGCTTTCGCGATTCTGTACCAAAAGGAAAAATAATGTCCTCTCCCCAACATTATCAAGATGGAAGTCTGTCGTGTTGCGGCGTTTGCTGTGTACACAAATCGAACTTGTTGTCTCGCAGTAGAGAATAGCGCACAATAGATCCTAAGCCCAGGCAGGGGTTTTTCAGTGTAGGCACCTAGCATGGAGGCAGACGTGTGCTGTCCTCTAGGCCCGCCTTGCAGCATTTTTACAAATCGCCTGCATAAAAGCGCAGCGGACTCTCAGCCTATGCCTTTGCCTTCTTGTTTCATGACAGACTCAGACAAAATCTACGCCACAAATGATTTTCAGAAGGGTGCACGTGCAATAAGGGGAGGGGGTTATTTTCCTCACAATATTCTGGCACTCAAAACTAAGGCTGAGGCGGAGCGCGTATTGGAAATCTTGAATAATCGGGTGTTGGTGAAAGGAGAAGACCGGATAGACGACGTAAAGGACGAGGATTTCAAATTCTTCCTGCGCGCAAGGCAAGTAACGAAACCGATGACTTCTTCTGGGACTAAAACTAATTTGCAAAATGGAAAAGGAGAACAAGCATCGACAACATCCGATACTTGGGGAAGGGGAAGCTATATTAATGCCTCTGACGCCGACAAGAAAGAAGATGCTACAACTTTTACACGGCCGCAGCCAGGCTCAGCAGGTGGAGAGCAACTCCAAGCCGAAGCTGTAGGCCTTGAAGAGAGCACAGAGACCTTCTCGCCAGAGCATCAAGCTCCGTTATACGCAGGGCAATCACCACCGCTTTTCAACCGGTTGATGGCTCTACCCTTAGAGCAACTGGTGGAACGCTGGCGAATTCTTTCCGAGGTTATTGATGTTGAAGATGTGGACAAGGTACAACAAGATACAGAAGATACGAACGGAGGAGCTGCGTCGTCTTCTTCTTCATTGTCCGTCTGTAAAAGGAGCACCAATTCTGGGGTCGATGTTGCTCCCGTAGCGAAGATGAAAACACAGACCACGACGAACAGTGGCTTAAATGATTTCGATGCGTCCTTATCCGCGCTGATTTCGACGCTGAAACTTGAGCTGAAGACGGCGCTGGATTTTGGCTCTTCACGAGGACCACGTGCAGGGACGACGAACGGGATGAAAAATACTTCTATGATCTCGACCAGCAACAGCAAGGGCCCGATAGCCCGGGCACTCGCGAGAATTCAAGAGTTTTGCGAAAGTAGAAATTTGACTCTGAAAACAGTGCCTACGAGTACTCCAGACGAAGTAGCGGATGGTTCTCCTCTCGGACAAATAAATCAACTACCCGACAGCCCCCACACCAGCTGCACTCTTTTCGCCACCCAGCACCTCACCGGCCGCTGTATCCCCGAACCGCTTTGCACCAAGTTGCACGAAGAACTGAAAAGACTGCAGTGGCCGGTTCAGAAGCACCGGCAAAGACTGAAATCAGACCACTACGCCGTCGTGTGGCGGGGCCGGCCGAGAGCGGAATTTCAGCAGATCTATCCGCTGTTTGAGGAGTTGATGGACTGGGCAGGATATCAACTGCAAAAATGTCTAGGTCTGGAATGTTGCCGGGTTTGTCATGCATATTTTGCATGACCCAGAATGTCTGTAATGCATGACCTAGCATCACAGATTTTTAGAGGGCTTCCGGATGCCTAATCCGCATGACAAATGCCCTCCCCGCGTAGCGCAAACTAGACTCCTCCTGCTGATCATACAATACAGATTTTTCTAGAGTCCAGAGTTAGCATCACAAGCTCCACCAAGCTTTCAGGCCCAGTCATTTTTGGATTTGATACAGGAGATAGGGAGCCTAGCCCTGGTCACCTCGTCGTCCCTTGGACGCACATTGCAGTGACGAAAAACTTCATTGGCAGCCCGCACATCGACGAGTTCGATCAGACATTCCAGTTTTGCGCCAGTTTTGGCGACTTCGAAAACGGCGGCGAGCTCTGTGTTGAGGATTGCAATGTGGAAAGGTGGACTTGTAGAGAGAGGAGAATAAAACTCCTGAAGGGAAATAATAGTACTAGAAAGCGCCAACTACATGAAAATCAGGATGGACACGAAGAAGAAACTGACGAACGGAATGAAGATGACACCCCGTCCCCCAGCGTCAATGAAGAAGATGAAAACATCAGACACTCTTCCGCTAGAATTTCTTGTGCAAGAACTGCCCGTGATGTTGAAGATTTTTGTCGGAACAATATCAACGACGATCCTCGCGGAGTAGATGACCCTCCAAATAAGCTTAAGCATCAAGCTTTCTCCACACTCTACATTTGCACGACCAAGAACCGCCTGGTCAAAGTGGATGGGAGATACGTCCACTTCGTGCGCGGCTACGACCAGCAGCCGAGTGACTGTGACGGTGGAGCAAATAAATTATCTGGAGACCGGTACAGTTTGGTTTTCTACTGCTTGGACCCCAAGGGGTACACGCCGAAGCGGGGGGCCGTGGACTGGGAATGGATGGCAAGGTCTAGTAAATCATGAACGTCCTGCTCGTTTGCAAGATTGTTTGAAACTGAAACGAGTTGTATTTCGATTTGTTCACCAGCGACTTCTGCGACCGGTTTGTTTACACAGCACAACTTGGTTGCAACGACACATCAGTCCTTGTCCTGGTGCGGTTTAGTCAGGCACAGGGCACTCATGAAGGAGATTTTACTAACTTACGTCGTGCTTACTAACTTACTTTCTCCCGCCTCGAAGTGGTCCTGTTCGTGGAACCGTGCCTGTGGTTGTGTTCTTGAAAAATCTTCACTTACTTGTCAGAAGTTGCGCAGTTGTTGAGAGACGTTGTTGTACTGGGCTTGCAAAGTGAACGAATAAGAACCACTTGCAGCAAGACGGGTGCTGTGGTAGTGTTGTATTGTCCAGCGCAGACATTTTTTTCTTCCTCCGAGTAGCAGGGCCGAGGTTGCAACTGATACTGATTAGAGACAAACGATATTTTTTTTGCTGCTGCGCATCAATCATATGATCCATCTATGCGATGTTAGGCACCACAGGGTCTTGGTTGATTGCTTGCAAGTATGTGATGTCGGTGCGTATTCATCAGCTTGTCCTTCATTTGTGCAGCTAGGAAGCAAGAAAATCGTCGGTTTTTGAAAGTTTTTTTTTCCTCGCGTGAAAAGTATATCCGGGCGTCGTGTTTTTTTTTTTTTCGTGCAAGGTAAAAAACAACAGTATCCTGCTTGCGATGCAAGCATGATGAGCTGTGCAGAAGAATAAACCGCATCAAAATATTTAAGTAATTGCAAAGCAGCTACAAGTTGCACTTGCAGTCAGTGATTCATCTCGGGCGGAGGTTAGAATAAACTTTTTGTACGGGCTAGTAGGTTTGCACTTGCTTCTCTCTAGCAAAGAAGAAGAACATGTCGGCCGCAACCCCGACCGCTATCCGGATGGACAACCCATCTTCCCCCGCCTCGCCACGCAGGTCTAAGGTGGAAATGGCGCAGGAGGGCTACGTGGCGTTTCTGAATGCCAAGCTGGCGAAATTCTCCCGCCCGCTGTGCCTCGCGCTCACCATCACCGTGCTGAACTTGATCTTTTTTGTAACCATGTTTGCCGTCCTATCAGAGTGCACAGCTACTCCCCCTCCCCCTCATTTGTAATGCAAAATACCAAAGCCACCCTTTGCCCCTTGGCATGTTTTGCATGACAAGCTCTGGCAGGAGCCCAAGTAGCACTACACTCCTGTGCAAATTTGTCATGCAAAACCTGCATTCTTGCTAACACTTGTATTGCCGTTCATGCTATACAAATGAGGGGGACCGAGGGGGAGTAGTTGTGCACTGTCATACGTCCTGATGGTTCAATGCCCCGTGGAAGAGTTCTCTTCGCTGCACATCGCTATCAACTGTAAATACGTCTGGGTCTGGAATAAAGGTTGAACCTGTATTGCGTGACTCGCATATCTAAAAAATCTGTACTGCATAAGCAGCAAATTATAAAGCACCACACTTTCGTTATGCAAGAGCGCACTTTGTAATGCGTTCTGCGCATGATCAAACGTTTGGAAACTTTGTCATGCTGCACTGCACTCAAAGCCACAGTCAATCGCGTTCGTGAGCATTCAGCATTACAAGTTTATTCCGGACCCAGACATGATATTTGCATTTGATAATCGCACCCTTCGGGCAAATCAACTGGATGATTAAAAACGACATGATCGATTGCCTCCAAATGGTGGGCTTCCTGTACTACGACACCAACATCTCATTCCCGCCGCAGCGTCGCGAACTGGAAGAGAAAACCGTGATCCTATCCCACGAAAAAACTGCTTCGCTGTGATGATTTAGATTTCATTGCAAGATCTGCATCACGAGTTTGATGATGATGTTACACATGACACAGAAAATTTGTCATGCGCGCTCGCCAAGGGAGCACACGCGTGAAGATTCTATGTCTTGCAGGTGTAGCAAATCAAACACTTTTGTGTTTTATTTTCTGCATCACAAGTTCATAGTGAAACAGTTTTTTCTTGCGATATATCCCGGACGACCTGCAGGCCCAGCTCCGCTCCTTGGCTGCTACTGGTACTGCGAATACGCCATCGCCCGCCGCACACCCGCAGCGCGGTTGGGGACACGGTATTGATTTCTACTTGATATGATTGTTTAGTTACGCAGAGCTCATGACGCCGCGGATTCATTTTCGTGTAGATCTTGTTGCAGATTATGATTGGACAAAATAACAAAAATGCAACAGCTCCTCCGACTTCGCGCAAACGGCTAAGTCGGGAAAACGCAAGAAATTCGTCACATGTGTACTGTAGAGGCTGCAAATTAAAGCCAAAAACGCACATGCCTGCTGCAAATGCTTTCAATTTTGGGCGGAATTTGAAAGCTTTGCAGTAAGTACACATGTGACAGATACGCATGAATTTCCTGGATTTTCCCGACTTAGCCGTTTGCGCGAAGTCGGAGGAGCTGTTGCGTTTTTGTTATTTTGTCCAATCATATTGCAGATGCATGAAGCATACAGTGTTGGTTTAAGGCTCTACTACTGCGATAGAAGACGACGCGAAGATGAAATTCAATGTTATACGATTTCGTGGATGTAAGAGGTAGATAAATTATGCGATAACCATATGCTTTTTCGTATTCAACCAATCAATAGGTATCTATCATTCGCTTCTCTTCTTGCAAGGCGGACCTGAGCAGCTCGGACTTGAAGTGGTGCGAAAGCCATATTGGCGACAACAAGGAGATATCAAATGTAAAAATGTCTGGGTCTGGAAGAATGCATGTTTGTCATACTTGTCTGACATTACTATTAAATCTGTCATGTACGTTGCCCAAGAGCCGCATTTTTCTGTCATGCGGAGACGCAATTTGTCATGCAGAATAGGCAACACCTACAAGCTCATAAATTTGCCATGCTGAGCCAGCACTTGTGGCCTCCTCATGCTACGCCACTCAGCATCACAAGTTTCCAGACCCAGACATTTTTACAGTTGATAGGAGAGGATCGACGGGTCGCTGATGGACAGCATGGACACTTCCTCGTGGTGGGTATGCAATGTAAATTTTCTCTACATGTACAAAATGCATGACAAATTTCGCTACCTTGCAGAGCCCAGCTTGTCATGCTGCACTATGATTGAAGGCAAGTTTTGTCATGCAGAAACCACATTTGTACGTGTACGGGAAATTTACTGTGGATAGTGGGGCTGCCCATCCTACAACGGGGATAATGAGGGAACCACGTACGCCTTTTACTACAACGCAAAGAAGTGCCGTGCCGCGGGCGACGCCTTCGGTCTATGGCATTTTCAAACGTTATACTCTCAATTGTATACATGAATTCGTCATGCAATCTGCCTAATCCTGATCGCCCTCCACACGACGAGAAAGCTACCTTGCATGACAAATTTTCGATACGCTCAACAGCATGGCAATCCGCTCCCGATTTGTGATGCAAAGCGCGCTACGTTGCCTCTTTCACCTTTGCTATATATTGCATCACAGATTCATGTAACAGTTGAGAGGGTAATGCTTGAGAACGCCATATGGTCTGGCCCTGGCGTACACGGCATACTGTGACATGGTCGTGACGCTCGTCGTCCTGCTGGTCGCCCTGAAATCTGGCTTCGTCTCGATCAGCGGCAGTGGGAGCTATATCCATTGCAAATATGTCTGGGTCTGGAAACTTGTGATGCTGTTTGGCGAATCATGTGGACGCCTTCACTGACAGCCACGCATAACAAGTTTTGGAGTTAGTATAGTCTTGCCTATCTCCATTACAAACTGCGTTTCTGAATGACAGAGAAATGTGGCTCTTCCTTTTGGGTTGCGTGCATGACAGACTTGCGAGCCATGCTAACCGTGCATGACAAACCTAGCATTCTACTTCCTGCCCCTGCCCCAGACATATTTGCATTTGATAAGCTACGACGCTGCGCAAAAGTCCTTGTCATATCACTCTCGTACTAGTACTTCATCTATGCACTTTTGCATGATATTAAAGCTGTCTGCCCTGTCCCTGACTCTACATGGTAAATTCTTGTTGCGCGACGTTTTGTCTTGTAATAAGTTCTTGCAGCGAAAATTTGTATTGCAATTACTACTATCGCGCTGACGGCGCTACATCAACTTTTGCAACCTCGGGTCGTCTCGATCAGCGGCAGTGGGAGCTACGACGGTGCGCAAAAGTCCTTGTATCTTCGCGCTCTTACGTAGTACTTCAACTTCTTACTTCATCGATGCATTACAATTATGCAGGATGAAGCTGTCTTCTCGTTCTCTGTTCCTGACTCTGCATGGTAATTTTTTCTTGCGCGACTTCTTGTCTTGTAGTAAGTTGCAGCGAAAATTAAAATTTGTATTGCAATTACTACTATCGAGAAGATGATGGCGCTAGTACTTTTGCAATGCATAGGAACCTCGGGTCGTCTATCATGGCGGCCGTGAACGAATCCCCGGACAAGAAGGGAACCGGCCTCACTTATCAAGATGAACTACAATCCCCCGATCCCATATTCAAAACGCATACATACTTCTGTTTCTGGATTTGTGTACACAAGTCGGCTTTGTGTTGCATTTGAGGCGACACAAATCAGCATCACGAACAACTTTCGCTTTGAGTGTGGGGCCGTGGGGGTATTTTTGCTCACAATACCAGCAAGGAGGAGGTCGAGCAGATGATCCAGTCGGCGATGGCGAAAAACGCGGGCGCTACCAATGCGGGCGGAGTGGTTTTGGTGCAGCAGCCGAACCTGTCTATCGAGGGGAAAACAGAAATAAAGCCACGACGTAGTTGTAACATTTTTATTGCTCAAAAGAACCAAAAGCAAAACCAGAACCACAACTGGTGGAACGAGGCATAGACTTGAATATACATATGGACGGACAGATTACAAAAACCTGCGCATGGTTTTGCGCTGTACTTCTGGAAAACGCTAGAAGTAGATCAATCCGGAACCTCCAGCAGTTGGTCCTACCGTCGTCGTTTGTTCGCGCGATTTGCAACACAAATACCAAGTTGATCGGTGGAAGGGTCCCGGTTCAGGTAGCGGTAAAACTGGGGCTTCGGGAATGTTTGCATTACAAATATCCTTTGCATTCGAACACCATCGAGCATAGTGCTACTCATGATGGTACCCGTTGAAGCCTTTGACTACTGGGTTTTTCTGCGCATAGAGCACCATCGTGCATGACATTACTCCCCAGGGTATGACTGTGATGAAAAGCACACGACCGCAGTGTCGTCGTGCATAAGATGATGCAGCATGGTATGGAATATGGTCATTTGCATGGATTTGCCATGCAAACTTCCCGAAAGCCCCAGTTTTACCAATCACCCGGTTCCGCGACGGTGCAAACACGGGGGGACGCGACCAATAGTTGTGGTTTAGAGGAGAACCACAACGATTCAAAAGCCTGTTGGGATCGCTGTTCCGCCCCGATTCCGCTCGGGGAACGGAACTTGATAAACCAGGAAGCGAAGATGCGGCGTTTCGATTTTCGGAGATGGGCCTGAAGGTATGAACAACATAAGACATTGATAGGCGAAAGTCGTGAGCATGTACATGGTGATGATGTCGACTCTGCAGATCAAGCTTGTTTTTTGGCGTTGTGATGCTGGCGAGGTTAGTTGCGCATCGAGTATCATCATTGAACAAAACCAAAAACAATCATCATTAAACAAAACCAAAATCAAAAACAAAACAATACATGTGCGCCCACAAGTGCGGATCTGGAGCTTTGTCCTCCGGCGACGCAGCAACGTGCTGGCATTTGGTTTCGGTGCGCGATGTGGCAGCTGCCGGCACATTTCTGACGTGTGGGTGGTCGGAGAGCAACCAGTCCTCTCATCTGTGGCGCCGTTGCCTTCCAATTCTCACAGCGACTGGAGAGGATGGCGAAGCAGACCACTAAAGGTTGTCCATTTTTCTGACTTATAGTAGCGCCCAGAGTAACATTATACTGCGCGGCACAGTAGTCATTAAAAAGATGAGCAGAGCAGCGTCGTGCATAAGATTATGCTGCATGGTACACAGCCTGCCAAATTTGTGCACCAGACTCGTTAAACTTCTGGCACTGCCGATGTCGTAAAAAACAGTTCTTGTCGGGTGCTCGTCTCTGGTTGTTGCCATCTTGTCTGTGCTCCGTCATCGTTGAGCGATAAATCACGCAAAGCCATCTGAGGGACTTGTGGTCGCTATCCGGCCAGAAAGAAACGTTGAGAGAATGGGGCTACTCGTCGCACGTGTTGTGTAGTTTACGGGCCTAGAATTGCGCCTCGTCTCGCATCTTCCACTACGCCACTTGTCCTCTAGTTTCACCTCGATAGCAAAGCTTTTTTTTTTGTTCGCCCAACAATGCCGCGCGTTAACCTGCACATACCGGGAAAGGGGACGGTGCCCAAGTTGACCGGGCCAAAAGCCAAGCGCCGCAATGAGTCCGGCAAGTCCGCGTCGTCGTCCGCTGGTAGTAGCAACTTGTCGGGGAAGTTGAAGTTGGGCGCAAAACAGGGCGACTTCTTCCCCATCTTTCCCCCTACCGAGTCAGACCCTGATGCTGAATTCGACATCAGCTTCAGGACGGGAAAGGACGAAGACGAGAAGCGGCGGGGCAGTAGCGCTTCGTCCGGGAGCAGTGGCAGCAGTAGTGGCTCCTCATCTTCCGGTGGATCATCAAGTAGCTGCTCCTCATCCAGCTCTTCGTCATCCGGTGGGTCGTCGTCGAGTGCATCGTCGTCAACGGGTACCGGGGCAGCACTGTTGCCTGGGAGATGTATGAGTAGTGCAAAAGCAAACCACATCCAGACGACAACACAAAACCGATTGTCATTCAGGCCTGAAAAAAATTTTATTTAGGTCCGTTGGCCTAGATAAAAAATTTATCTAGGTCCGTTGGCCTAGATAAAATTGTCGTGTGCGTCTAGATCTGGTTTCGCTTTTTGTTGCACAGTAGTTGCACGCGCCTTTACCTTGAAGCCGGACGAGCCGCCACTAGTCCCAGCCTCGCAGGTCAAAAAAAATTCGGCGGCGTTGATGGACAGCATCACGTCGTTTATGAAAAACACCACCACTGCGGTTCCGCCGGTAACCACTTCACAGCTGGAAGCTGGGCCATCAATACAATCCTCGTCAGCAGGTGCCTCATCATCTGCGTCATCATCTTCAGTGGTCGCGCAACCATCGCCATTCTCCACGTCTACGTCGTCGACATCAGCGGCAAGCTCTTCTGATTCGGTTCGCGAGGATGTGCAGAGACAAAAAAGAATCAAGCTCATCTTCGTCGAAAAGTGTATTGCAGCAGCCAAAACATGGCAGGACATTTACCAACTGCTCGCGTGGGTTTCGATGCAGTTTGAAGATGAGGAGGACCTGAAGAGCGACGGCTCCGGGTGGAAGAAAAAAACGCTTCCGACGTTGGAGCAAGTCCAGCGTGCCTGCAAGTTGAAGATGAAAGTTACCGGCATCAAAATCGGGAAGGGTCTAACAGTTGAGCAGCTTCGTGAGTTTGCTGAAATTTGGCTGCGAGATCGCTACCAGAAAGCTTTCCGCAAGTACAAGCTGGACGTCGATTGGTCCGAGGAACAGCAGTTGTCGGAAGATGAGCAGGAGACGGTGCGGAAGAAGAACAACATCCGGGAACAGTTTGCGACGATGGTGAAGTGGAGTGTCTTCGATTCGTTGAAAGACAACCCGGACAGGCAGTGGCTGTATCTTCGGCACTGTTTGGGAATTTCGACTGCAACCTGCACGAAGAAGGTATCTCTTTGGTTGGGTTTGTTTTGTGTATGATAAAAGTTGACACTTCCCGAAGCCGCAGATTTGCCTGTTTTTTTTCTTGTTGGTTCGATTTGTTCTCCAAGATTTTACTCATCCCACTGCATTGCTTTCACATCACAGGTTCAGCTGTTGCAAATTTTTTTCGGCTCGGAGGAACTGACGCAGCACAGGTCGAGACTGCGACTCCAAAAAGAGGTCATGCTCGAAGCCGGGGTTGGTCGGAAAGTTTGGAGGGGGGAGGAGCAGGTCTTGACGTCGGTGGACGAAAGCTCCGCACCGAAACGGAGGAAGTTCGTAGAGTTGTCGAACAACAAATCGTTCGCAGATCACGAGTTCTTCAAAGCGGAAAACGATCGACAGGTGAAGCTGCTGAACGACGCCTACCGGAGGGCAGCGGAGCGGGCCGAAGAGTTAGTTCACCGTGTCCGGGAGTACCGAAACGATGTGGACGCGCAGTGCTTCACAGACAGCGACGTCGCGTCGCTGCATCGCGCTACTACGACGATCCAACGCGACGCTTCCGGAAAAGTAGTAGGCGCGGTGGAAGAGAACACGGACGGACTGCAAGTTTCGCGGCGAGGGGTAACAGTCGTCGATCCGGAGAGGTTGATAGTCGCAACGGCGACAATTTACAGACCAGTAATCGTCGTGCGGTTGGGACCAGATGGGACGCCATACAAGCGGGCTTCCAGTCTGATTAGCATGGAGGTTGCTTTGATCCGCGCCAACGGAAAGATGCGGACGATCCAGGTCCTGCCAATAGTTCCAGCGGGGAGGAAACACAAGGCCGGGTGGCAGCATGTCCTCAACGACATGTGCGAAATGATTCCCAGCGTCCCACTACCCGGCTCGACTACTTTGGAACTCCGCGGCGATCCGATCGTGATTATGTCGGCTGCAACTGATTGCGGTAGCGATCAGCTGAAGGCAATGAAGAAAGTGCGACGGGGGGCGTACGGCACCTACCGCGAGCGGTACGACCGGCAGCAGGCCAATCCAAATAACATACACGACTTCCAATTTTTGGAGTACTTCGTCATCCACTACATCTGCATGGGCCACCAGCTGCACCTGCTTCGTGACGAAATAAATTCCATGTTAAACATCTTCCACCCGGAAATTATTGCCGGCATCAAAGCGGTGCAGAAGGCAGCGATGTTGTGGCTCCAGGATCACGTCCCCTCGATTCCCGAATTCTACACGGAGCGGTGGAACACGCAGACGCCGACGTTGGAGAAGTTGCTTGCGAATGAGAATTATGTTTTGCAAAATGCCCGCAGCTGTATGGTTTCTTTGCATCTCAAAAAAAAAACGCATGACAAATTTCTTTACATTGGAACAAAGAAAAGCGTTTTGCTTTTCTAAGTTTTCTATTTCTCTGTACAGCTGCGGAGGTGTTGATGTGCATACTTGCAATGTTCGCGCGTGCTTGGAGTTGTTGAAGCCGGGAGACAGGCAGCAGGACCTCCGTGCCACAGCTATTACCGCCCGACAGCACGGACTGAAGGACGAGTTCTGGAAAAGTGTGCGAACAATTTACGAGCAGGCGCAGGAGCTGGACCACGCCTCAAACCGACTGGAGCGGGATGCTACACTGCTGTGGTCTGATGCGTCGTTGTCCGAGATGTCGAAGAAACGGAGTTCCGGACACTACCTGTCGTTTTACAGGGATTTGCTTCGGAAGTATTTTGATGGTCGACACGAGGGCGACAGGCTCGGGCTTCTCATCATCATCATGATACTAGTCCGATTGCCAGACAGGGAAAAGCAATACTTTGCCTTTCCGTTTTTGATCCATGGTCTCCACGGAGAGAAAAAGAGCGTCGCGGCGGCGTTGCTTCTTTCTCTCGACCTAACCAAGTGCGACCTGTTCGTGGGGATGTTCATCAAAAAGTACGAGGCGGACTTGGTGCAGATGCGCGACGGCGGAAAGATGAGTGACGGGCTCTTCGAAATTACCGCGCCGCTGATGATAGGCAGTCACACCATGGCGCAGTTCGTCGAAAGTTTGCAATCCACCTCCGCGAACCAACACCGTGCGGCGCCAAATCTCGGACACGAAAGAGCAGGATGGAGAGCCGAAAACTCCCGCGACCGGATGTTGCCCTGGACGGAATTTGAACCACTGGAAAACGAGCGGAAGCGCAGCACGGACCTCCGGTTCAAAGAGGGAAGAGCAATCCGGACAAAGCGGCCCGAACTTTCTCAGGCTTCCCCTTTCGTCCACGAGCTGATCGTCACCGACGAGGCGCGGGACCACGGTTTAGACAAAATTAATCCGGCTCTGGAGAACGCGTTGGAGATGAACCAGAAGCACAAAAGCTGGATTGATAAGTTTCTCGAGGGCCGCACGATCGGCACAGCAATTGGCGCGGCCGGCAGGGTGGAAGTTCCAGAAATCTGCAGGCGAACGCTGGACCTTCCTTGCGTGATTAAGCATTTTTCCGGAGCAGCAACAACGCTCGCGAAGGAACTACAGCTCGGCGCATTACTAACCGCCCAGACCACCAACCCTGGTGACGAACGTGCACAAGCACGGGAGCCCACCTACCTCGTCTTCAACAAGTCAGCCAACAACCGCGCGTGGCTTTTGCTTCTCAATCCAGATCCCGACTCCAAGAACAACTCGTTGCTGAATCCGCAGCAGGAAGACCTCCTCTTTTCCGTTTCCGACGTAAAAGTAAAAACGCTGAGCAAGTGGATCGACCTGAGCGGAATAGTTTCCTCCTTACCTTCGGCGGCAAATCCTCTCGGAGAGTTGAAGCCGAAGAAGGGAAGGCACACGAAGCAGCTCACGTTCCACACTTTACCCCGCGAGTCGTACAGCATCTTCTGGGACGAGGCGAGATCATCTGTGCGGTTCACGGTCTCCACCCGTGATTGGCGGTCGCAACAGCATGAGCGGGAGGGGTTTTTCATTCCGAAGAAGCAACAGGAATCAAGTGAGGACGTGGCTCTGCAGAATGTCGTCGCGACGAAAACGCGCACAACCCGGGAGGTGCGGTGGCGGGACACTGTCTCTCAGCAGGTTGTCTGCCCCGAGTTGTTGCAAGAGTCGGAGCTGTCGGTCGTGTGCGTGATCTACCGACCGGAGCGGTCCTGCTGGCACGCCCACATTCCAAAAAATTCGAACCGCGCCGTCGCGGTCCGAATCGGTCAGAGACAGAGCCCTGTGCATGACATCCCGGCGGAGGAGTACGAGATCCGGGTAAATTATCTCAACCAGGAAAAGAGCTTCGTTGATGTGGAGAAGGATGGGTGATGTCCCGTAGTGAAAATTTTACTTAGGCCGCCGGACCTAAATAAAAAATTTATTTAGAACGCAATCCCTAAAAAAAACTTTATTTAGGTCCGCCGGCCTAAGTAAAATCTTCACTCGGAGCGCCATGCGCTCTTACTCCACATCAATGAAGACGCGTTTTTCTTTCCATAGTCCGTGCTTCGCCAGAACCACAAAAAAGCGACAGCGCGACGCAACGAGTATCGCTCTTGCGCGGCACGACCTGATGAAGGCAGTTGCAAAATTTTTGAAAGTCGATGTCGTTCCACCTAGTGAAGATCTTGAGAATGCGGCTGCTTTAGCGCTGGAAACATACATAGACTCTACTACGAAATATGACAAACTGGTCGAGGATTCTGATAGTGATGGCGATGAGTAGCGACGAGGGTAGGCATAACGATGCGCGGGCATTTTTGTGAAAAAAAATTAAATGTGCTCTATTTTGCTTCGAAAAAAAGTCTCATTCTGTATGATAAAAGCTGTAAGCCTACCTGTATAATAGTTTCAGCACTGCTTCTGGTTCGTAGATTTTTCAGCATCTGTAGCGCGTATCTGGTAGCATTCGGATCCTGTACACCAAGAAAAAGCACGAGCGTGGGCGTCTCATTTCCGCGGCGTTTTCCTCGTCGACTTCAGTTCCACGCGAGGTTTCTAGTGGTCTAGTATGTTCCAAAAAGTGCTCCAAGTGCCTGTCTCCGAACGCAGAGTCTCGATCTAGAAGACGAAGTAGTCGGGTCGTACAGGGCTCGCCAGATGGACGTTTGTAGTTCACCGGCGTCAATTCATAAGAGAAAATCCTTCCGAAATGGTCGCCCCGAAGTCGTCTCATCTAGAATCATTCTAGCCAAAGGTCATATTTTTCTCAGAAATTGATTACTTTCTAGGAAAGTCGACGACTTTCCTAGAAAATCCACAGATTTTGCAGATTTTCGGAGGTTTGGCTAGAATGATTCTAGATGACCTGACTTTGGACGGACCAAAAAGCTTTCACTTTCTTAGTAATATCTCCCTCCAAGACGTCCACGCGATACCAGTTTCCTTGTAAATTCAACCGCCTGCAGCTCCTCGCCACATAAGAATCCACCACCAAAATACAACGTTCTCACCGCGTAAAATAGTAGGACTTGACGCGAAGTGATAGCGCTAGCGGGTGCGTTTCTTCTGGTCGGCACTCTTACAGTGCTTGTGCTTTTTGAATTTTTTCTGACTATCT
This sequence comes from Amoebophrya sp. A120, assembly GCA_905178155.1. NCBI lineage: Eukaryota > Dinophyceae > Syndiniales > Amoebophryaceae > Amoebophrya > Amoebophrya sp. A120. Next base: position 1,839,579 of record CAJINV010000012.1, on the reverse strand, counting down.
TCTGTAGTTTTCCTGTGTAAAAAAAGTGCATTTTCCTTTGTTGTAGGACAAAAATGCCGCCAACACTACGGGCAGACGCAATCGCCCAAGAGTTCGACAGAGCTCTATTGGATCCGTATTTGGGACCTGATGGATCGACCAAGATCGCCAACGAGCTGTGCAGCAACACACTGCCGCTTCCGACGTTAATCGAATCGCAGATCGTCGTCCGCCTCTATTACATGGGGAACAAGATCTCTCGCCCGCAGCTGCGGCAGTTTGTCCAGCGGTTCCACGAACGCGGGCAACCCATTGAACGCCGTATGTCGGACGAGGAGCTGGACATGATAATTGAATACTATCTCAATAAGCTCCGTTCCCCCGGACATGTCGGCACCTTACACAACGAAATGCGGGCGATGAGATACGAACAAAAAGAAGGTACTTATTTTTTTTTGAATTTGTCATGCACGAGGCGACTTCTATCATCATGCAAAGACTTTTGCTTTTAATTTCTTATGCAAATTCTTTCATCATGCAAAAACTGCTGCTCATCGTTTTAGCATCAAAATCAGCGATCACGGTGATCCGGAAGATGCTACCCGATCCGGCTCTCCTGTGTCTCATCGGCAACCATTCCCAGCACGCAGCAAAACGATTTCGAAAGGAAAACCCGGCCGGATACGCGGCGCTCAACCTCCAGTGCCGATCATTCATAAGCATGACGATGTTGCTGACACCAAGAGCGCATGCGTTTTTTGAATATGAGATTCTGTGCGTGGACATCTCGTTTTTCTATAGCAAACAAACTTACCGAAAACAGGTTGACGGTGCTAAGCGACAAAATCGAAGAGTGTGAGGAACTGGTAAGCGTGGTGATCAGATCCTCGAACGAAACAGGAAAGCAACTTGCGGCGACCTGGATCGAGCGCGTGACCACAATCTTCCCGGAGGTACTTTGCTTCTTTTCCTAGTCGAGTGCAAGCATTCCCTTCAAAACCAGCGCCAGTACTTTTTTTGTCGTTTTTATTTAGAACAGCAATTCCTGAAAAAAATTTTATTTGGGTCCGGCGGCCTAAGTAAAATCTCCACTCGGAGTTCTAGCGTCTTGCACTAAAAGCCCACAACGCGCGCGGCTTCTCTTTGCCACCCGAAGTCGGCATTGATGTAGCGGGCCAGCACCTCGGCGGAGGTGTGTCCTGTGATTGCCTGGATGGTCGAAATCGCAACGCCCTTCCGCCATAAGTGGCTTGCCAGGGAACGTCGGGGGGTGTGACTGGTGATCAATGTCGCCGGGCAGCTATTCGGGGAGAGCGGTCGGAAGTTAGCCCGGACAGCTCTGATTTTTTTTTCGAACGCTTCATAGCCGAACTGAAAAATGCGATCATTCGGAAGAAGGTACTTCCGACATTCGTCAAGAGTTTTCTTGATGAAGTCCGCAGTTTTTGGCTCCGGGGAGATCGGCACCTGTTTGATCTGCCCGCGGCCCCCTGCCTCTTTGGCGCACTTGCTGTTCCCAACGCGTACATAGGTGGCCGTTACGTCGCTTAGCTCCAGAAGCCGGATGTCGGCGCCTCTTCTGCCCGTTAGCACTTGTAATGACGAGCAAAGCTCGTACAGTTGCCCCGCCCATTTTTTTCGGCCGGTTGATTTTCCGAGGGCGGTGCCAAATCTCTTGCAATCAGGAATCTCCAATGATCCAGACCGCTCCGCCCCATCCCCCGCGCCAATCTCTTCGATTTCAGGCGGGGGCGTTTTGCTTTGCATCGCCTTAGCTTTCTGCTGTTTTTTGGTCTTCCTTACTCCGCCCCCCCTTCTATCTGTTGTCGCGTTCACACTGCCGCCCATGTTGTTTCATTGCCTTGGTGAAGAGAGAGATGCTATTTTTCTGACTAGGTGATAGAGTTACTTTCAGAAAATCAGGGGCGCGCTTTTGTTTTCGATAAAGTTGTGCTGCATGACAGCAGCTCATCGAAACCCTGTCAACCATCAATGAAATTTTGAAAAAAAAAAATCAGTTAAAGGCGAACTATGCGGAGCACAAGAAAACAACTGAGCCTGCGGAACGCATGACCGAATACGCATGCAACAAGGTGCGTCATGATTATTTTTGTTTCTTCAATGATCGAGAGCAGGCATGATTTTTCTCGTTTGCCCCATGAAGATGAAGCTCATTTTGATAAAGCGACCCGTCGGAGATTTTCAAACTTGCATTTGTGACGTCGGCCGTATTTCGAGCTTGATAATTCGGATTATTTCGATTAGATTTTATCATGGGCACAGTCAAGCCTAAGACTTTAATTGGCAATCAGATGCACTGCCAATCCACGGCAAACCCCTCGGAGCCGGGCCTTTGCGCGCAGATCTACAGAGACTTCTCGATGAATGACCCCAACGCGAAGCTGTGGACCAACGACATCCGGCCCCGGATCACGAAAGCAAACGATGCCAAAGTGACCGGATGGACAAAATCAACGGTCTTCCCCACTAAGATCAAGAACCTGCCGACTTGCACCAAAATCTGCACCTTGCGGGTCCGAAAATTAATTTTCTTTCTTTTCGTTTTGTGATGGATGGAGTGAAGGAGTGTGCTGAGAACTTCCCATGCTAAAATTATTTTTTCGTGGCAAGCTTTTCGGTAAAAAAAAACTTTCTACATTCAGGTGTATTACTGGCTGTACACGGGAAAGGATGGCCTGACTTCCATAAAGCCGGACGTGTTGAAGACGATCAAGGAGCTGATGCGAAAGATGGTCCAGCCGGGCTCCTCTCCCGAGGACAAGAGAAGCCAGCAGCTGGTTTACGGAGTTCGGCAAATGGTGCACAACTGCCTGAAAGACACGAAATTTCCGGCCGGAGCCAGTGGCTGCCTGTGGAGCGTATTTATTTGCTTAGCTTGTCTGTGTCTTCTGTTTTGGAGTTTGTCATGCGCGTGAGCATTCGGGGTTGTTGTCTGTCATGCATATTAAATTTCTCATGCGAGTGAGTCCTTGCCTTTGTATCATGAAAATAAAATCAAACCAAATCACTACAGGAAATCCAGGGACCGAGTTCCATCGTGACGGCAACGACTCCGCTGGAACTGGGGCTTCCGGGAACTTGCTGCGATGCCATCGAGTGGTGCTTCGCCAAAGATGAGCTGGTGAAAAAGAACAAGATCCAGTCCAAGTTGAACCACCTGTCACGAACAACGGAACTGTGGTCGGGCATGAGTAACATGATCACGCGCGGCAGTTTTACCGTGGTCCGGCGAACGGGAAGAGTTCCCCCAACCTCCGGCGGTTTCAAAAAATTCACCCACGTCCTCGTGAGTCTCGAACAAGACGTGGACACGTTCGAGGCGGGAACCGAGGTCCCCGGAATCGTCCTGGAAGCGGTGAAAAGTCCGGAGCTGAAAGTTATTGCCGAGCAGAAGAAGACCGAGGTGGAAGCGTACAACACCGAGGCGCGGGAACTCCAGGACGACTGGAAGGAGCGCCGCAAAAAGTACAACGACTGGAAAAAGGGAAAGGACAAATTGGAAAAGAAAACCGCAAAAGCGGCTCTGAAGAACGAATTCATCGACCAGGCGGAATCGCAGAGCGAGATGGTGGAAAAGCCGCAAAGCGAAGAGGAGATGAAGAAAATTTTAGCGAAGCTGCACCAGGACCACACGATTGCGCAGGGCGCGCTACTCTCCCGGGAAACGGAGATTGAAAACGACCAATATTACAAAAACCGGCTCACCGCTAAGATCAATTACACCGTACAGAGTCATAGGCTTTTTTTGCAAACTCTGACGTGGAAGCATAGAAAAGCTTTGATTTGGAAAATATATTTTCAGACTTTTTGTGGTATGGAAGAAAGGCCTTCTCCTTTGATTTGGGTACACAAATAAAACCACGCTCACACTCCAGACGGTGCCCGACAATATGCGGATTAATACGTCGTGCTACGCGCAGCAGTACGACTTTCCCCCGAAGACTGGCACGAAAGCGAGCTTCTACAGCAAGAAGACCTGCACAGATGAGAAGCTGGAATGGGCGATGAGAACGCCAATCGTGCTCCCCTACGAAATTGAAATCCCGGAGGCCCACCCGTGGCAACTGTACAGAGAACTTCTGTCCGACCTCTGCCTGGAGTTTCGTCCGACTACGGTGGAACCGTTTTCCGAAATCAAATTTCGCGAGCAGACGATTGTATTACTTCTTTGCGATTTTTAAACTTACTCCCGGTCTTTAGAATTTTTTTGCATCACAAATGATTTCGCGTCACAGCTTCGCTTGCGTCACAAATTCAAAAAAGCACACTTGTGATTTTCATAATTTCCAATCAGCGCCTCATCTTCAACTCACAGGTGATTGAAGACATGCCCTACCTGTTTGACGACAATGGGGAACCCCTTGCGTCTCCGCGGGAGGAGAAGGCCGGCGCGAACTTGGGTCTGGAAAAGATCGACGACATCCGCGAGAAGCAGGAGGGCAGCGGGACCATCCGCATCAGAACTCTGATGCCCATCGGCATCAAAAAGGTTTCCAAGGACGAAGAAGCGATCACGGAGCTGGAGGTGGGAGCAAAAAAAACCAAGCAGAAGCTCTTCGATAATGACTTCGAAAAAATGAAGGCCGAGCTGCAGATGAAGTACGAGGCGCAGATGGAGCAGATGAAAAAAGAGATGGAGGAAAAGTTGAAGGGAAACAACAAAGCCACTGCCTCCACTTCGAACACCGACAACGAAAACGACTCCTCCGTCAACACCAATGCCGGCAGTCGGGGCAAAAAGAAAGTGCTCCAGCGGCACGACGCAATCACTAGTGAAAGCGAGTTGGACGAGGAAAACTTGACGTCCACCTACAACATCCCCACCAAAAACAAGCGAAGGTCCCAGGAGGTGGACCTCATCGGCGAGCAGAACTTCATCCCCCCGAAGCGCAAGTCCGTGGCTAGCGGAAGCAGGGATAGCAGCCCGGAGGCCAGGAGCGATACGGTCCAGGAGAAGGCGAAGTCGAAGGGAAAGGCAAAGGCCAAAGGGAAGGCCTAGCTGCTTTTGATCTTCATCGGATACAGGGACGCGCTCTCTGATGTAACTATAGACAAGCTTACTCGTGCTCTGCTTCCTCCGATCGGTTGAGTTTGTCTCTATACAATGGCCAAGCCTGGAACAACAGAAAAAAAAGCACAATCGGTTTTATACACGCGGCCAACCATTAGAAATTTTAAAATCTTTGTTTGTCGTGCTTTGTGGTTCTAGCAAGTCGAGTTTTTAGCTGCGGCCAATTTCTTATCTGGATAAAAATTAGAAATACAAACTTGATTCGAAACGACTTACACGAATCAACACTACGTAAAGACAATTCGCCTTCACTTTCCGTTTCTTCGTCTTCGGTCCTACTAGCATGACCATGACCAGTGCGAGCGATAAACCAAAGCACTCAACGAGGTAGCTCTGACGCGTTCGCGGGCAGCAGTCCGCCTGAGTGACAAGCTCGCAGTCGCACTATTTCGATTACAAGAGATTCACAAGTAGCCTTGCTTCCCTTTTGTTGTTGTTTTGTTTTCCTAGAAATTAAAAGCTGACTTCGCAGCGAAGTGATCCGAATGTTTAATAGAAGTGCTGCTGATGCGATTGCAAATCGAATCCAAGATACAGCATTCTTGAGCCATGTCGTTAATGTTTCGCTTTACCCACCCAATCGGTATTGATCTATCTTTGCGGGAATGCCTCGTCGCGTCGTCGTGTGTCGATCTCGATGATTAGCATCACAAATTTACGCACCAGCTCTTGTTAGATTTGTTGCCTCAACCACCTACGGCTAATATTGAAGTATATGGCTTTACTCATTCGCAGTTTCTAGCGAATCAGCCTTGAATACAACGAAAGTTACAAACTGCTTGGCACCTGTAGACCTCTTGATATGTAGAGACAGACCCGCCATGTCAAAGTCGTTTTGTTTGTATCTCTCATGGGGAAGACACGCCCCAAAATTCGTGTGCCGTGTTCTGGCTTCTCTTCCAGCGAGGTCGAAGTTGTTCAGTGTGCAGCCTTGTTGCAGTGTCATTCCGCTGGCAGATGCGCGTGCTGCTTCGTGCCTCAAAATCGTCACCGTCGTCTGCCTCGTCGTCATCATCGTGTCAGCATCTCGGTGTGCTCGTCGGCGTCCGCGTTGTCGTCTCTTTGCTGCCCGTCCACTCGGTGTCGTTCAGTTTCGTCCACGTCCGAATACGTGTCGTTTTTCATGAAAAAGTATCCACAAACCCTCGAAAAATGGCGTCTGAAAAGTTGTGGCTCTCCTCTAAACCACAACTATTGGTCGCGTCCCCCCGTGTTTGCACCGTCGCGGAACCGGGTGATTGGTAAAACTGGGGCTTTCGGGAAGTTTGCATGACAAATCCATGCAAAAAGTCGCTGTCGCATCACAAATTCCGCCATTTTGTATACTATGCAGAGTAATCTTATCCACGGTGGCACTGCGGTGGTGCGGTTCCAAATAGTCTGATGCCATGCAGCATAATTTTCCTCACGATGTGAATATGTCATGCCAAAAAGAAGCTCATCTGTCGCATCATCTTGAGCTTTCTGCCTTCGATGGAGTTCAAATATTGTAATGCAAACATTCCCGGAGCCCCATTTTTACCGCTACCTGAACCGGTACCATCCACCGATCAACTTGGTATTTGTGTTGCCAATCACCATGATGAACAGCAACAAGGGGACCACCGTTGAGCGGAACCGGATTGATCTACTTCTAGCGTTTTCTAGAAGTACAGCGCAAAACCATGCGCAGGTTTTTGTAATCTGTCCGTCCATAAATATACATCCTGAACGTCATAAATAAGAGCAGCTGCTAGTGCTAGTGCAGTAAATGACGATGATCTTCAGGATGCTGAAGTAGATGGTCGTGATGCTCTTGATTTGCAAGAATTCTATGCATGGCAATTTGTTTCGTCAGCATGAAGATTCGGGTCGCGTTTTAATACACGTTCTGGGTTCTTGTTGATTCAGGGTTTTGCCCTCAATAGAGTGAGCCAGTGAGATGGGGATCGTTAGTGGCGAAAACGGTACAGGAGGAAGAGGAGGAAAAGGCACTATGTCGGCGGGGAAAAAATGAGAAACGCTAGTACTTTACCACGGAAACATTTCTATATTCATCTTCAGCTCACAGGTACTTTGTTCATCAGTCAACGCGAATGAGAAGTACAAATACTTAAAACTCAAACACCAGCTTCTACGGCGCTGGCACCCGTCGTGATTCAAATCTTACTTTTATTCACGTGTGTCTTTGTTGACGCGTGTGCCTCGGCGAAGATCCCTGTTGCAGATTTTGCTTCCTACGTAGGGGAGGACTCTAGGAGAGATTGGTACGTGAGGACGAGGGCGTGGCACATTGATGCCACGATGCAGCACTGGTTTTTTCCGTCCTGGTCCTCGGCCACTTCTGATGAGCGTGTTGCTGCGGTGTTTGACAAGTTGCTGAAGAAGCACGGAATTACGGAACAGGAGTACGACGCTTCGTATGGTGATCGGCCGCGGGTGGCGAAGAAGCGAGCGGTCTTGAAGGCCACTCGCAGTCTGGTTGACTTGCGGGCGCGGCAGGTTGCTCTCGATGGGTCGATCACGGATAACCAAACGCGTGAGCTTGTTGAGTCTTCCGCTGGCGTCTACAGTACTGCAAGAGACGATGCTGGAGCTGTACACTGCGAGGAGTGCGGCTGCGATCTGAAGGGGAGTAGACGAGCGCTCCGCGCGCATTTACGATTGCACCAGCAGGGCGAGTTTGTGCGTCTCGTCAAGGAGCAGGACGGGACGTGCATGCCGGTCGAGGAATTTGTCTACGGCCGATCGGGGCAATCCATCATACCGCCGACGTACAAGCAGTCCGCGCGGCTCGTTTTGCCGCCTCGACGTTTTCTTGCCGACGGGGCCGAAAAGTGGACCACTAGACAACTTACCTGCCCATGCTGCTCAGTCCACGCCATCGACTGGCCCAGATCCTACCAGAAGAAGGTCGGCGCTGCGAGTCGTATAAAAACGCACGAGCGGAAATGTGCAAACTCCAAGAAGCTCGACCTCGCGGCTGGCCTCGATCCTATTCCGGAGTGTGCCGATCTTGAAGTCGATTGATGTGCGACATTTCGATGACAAATGACAAATAGAGTTGCTATTCGATCTCGACCACAGCATTCTGCACTACCCCCACTTCGAATGCTGCGCTAAACGATAACGAAGACAAGTCCCAAAACCCCTAGCAGCCCTCCCCTATGCTAGCAAGATGATGATGATGATTCAAAAAGTGGACCTCAAATCCAACGCGTTTTCATCACTTTCAGTCCAGATAATTGCAAAGAAACTTTTAAGTCTTATCCGGGATGTTGTTTTATTACTTTCAATTTTTTCTTGTCTCAGAATATGTTGCAAAACGGAAAGGTATCATGACCACACTGCCAGTGAGGCCATCTTCCCAAAATCTTCCGGTATTTGAAGTAAAAAAAAAAGAGAAAATTCAAAACGGAGACCAGTAGTAACACGAAATTAAAACTTGAAAAAGGAGACCACCTACCTACCAGAGTCAGACACACACGCTTCTTGTATGAGATTAAGAAAATAAGTAGAAAGAAACGCCGCAAAACCTACCTCCATATGTACAGCCGAGGTGAGAAAAGTAGTTGCGAGAAAATTTCAAAGTATATCACGACACAGGATGAAGTACACAATTGCACACCATAGTACAGCATGCACATACGAGTCGCTCTCGATATAGACTTAGCTCAGCGTCTGTCCGCCGCGCACGACGCAGAATGTTGCGAACACGCTCTGGTAAGTGATTGTTGGGTAGTCTGTGCCGTCGGAGGTTCTTGTATGTGTGTCCGTAGTGTAATTCGCTAAAGGCACAATTTGCAGGGACGTGATCTTCGCAGCGCTATGCATCTGCACATAACATTTATTAGTGCTCCTGCCAGCTGATGATCACTGTTGAGCTGAATAGAGGCTTCTCGGTTCCTGGTTTTATTTCTGTGAGAGGAAGAGCGAGCTAAATCAGAGTCAACAAAAACGATTGAGAGAGATTAGAGATGCGAGCGCGAGGACAAGTTATTTTTCTTCAGTTTGAAACTGAAGCATGTGCATGGGGTCTTTGCACAAGAAGTAAGTAGCATGATCCAGTTTTGTCCTTTGTGTTTCCAGGTCCCAAGAAAAGCGCCTTTTCGTGCGCACCCTTCCAACCAAGAAAGCTTGGACAGCTGTGCAAGCTGTGCCAAGTGGTGCAGTTGACTCGTCTTCTCAACGGACGAGCATAGCTACCCTTTTTTTTTCAATTTGATTCGCTTCGCTGCTCGAAGATCTGAATTCTGCATTCCTACTTCTTCTCCTGCACGCTTTTTTTGTCATTTTTTTCATTTTCTCGTAAAAATTATGCACGCCTTGAAAATAAGATCGTTATGTTAGACCTGCTCAGCCTTTCTGCTGCGGCTATTCTGTTCACCGTTGTTTTGATTCTATTTTTTTTCTGCATGCTCTGCTGTATTCGTCGCACGGATATGGATTGCAAAAATGTCTAGGTCTGGAAGATTGTAAGTTTGTCATGCTTGTCTGGCTTGACTCGAGAATCTGTGTTGCATAGGCACGAAAAGGCCCTCTTACCTGTCATGAAAAAACGCAGTTTGTCATGCGGAATACGTAAGACATGGCTGCCAAAAAAATTGTCATGCGTAGCTGCGTATTGCAGGAGTGCGTCTATCATTCACTTTTAGCAGTACAAGTTTCCAGATCCAGACATTTTTGCATTTGATAACGGACAAAGTTTTATCCTCACCTGCCTTGTCTATCGCCGAGCCGGTCGTGTTTATTGGTAGAACCAACTCGCCAACGTCCATACGGTCGAGGCCGAGAAACGACTTGTAATTTTCAAGTAAAGTAGAATCAATTATAATACAAGTAAACTACTACAATACCGTATTTTATTATCGTACCTCTAAACCACTCTACGTCTACGCTACTAACATCACAGAGTTCCATTGACTACACCATACAGGATCAAAGGATGTCGTCCTCTAGTGTAGAAACGAGACCTCTGCTGTTGAGAAGCCGCACTCTCCTCTTCGCAGCTGCGATCGCCGCGACGTTGTTTCAAGCCATCGTACAACCCGCCCATGCGTCTAGTTCTACAACGGTAACAACTGTTAACCAGCCGCTGACCCTACAAGCAGAGGTTAAGTTGCAGTTTTACCTCCAGGATCAACAATTTGGCGTGCACGACAGCCAGTTGGACTCCTGGGTGCCATCCGATGACTACTACTTCGGGATCACGCTCCGGAACTACTTTCTCTCCGCGATGGAGGCAGGGTTAAAAACCGTGCTCGGCAACGCCCAGGACGCGGGCGTGCAGCCCTACGGAGGCTCGACGGCCTATGGAAGCGTCAGGATTGAAATCGTCAAAGTTGAAATAACTTGTAATGCAGAAAATGGATCAAAGCAGTGACTCAGTTTCCAAGTGGCGCATGACAAATTTGGGTAGAGCCGAAACCCAGTTTGTCATGATGTTTGGGTAAGAAAGACGCCTTTTGTCGTGCTGCTTTAGCTGCTCAGTTTCTACCCCTCAACAGGCTTACAATCTGCCTCACTTGCCTACTCTGCAAGACAGGCACTCTGAGGGCTGCATTTTATGCATGACAAACTATTTCAACTTTGACGATTTCAAACCTGACGCTTCCATACGGCCGTTCCGGTGGTGGAAATCACGGACATACATCGGGTGTTGAACGTTCCTAGTACTTCGAGGCTGTTGTTGACGAGTGGGCGGGGAACGGAGAAACGCCAGAACAACTACGCATCTGCTGCTGCTGTTGCGACAACGTCGAAAAGAGGTCGTGCTGGTCGCAAAAATAAGCGGCTTCTGGATCACCGCAGCTCTCGGAACCGCGATCGGAAGCCTTGGTGGTGGTGGATGGAGAATGGAGACGAAGATGAAGATGGCAGCTCAACATGGGACGAAGATGAGCGGGACCGGGACGAAGAAGAAAACGAAGACGATACCAACCAGCGTTCAGATGAGCAGCAAGGTACTATTCCTGAGTCAAGAAACAACGACGACAATTCTAATTCTTGGAACAACAACGGAAATGCCGAAGGCTCTAGTGTGGACGACCAAGAATTCGATCCGAATTGGTGGCACGACAACGAAAACCGGAATGTTGCTCCGACGACACAAGCTCCTCTATGGGGTTCTCAAGCGTTACATTCTCAACTGTTAAGTACATGATTTGTTATGCGAAAACACTACCACCCTTCACGCGATCGAGCCTTCCTCGCATGACAAGTTCTCGACGCGCTCGATAGCATTATCATGATCATCCGCCCGAAACCTGTAATGCAAAATGCGTAAACCTTCCCCGTTTCACTTTTGCCATCCTTGCATTGCAAACTCATGCAACAGCTGAGAACGTAACGTTTGGGAACGCCATATCCTCCCCGCCCGGCACCGCAGCCGGCTGCGGCCCCTCCGATGTTGAGTCCGGCGCCGGCCCCGGGCACTAATACTGCTGCCCCAGGCAGTACCTCAAGTGGAACACCAAACGTCGTTGCGACTCAAGATGAACCCGTCGTGGTGTCCTCAACGGCAACACCCGGTGCATCGGCTGCCGATCTCTCCGTCAGCGACGTGGTTCTCCGTATTCACTACCTGGCGGACCCCTCCACGTCCTACACGGCGCAGAATCAGTACCAAGTGGAGGAACTGCGGAAGCATCTGAAACTCATTTTCACCACGGATTCCGCCCGGATTTGGCTCAAAGACGAAATGGAGTATTCTCTGCGGATATCAAATGTAAAAATGTCTGGGTCTGGAAGAATTCATGTTTGTCATGCTTGTCTGGCATGATTCTTAAATCTGTCATGCACGTTACCCAAGCGCTCCGCTTTTCTGTGATGCAGAAGCGCAGTTTGTCATGCAGAATAGGCAACACCTAGGAGCTCAGAAACTTGTCATGCTGAGCTAGGATTTGCAGCCTCATCATGAGACGCCACCCAGCATCAAAAGTTTCCAGACCCAGACACTTTTACTTTTGATAGCGGACGATGGCAGTGGAAAGTGCGGTTTTGCGGAAATCGAATTTGGTCTTCTCCCCGGGCATATGCATTGCAAATATGTCTGGGTCTGGAAGGATGCAACTTGTGATGCTAAATCTGAATCATGCAAACATCTGTGTTGCATGAGTACGAAAAGCTGTCCTCTTTCGACCAAGTTGCGGGGGAGTTTCTCATGCGGGATAGGCATGATAGAGACCTAACAGAATCTGTCATACTAGGTTCCGCATTCCAGACCTCATGGGTCATGAAAAACCTGCATGACAAACCTTGCATCCTTCAAGACCCAGACTACACTTTTGTGTTTGATAGGGCATGAAGGTTTTGTCCGTTTCCATGCCGGGGGTGGAAAACGGGGAGTGGCACGACCTTGCAAGCAGTCCGACATTGACAGTCGCGGGAAACAATGCAGCCCCCGGGGGGAACACGAATAACAACAACAATGCCGAGGTGTTGCGTCACCGCCCCGGTACAACTAGCACGGGCAGTACAACCGGTGGTGCTTCCCAGCCATCCGAGCCGGCTTACGACTTCAACCCGGATCTGTACCCGCAGGCGGGGATCATTGGGAGTGCGAGCGGAATGAACAACGGTGGAGGTCGCAGCTCTCCAACTTCGGCTGAAATGGAGGAGCCGGGAGAAGAAGAGCCCTTAGACGAGCAACTTGACCTCCTTTGGGTCGTGATTTTCATTGCGACTGGCTGGATTTTTATCTTCGGCTTTTGGACGGTGTGCTGCTCCGGCAGCGGGCCGTGCGGGGACTCGTTGCAATCCAGCTTTTACAAGGACGCCATGAACAACAAAATCACGCCCGACTATCCAACAAAAAAGCATTAGCGTTAGCGTTTTGACATTTGCTGGCGAAAGCCAAATTTTTTTTCATTCTAGCTAGTGAGGTAGCTGTCTTCCGTTCAGACAGATTCGCGCTAACTGGAAGCAGTGGAAGCAGTCTCTTCGGCCGCGGAGCGGATCGGATATGATACCGCCAAAGATCTGGGCGACAGCTCGGCCGCGCGCATGTCTGGGGCTCCAGGGACTCCCGGCTACGCGACCTTCTGACCATGCGGCGGGCTGACAAGCCGTCGCTCCTGGAGTGCCTGAAGACCCGTTTCTGGCTCGCGGCTCTTGAGCCCGAGCAAGATGATCAAGCTTCCCAAAGTCTGGCATTAGCGTTTCTGTCCTCGGAGGTCATTTTGACCCCCCGAGCAGAGGCGAATTTGAATGGTCCACAAAAGAAACGCTAATACCAAACTTTTTTTTCCAGCTACAGGTCGTTCCAAAGTTCGGCATTAGCGTTTTTTCCTGGTACCCGAAAAAACGCTAATGCCAATTTTTTTTTTCCAACATTAGCTCGTGCCAAAGTCTGGCATTAGCGTTTATTCCGGGCGCCCAAAAAAAGTGCGGCTTTTGTGCGGTTCGGAAAAAAACGCTAATGGCGGAGTTTGGCACGACCTAACACTGAAAAAAAACTTTTGGCATTAGCGTTTTTTTGGGTGCCTGTAAAAAACGCTAATGACAGACTTTGACACGACCTATAGCTTGAAAACAAATTTCACCATTAGCTTTTTTTCTGTTGACCACTCAAATTTGCATCAGCTGGCCATCAAATCTGTAGACTTTTGATGGCTCGGCCACGAAACGCCAGTAGACACCCAAAAGAAATGCAAACCCGCACTACAATCTGCCCCGAACCTGGTCAAATCAGGCAAAAGCCCGGCGACGCTGGTGGCAGCCCGATGGCGGGTGGATTTCATCATCAACGCTTGGGCACTGAAGTATGGACCAACGGCGGAGAGGATCTGCAACAAAATGCTGGAGGATACGAAGGGGCGCCGGCTTCCTGTTGCACCGGGGGAGAAGGATACACACTTAGCTGACGGATGTTCGTCTGAGCGTGAACTTGCTAACTTAACATGCAAAATCAACAAAAATCTCGCTTGTTTGAAAAAATTCGAAAACGCTAACGCTAATGCTTTTTTGTTCGATACCGACAGCAACGACATCATTGTTGGCATTCCAACCGACGGAAACCCCAATATCGCGCACGGGCAACCAGTGGCAAACACGTCTCGCGGGCCTGACGCAACTGTCGGACAGCCGGTGATGGCGGGGAGTATCAAATGCAAATATGTCTGGATCTGGAAGAGTATAAGACTTCTCATGCAGGTTCAACATGACGCATGAGGTCTGGAATGCAGGATCTAGCATGACAGATTCCGCGAGATCTGTATCATGCCTATCCTGCGTGAGAAACTCACTGCCAACTTGGTCGAAAGTGGACAGCTGCTGCTTTTGGCACTTATGCAACACAGAATTTTGCATGATCCAGACTAGGCATGACAAGTTGCATCCTTCCAGCCCCAGAGGACATATTTGCATTTGATAGGGAGAGCAGCCGGACAACAACCGGTGGTCATCGACACGGGCGCGCCCGCAGCGGTCGCGGCCCTATGAGAGTGCACAATTCCCCCTCCCCCTCATTTGTCATGCAAAATCCCAAATCCAGTCTGTTCCTCTTGGCACTGTTTGCATGACAAGTTCCTACACTCCAGTGTAAATTTGTCATGCAGAACTGGCATTCTTGCTGATGCTTGTATTAGTATTGCCGTTCATGCTATACAAATGAGGGGGAGGTGGAGTTGTGCACTGTCATAGGCCCGCGCGCCGACGCAGAACTTGCACCCACCTGGTGGGAGTACTACTACAACTGGTACGGGAACTGCGGGGCACAACCAGCAAGCGAATCATCAGCAGCCGATGTTGAACAAGCTCAACCCTTGCAGCGCCTGTCTGGAATCCACGATTGGCGTCTTTACGTTTGTTTTTGAATCCGTCAAAGGGTTTTGCAATACCGTCATGGTTTTATTCTGCTGCATCCCGTTTCACGCGGGCCTCCGGTGTCTCGCGGGCGTGAAGAGCAGTTTTGTGTCGTGTTTTGGAATGGTGGTGGCAAACATGTTTAGCGGGTGGAAAAATGGGGGCAGGAACAACAACAAGCGAGGAAGTACAAGTGGAGGAAATCATAGTCCGCAAGCTTCTAAGGTGGACCAAAATTTGATTCCGAAACTGTACAAGCCCTATTTCCGGCAATTACGGGAGCAAATTTCTCGGCATTTGGAAGCAGAAAAACGGAATTTCACGCTGCAAAGCCGACTGCTGGAGCAAGCTGCAGCTAGTGGGCCGACGAGTGCTTCTGCAGTGGAATCGACCACAACATCTCCATCGGAGGGCAGCGGAACAGGAACAACGACCACGACAGCGACTACCGCTGGAGGAGAAACTAAAATTAATGCCGGCGGAGCAGAGCAAACAAACAGTACTGCTCCGAAACAACTGCACTTCATCATTCCGACAGACAAGTTTCTAGAACAAGTTCAGAATAAAGTGAATCCCTTGGAAAAACGAAAAATTTTCGAGCAACGCATCAAAATGACGAGTCGGGACAAAAAGTTCGACGATATCCTGTGCAAAAGTATCGTACTAGTATAAACTGCATCACAAATTTCCCCAGCATGAGAAATGAAATTTGTAATGCAGATTTACGTTGAGAAAATTTAATGCATGATTGCAATACGAGTACGATACTTTTGCACTGGATAGACGACAAAGAACTGCAAGATTTGAACAACGCACTGGAATACCAAATGCAAAAATGTCTGGGTCTTCTGGAAAAGTGGAACTTGTAGTGATGCGTGTCTTGCATTCCTGGAAGTTCTGTGTTGCATGAGCAGCAGAAGAGAAGCTTGCTTTGTCATGCAAAAACGCAATTTGTGATGCGTGCTAGGCATCAGCGGGCGTTTCAAAAACTTGTCGTGCTTGGCTGCCATTGCAAGCGCTTCCTTCATGCTCAAGCTCAATGCAGCATCACAGGTTCTTTCCAGAGCCAGACATATATGCAGTGCATAGAGAATCCTGGATGGACTCTTCCGAGTATCTATCAAATGTAAAAATGTCTGGGTCTGGAAGATTGGAACTTGTGATGCTATTTTTGGAATCCAAAAAAATCTGTATTGCATGAGCAACAGGAGGCGTCCAGTTTTTGCTCCGCGGAGAGGGGATTTCTCATGCGGGATAGGCATCAAGATGCCCGCAAAAAATTTGTGATGCTGGTGCATACATCACAGACATCACGGGTAATGCAAAATGTGCATGGCAAACCTTGCAATCTTCCAGACCCAGACATTTTTACATTTGATAGTATCGGGAGCTGAAGAAATTGGAAAAAGCGGTAATATCCTGTGCAAAAGTATCGTACTCGTAGTAATTGCGTTTATGCATTACAAATCTCTTTCTCAAGGCAAAACAGCATTACAAATTTAATTTGTAATGCTGGGCTAATTTGTAATGCATTTATACGAGTACGATACTTTTGCAATCCATAGGTAAATACGTTTTACACCGATGAGGTTAAAGTCACGAAGCAGCAATTTCAAGAGGCAGCTGCGGGAACGACTACGAAGCAAGACGAGCCGGACGAAGTCAATCTTTCGTCCAGCAGTTCGTCTCTCTCCTCTCCGCACGACACAAAAATCGCTGGTGACAAGAATTTTGAAACAAACCAACAAAAGATTGTTCTGCGCAACGAGAGTTTGCTGAAGAAATTGCTGCAGGAGAAGAAGGAAGACCTGCAGCGGCTTCTCACCATGACGCTGAATAGTTTCGTGCAGAAATACGAAAATTGCGTCACGCTGAAGGACCAGAAGAGCATCCGCTTAGTGCTTGACCGGATCGACGCGGGTTTGGCCGTCTTGAAAGCGGCGGAAAATTTGATGGGCGAGCCGCTGAATGCTTGTTTAATTTCGGGCAACAACGGTAGTTGCAAAAAGTTGGAACTGAATCACTTTCTCCACCCGGGCAAGAAGAAACTGCTGAAGATGAAGAAGAAGAAGGAAGTATCCCGTGTAAAAACGTCCCAGCCACAGAGTTGTAGTGCAGATGTGCAATGACAGGAACATTTGTGATGCCCATTTCCATGAGGGGCATTTCTTGTAGTGTTTTTGCATTTGTAATGCTGTAAACAGGATGAAAAAGTGGCTCTCTCATGCGGATTTCCTTGCTAGCCAGCACTACACTACAGATCGAAACGTGTCATGCAGAACTCCCAAAACTTGGGGATTGGTGTTGCAGACTTCCCATCTTGACGTATCCATGGTGTGGGGACGTTTTTGCATAGGATAGGAAGCCGGGGTTGTGTCGCCCGACAGTGCTGCAGATCATGTCGGTGTGGACATCGACGACACGCCCGATCGCCGAGGCGGACAACATCAAGTGCACGGCGGCCCACAGCAGACGGGGCAACACAAGCCGACTCCGGCTCCGTATTTGAACCAGCAGCACCTGTACAAAAAACTACAATCCCTCGAGCAAGACATTCTCCATACTGACCCTGCGGAAAAGGACACGGAGCCCGCTTTGGAAATGAAAATTCTTGCGCAGTTCCTCCAGGATTTGAGCAGCACAAATTATCAAATGCAAAAGTATCGTACTAGTATAAATTGCATTACAAATTTCCCCAGCATGACAAATTGACTTTGTCATGCTGTTTTAGCAAAGGAATGCGATTTGTGATGCATAATTGCGATTACTACGAGTACGATACTTTTGCACAGGATACAAATGCGCATGAAACGATATTGAACAACCCCAACCAATTGGAGCTGTACCGTGCGCTGGAGCAGTGCGCCCAGACCGGGGGTGGGGTGCTGACCTCGACTTGCGATTCACTGAAGCCGTTTCATCTTTGTTCTCTTCACAACGGCTTCATAAACAACAACAATGAGGTCGGAACAAAGAATTATGGGAAAAAGCCAGTGGAACAACAAGAAGAAACAACTGCGAAAAATGCAGGCAAAAGAACCAGCACTACATCTCTGGTCCACCACCTCACGTTTCCCGCCATCCTGGACCACATTTTCGAGACAAATCTGATCCTGTTGAAGCGGGCCACGGTGTTAAAAAAGCTTCAAAATCTTCTCCAGTCCGACCGGCTCGGGGCGCACTTGGCAGAGAACACGAAGCTCTTTCAGGAATTGAAGTTTTTGCGGCTCGACACCTGGAACAATGAAGCGTTCAACGAGGCGAAGCAACGAATTGACAAGTACAAGTCAAGCGTTTGGTTTGGCCAGAACTTGACTCAAATGCTGGACGGGACGTTCTTCGGGGATAATAACGGTGCAAGAGCAGGCGCAGCGGGAACAGCTGCCGCACCGAACAGGGGCGGGACAGCCACAGCAGGTTCTGTGATGGTGAACAACTTTACAAGTGACAACGCGGGCCCGTCGTCTACCGACGCGACGACGGCTGGGGCAAATAACAACAACCGCACTTTCACCCTTTCATCGCTCTGGAAGCCGAAGGTCCAATCGCTGTCCCTGCACCGATTAATACAGGACTTGATTGATGACACGTTTTACGCACTGCAAATACGTCTGGGTCCGGATTTGTGAGGCGAAATTTGAAGGACAGCGAGGATTCGCGATGCATAAATACGATGGGGCAGTTTTTTTGTCATGTTGTGAAACTCAGTTTGTCTTTTTCATGCAAAACGAAAACATGCCAAAAATCGCAATTCTTACTCGACCGAGGGAGAAGCTATTTTGTGATGCGACGACGGCGTAAAAAACATTGCTCAACGATTGCATGACCCAGCAACACAAATTTGCTGCGTCTCTACCCCAGACCCAGATGACATATTTCCATGTGATACTTTTATCAAAGACGTAAAGACGCGCGACCGGAAGGACAGCGTTCATGGCAACAAGGTGCCCAAGCGATTACTGGTGCAGAAGATCACGAAGATCCAGAATTCCAAGCATTTCAGTCTCTACCAGGAGCGGAAAAGAGAGATTCTGGAGGATTGTAAAAAATTGGAGAAACTGAATGGACAGCAAAATGTACACGCCGTCAAGAGTATGCATTGCAGAAGTATCGGGGTAGTTCTAGTAGTGACTGCAATACTTACAAATTAGCTCAGGAATATGGCAGCACACGGAACTTGTCATGCACATGCTGCTGTAGAAGCTGGGGAAAGCAAGAGAAAGGAATTCTGTCTTGCATGACCGCGACTATAGATAGTACGACTTCGATACTTTTGCGCAGGATAAAGAAGTATTGCGTGAAGAGCAAGGAGGACAACATCAAAACCTTCTCTGCGATCCCCTCGTGGACGCAAAAGTGCCCGAATCTGTTCAAGCAGGAACCCATTGAACCGCAGAACGTGAACGAGTTCTATCTCTTTCACGGCACCACCCCGGAGGCGGCGGAGTTAATCACCGATACGGAGTTCCACCTGAAAAAAGCCGGGACCAACGCTATCAAAATGAAAAATCCCCCCTCCCCATATCGAAAAAGAAATTTGTGATGCTATATTTGAGTACACAAATCGATTTGTAATGCTAGAAGGCCAAGAGACTCAGCTGTGGCCTCGTTTGCAGGCAATTTGTCATGCTGTTTCCCACTTCTAGCTGCCCTCTATCATGCTGAAGATGCAAGGCTTTCCCACGCCAACCAGCACTGCAGTCCGCAGCTTTTCCATTCTAGCACGACAAAGCTATCTGCATCACAGAGTATGGGGTGGGGGCGGGATTTTTCACTTTGATAAACGCCGGTAGTCTTTACGGCAAAGGGCTGTACTTCGCGGAATCGAGCACCAAGGCGGACGAGTACACGACGGAGACAAGAGACGAGGAGTTGCGCCCGTTGATCTTGTGCCGGGTAGTGCTGGGTCATGTATGAATTGCAAATATGCCTGGGTCTGGATTTGTGACGTTGCGAGATTTCATTTTCAAAGACTACACGAACAAGATCTGTGTAATGCATGGATGCGATTGGTGACCTTTCTTGTCGTGCTGGATGGCAGTTTGATTTGTCATCCGTTTTATTAAACTTCTGATGCTCTTCTGCCGCAGCAGGTACAAGCGGTCACGCTGCAATACGAATAGCAGCAAGACATCAAGTATCCAGCAGACCCAGACATGTTCTTACTGCATATCGTGTCCGGTACTGTGAGAAGCAGAAACTGGAGAAGGCCGAGGTGGAAGCGCTGTATGCAATACAAATTTTCCCTCGACGAGCACGACGTACAAGATGCATCACAAGTTTTTATATCTCCAACTTATTTATTAAGCATGCCACATGTTGTCTCCATGCTGATGCTGAGTGGGAATGTTGGAGACAAGTCTTTTAGTGCAAGAAAAACAAACTACTCCACACGTCGTGCAACAAGCACGGGAAATTTTTTCCTATCGATACGCGGGTGCGCCAGTGCACGAAGAGCGAGAACTATCCAACGAAAAAACTGTTTCACTGTGATGATTTTGCAAGATCTGCATCACAAGTTTGTTACGCATGACACTGAAAATTTGCCATGCGCGTTGGCCAAGGGAAAACATGCTTGAAAATTCAATGTCTTGCAGGTGTAGCAAGACAGATATTTTTGTGTTCCATTTTCTGCATCACAGGTTCACAGTGAAACAGTTTTTCCTTTTGATAAGAACACGGATCAGGTTCTTGACCCGGCCGCGCCGTCGAGTCTGTACCACTCGGTTCTGGGAGATCGGGAAAAGTGCAGGAACACTTTTCGGGAATTTGTGGTGTATGACCAGGCGCAGACTTACCCCGAGTACATTGTGTGGTATAAACGGAAGTACTGAACTGAGGAAGGGACGAAAGTGACATGATCATCGCAACAACTTTTGCTTCAAATTCTATAAAATAAACACTTGCTCTTTTGATAAAGCGCGCTTAGCTTCGCTTTTATGTGATACGCAGCACACGGCATTTACCATTTCTTGCACAATAAGTACATTAATTCATGATACGTACGGGTACGAAAGCCGACGACAGCACTTATGATAGCACTAACACGGTAAAAAGGATAGTAACAAAACACCCAGCACACGTGCACAGTGTAGCTTTTCTGTTTTCATGATCAACATTTCATATAGCGAAGCGTCCTTGTGGTCGCTTGTCAACATCTACTACTAGACTCTTTGTCCACGTGCCAATTCTTCACTTTTTTTTTCTGAGGCGACGAATAGTTGCTTCAAGGAGCTTGAGGTTTTTTTTTTCTTCTCTCGGCACTGTGCCTGATCGTGATCCTCGGATTCATTAGCACATATCATTACTCGCAGTAGCTATGATTGAGCCCGATACTAGAAATCTATCATGCAACAAAGAAAAAAACAGTACAAGAAGACCACTATCGAGCTGTTTGTTTCATTTTGCATTTCTCACTGTGCAAAGGCGCTCGCTGTGCTTTGTTCTAGGATGTCGAAGATTTTTGCCTTTAAGTGCCTTGCTCTTCAGTCCTTTTCATTTTTTCATACGTATTGTTCCCCTCTCTACTTAAGTCTAATCTTAAATCTTGTAGTTTCATCATGAATTCGCTCTATTTTTTGCATGCGCTTCTGACTCTGAGATCTGATACCATGCGAGACGAATAAAGAGGTCCTCTTTATTTCGACCGGATCGATCCAGACGGACCAAATGTATTAGATCCGCGGACCCAGCAGATGAATTGCAAACTCGTAGAAAAGAAAACCTTCTCGGGTCAACATCTCAAGTAATGCTGAATTTTTCTTATGCTTGCAATGCCCCCGCGGCCATCCCGGTGGGTTGCAGTTCTCAAGGCCTTGTTTTTCGGTGGAGGTCTTGTGTGTTAATATTTTAGGTTACACGAGCAATGATTATATCTTCCGGCTCGCTACTTGTTCTAGGCACGAAAATAAAATCGATTCGACGTGACGAAGAGAACAAAAGAGCATCAACATCGGTCAGAAATGTTCTTGAGCAACCTTTGGCATTAATACTGTACCCGAATCCGAAAAAGTTCGTTCCGAACGGTTCGTGAAGATCTGAAGATGCAGCTCAGAGTCAGGCACAACAGAAATATATAAAACCAAGAAAATATAAAAGTGATCCGCTGGTGGAATCACGTACAAGATCGAAGCTTTCGGTACGAGCAACAAGAAGATGATTTATTTCTATCATGAAGATTTGTCGCCCTTCGATAACGGCCTAGCGGTCAAGGGCGCACGGAACACACATCCGAAGAACAAGATGAAGAAATCGGTGCGAAATTTCTGCCCCATGATCAGCGATCAGGATAAAAATGATATTGATTTCGCATTCATGAGTGAGTCGCCAGAAGTAGATATCATGTCTCAAAAAGAGAAATGGCCACTCCCGCTAGCCCTAGCACATCATCACCATACGAATCTTCGCGCACCACCAGGTCTCTGATTATCATTAGAAGTGGTTCTCGTTCTTCACCGACACCGCCTAAAAGTAATCAAGTCTTGAGCTACGCTCATCAGGTAGAAACCAATTTTCTCGCGATTTAAGCACCCCCGCTATTTATATTTTACTACATCAGTCCTCGCCTTCCTTGGGTGGAAAACAGCGACAGCATTGCAAGCAAAGATCTGCTAACTCAGTATTCCCCCGAAATAATCTTGTAGGTTGAAGTTGTACGAACGACTTCTCTACTTACTTTCTCAGTTGTAACTAAGCAAGAGCGATTTACTGTCGCACTAGTACGCGGCACGAGCTCAGATCTAACAGAGTCATCTTTAATCAATCTTGTTTTGATTCAGTATTTATTATTGTTGTCTGATTCTGATTGTGATTGTCGCACTCCCTCGCAGCTCCTACAGCTATAATACCAGTAGACGCTTTACTCATCACAGTGCTCTCACTCAAATCCTTGTCAGAAGGCTTCCATCTACAACTTCTGTGCGCTTTATTCTATATAATTGCATTGCTCCTGATTTTTATTTACTTCATCAATCGGCACAGAAACCGCAGATAAAATGGAGATCTTGAGTCCGTCTCCGTTGTGGAGGTGTGGTGGTCGGGTGTCCTGCCATAAACCACCTCGCGCTCGTCAAATGACGGCGCTGGTTATTTTTGCGGTCGCGTCCTCTTTGTCCTTCCTCTGTCCTGTTGCGTCCGCATTACGGCTGCAGGTCCGTTCGTCGTTTGGAAATGGAGGAGGTCGTCGTCCTCGTGAAACACCCTTTTTGGAAGTAGAAGGTTCTGCGAACAATCCAGCACAAGGAACGCCGGGACGCGGAAACACGGCCTCGAATGGGCCACAGGCGAATCCTCCAGCTGAGGACAAGAAGGAAATTCAGCGTATTTATCCTGAGTAAAAACGTCCCCACCCCAGAGTTGTCATGCAGATTTGCCATGATAGAAACATTTGTGATGCGCAACCCCATGACAGGCATTTTCAATCGTGTTCGGGAACTTGTAATGCTGTAAAACAGGATCAGCAGATCGATTTGTGATGCGGCTTTCCTTGCTCACTTGCACTACCTTACGGACTGCAACTTGTCATGCATGACTCGCAAAACTCCGAGGTTTGTGTTGCAAAATCCCCATCTTGACTCTGGGGTGGGTACGTTTTTACTCAGGATAGTATTCTATGCGAGGAATATTATTTTCATCATGGAGAAGCTCCGGATCCGGCACACATGCTGCCGCCACCGCTTGCCGCGCGCGGTGGCACGACCACGACGCGGGTAGCCGCCAAGCCGTGGCCGTTTAAACTAAAATCGAGGCGGTTTAGAGATTTTTTTCCGGAGCATCTATTGAGCCAAGTATGCCAGTACGCAATGGACCGAGCAACTGGCTTAGGTAGCAACCGCCCCGAGGACGTGATCATCAGGCGTGCTGATTACAGCGCCGACACTCTTTCTGTTTAGGAGCGGGAGCCAGAGTCAGAGAAGGAAGACCAGGACGCGCCAGCAATTCCGTTCGAGGGCCGTGCGCGTCGAGTCCGCCAGTGTTACTGCGGGTGGTTACTGAGGGACCACCCCCCGGGGCAGTACACGGACGCCGTGGAAGCATTCATCTCTCCACGATGTGGTCCCCGCAGTATTACGCCGACGTCCGAGCGGGCCTCCTCGTCCCAAGCCGTGGATACGTCGCGGCCCCCGTCGCCGTCCTGCAACCGAACGCACCATCAGCAGCTGCAGCCGTCTTCATTTATGAGACTGTGCAATTTGATATTCTCCGTCTTTTCACTTGTGCTTGTTCCGCATAAGAGAGCAGATCAAAAAACAAGAAATTGCCCATGATTTGCAAATTGTTGTCCTGTTTTTACTTGTTCTCTCTGAGCTTGATATCAATTTTCGAAAGGACCACGATAACTTGTCATGCATACAGAGCGAAGAAAAAACGTTAAAGGGAAAGGGTGGGCTTGGAGGTGCTACTATGTTTGGCAAACAAGATGGGAGAGAAAAAATTGCGCACCACTTTCATACTGTTGCAAGGAGCAGCTACGTCCTCGACACAAGCAGTAGGTGGCGCGGTGGGAAGTAGAAGCCCCGCTCGAACTCATAATGTTGCTGGACATCTCCCCGTCCTGTTGGGGCGTACAAAATCGTTATCTCCAAAGACAATTCACCGTCCGCCTGGGTATGCTGGTGGGAAGTAGACAAATAAAATCACTATCGTTTATACTTGTCGTAGTAATGGCGCAGTAGATTTGCGCTGCTCCACGGCTAGAAGTTCGGCTGCTGCGGGCCAAAGCTTTACTACAGCCACTTCCTGGGGTGTTTCCGTGGAAGTGCGAAGATCATCATTCTCGAAGTGAACAACTCAAACGCGCAAGCTGGTTGTAGTGCTCATCAACAGCCTGCGGGTTGGGAGCGCTGTTGCTTGTTGTAACAGTGTCGCTAATTTTTGTGCCCTTTCCGTCCCAGGAAATGAGGAACTGAAATGAAATCACGCTTGCTTTTATGTATGCGAGCATATTTTTCCTACATCGCGGATAATCGTGAAAATGGTCCCGCCGGGCCATCTATCGATGAAAACATATAATTTCTTGCTCCACCTTCTTTCGACCAGCTTTTTTTTCCAGTTTAGGATCTACTTTGTTCTGCTCTTTGTATATTTTTTGATTTTATCATCCTTCTCTACGTGGGCAGTTTCCACGTAGAGAAGAGCCTCCCCCGGCCAGTAGAAATAGAAGAGCGACAGTAACACACGCACATCCGCGATTTTTCGAAGATGTCCGACAAGAATTCCTTAAACGAGACCGGATTGATAATGCGTTTTGATTGATTGATCTTTCTTTTGTATAATTGAATTATCTATTAAGGATGGCACTGTGCCTTTCTTTTGTAATTTTTAACTCCGAGGACGAGAACGAAGCTGATTCATTGTGGGAAGAACGCGCGTCGACCACCAGGCGTCCAAAGTGGGAGTTCTACTTGGAAGCCGCGGGCTTGTAATGTGGAAGAAAAATGAAAATCAGAAAGCGTATGGTTGGAAATTAAGTATTTAAAACCATACATCGCCGCATTTGATGTTGTTCTTGCTCTTGGTGATCATTAAAACCATATATCGCCGAAATGAACTTGTCAACCTGACACCGGTCGTCTCGACCTCAGCTTCAACATCAAAATAAAAAGGAAATCAAAGGGGTCAGCTTTATCAAAATGATCAATAAAGGGATCGTCCGATGGAGGTGGAACTGAACCAGTTCGAAGATCAAGGTGGTCCTCGGTATCGGTATGAAGATGTTTTTGTTTCGGAAAGAAGTTGAAATCGCGACCGGTCGTAAGAACGAGAAAATGAGTGCTTCTCTGTTCTTTTTTCGGAGGCAGATGCGGAGACGTATCGATCAAGATGTTGATCCTAATCAAGCTCGTAGAAAAACTTCGGTAATCTACTTCAAAAAATGGTTTAGTATCTGAGTGGACTACAACGGTCGGCGCGCCAACTTGCTATAGGGATCTTGCTGCAAAAATAACCAGGTGAAAACTCAGTAAAGTGGAAAAAAAGAACGTAATGGCTGCAAGAGGGTAAGTATCTTTTTGCCACATCTTTTTTTTGCATCCCGAGTGCGAGTCGATCCAGTAGACTACTTTTACTTTACACACGTAAATAAGTATTTACCGTCAAATAAAATCCTTGCCACTGCCGTTGTTTTTGATTGTTTGAGGACACCTCCGTGTAGTCGGCCAGAAAAATTGAAAAATGGCGAAGGTTCTTAAAAGCCAAGTGAAGAAGATGCTTGCGGTTTATCTTTTTACCGCCTGTAGTTGCCTCTCGTGCTGCGTTGACGTCGGCTACAGCGTACTTGTCCCAGTCGCACAGGCATTGCAGCCGCGGGCAAGATATGAATTGCAAATATGTCTGGGTCTGGAAGTTTGTCATGCACATTTTGCATCACCAGCGATGTCTCTGATGCATTCCCTAGCATCACAGATTTTGTGACAGCTTTCGGATGCCCATACTACATGAGATATGCCCCGCCCGCCGCGTAGCAAAAAGCGCACCTCTTTCGCATTCGCTGTTCCTGCAATACAGATTTTTTTGGAATCCAAATGCAGAACTACAAGTTACATCCTTCCAGACCCAGACGACTTTGCATTTGATAAAAGAGGAGGTGCTGTGCCCCTTCTACTACAAACTGACGCAGCGCCACAAGCAGGAACGAGGGCGACCCCTTTTGTAGGTGCTGCGGGAACGGGAACGGCTGCAGCGAGAAGTTGTTCCTCATCTTCTTCCTCGTCTTGCTCTTCTTCATCTGAGTCTACTCGCGACGAGCCACCACCATGTGCACCAACAGGAACAACAGCGCCCCTTCTCGACGAAAACGCGGACGAGGACGATGACGTGTGCGTCATTTGTCACGTATCTAACAGGAATCAAGTACACAACATCATACCAGAATTAAAAGTGAGCTTCTGATGCTGAAGTGGACGTCCTGTCACTGAAAACACTGTAATCTTCTTCAATGCGGCGACCAGTATTATAGAAAGATAGCATATATCGGAAAGAATTTTCTGTCATGCGCAAAAATGTAGCTTGTGTAAAAAAAATGCTGCACGATAGCTGCGACTTCTACAGGTACATCAGAGCACGAGCGTTTGATATTGTCAACATGCTGGGCAACACAGGAGCCAACAACACCTAAAAATTTTTGTAACGCAAAATAAACAAGCGCACAAGGGCAAGGCAGTGATGCTACAGATGCGATTTGTTTCTGCTGGTATCATGACTGTACTTCTTGT
Organism: Amoebophrya sp. A120; assembly: GCA_905178155.1. Lineage (NCBI taxonomy): Eukaryota > Dinophyceae > Syndiniales > Amoebophryaceae > Amoebophrya > Amoebophrya sp. A120. The sequence goes on along the minus strand of CAJINV010000012.1, from coordinate 1,812,513 downwards.
TTTCCGAGTGATACCACGAAGAGATTCATCCCGATGGTTATGGCATAATTCTCGAACCCTACATTCTCATACAATGTTACACGATTTGGCATGCAAAAGACCTATCAGCCTCCACATGATGATGATGATCAAGCCACTTGGCATGACAAATTCGTGATGCGCCAAACAGTCGATGGAAATTTGTGCCGAATTTGTCGTGCGGGACGTGCACCACCAAGCTCCCCCCTTTCACCTTCCCTTTTGCTAGTTTTTGCATCACAACTGCATGTAACTACGCTTGAAAATGTCACGTTTGAGAACAACCCCATAAGCGTGAGCAAGACCTTGGGACGTATTATTTTAACAATTGCGGCGATCCGCAACGCCGGCACCTGCTGCACTGGGAATGCGGGAAGAACTGGATCGCAGAGGGCACAGCATCCGAGCCGAAAGGGTGCCCAGTGTGTAATCGTAGTGGTATTGGTCGTGATTACGCGGGTGAGCGGCGGAGACAGGTTCTCCTCGCAAGAATTGCAAGGCGGAAAGAGAAAATAAGACGGCTCTATCTATCCATCGAAATCATTGGAATTATATGCCTGGGGTTGGAAGGAAGCTTGCAGATGTTTGGGTTTGCCATGCGGATATTGTTTTTGGATCATGTAGCATTTATGCTTTTACACATTTTTGCATGATGTAGCAGCTGTAGCACGCACGCCGAAGCGTTCTTTGTGGAAGTCTTATTGCGCAGCAGGGGGCTCCTGCTTGATGCCTAGCCCGCAAGGGGAGAGACGCGCTGTTTGAGTAGCAAAAAAGGACAAGAACTTTTGGCATTCATGCAGCAACACAAATCGCAATCGGATAATTATGGGTTGAGGGGCAAAAAAGCTTTCTCGCGTCCTCGTCCAGACCAATCAGAGTGTGCTGCATGATCACAACAAGATGGTAGTTTAGCTTCTTGAACCTTCCAGGCCCAGATCGATGATATTTTTTTACAGAGGATATTGCTTGGAGCAAGATGGTCATTCCAGATTTCAAGACGGTTGTGGGTTGTGCTGCTCGCTAAGTGGGGTTAGCATTGGCTGCATGGCGTTCGTGTGTGCCGGAAACTCACATATTCCCTGCCCCTGTTTTGGTGTCGCTGCCTGTCTCGCCGTTGGATTAAACGTGCCCAACTGTCGCGCGGAGCATCACATCAACCGCCTAAAGGAAAAAATTAAGGGTAAGAGAAAAGGACTGTTGGATATGGAATATGAAGATTGTTCCAGGCCCCGCCCGCCGCCTGTCGTCCCGTTCCTGGTTCGGGACACGTTCGGTCGCCGGCCAGCGGCCCGTCCGCTTATGCATTGCAAATATCGATCTGGGTCGGAGCTACCACACTCGTGAAGTAGATGTTGCGGAGTTGGTGTGAATGAATGCACTACGAGATCATGTGTTGAGGGCAACTGCTGCCAGGCATGCCAACTTTTTAGAGCTGCACTCCGTCATACTTAGGGGTGCACATGACAGTTTGCGCCTTGATGGCATGTAGACGCGAGAAGCTAAACTATTTTTGGGGGTCATGCAATACAGATTTTTTTCCAGGACAGCGAGGCACGCCTCTTCACGAGCTCGACTTCATTTCCAGACCCGGACATATTTGTATTCCATACCGCCAGCCCAGCAACGAATGGGAATGGCATAAAGCAGCGCATTTGGTACTTCCCGGGCCTCAGGAGGAGACTCCGCAGGAGGCGCGCATCAGGTCATGTAGTTGACTAGGCATTTTTGCAAATGCATCGCACTGTAACTGTATTTGATGTCTCGGAAATAATGCAATACAATTTTTTTCCATTGCCAATCGGGTGTCGGTCAGGTGCTCCCGCGCTGGTGCGTGGACCCTGACTAATCTTGATTCGGTAGTGTAGTCATTTCATCTGTTTAGCAATGCAATTTTCTCGAAAGAAAAAAGAAAGTGAAGTTGTTACGTCTGATAGCATATTCCTAAATCTTAACCCTAGATCGCCTGTTTTGGTCCGTGATATTTATCTGTGGCCGAAGCATATTTTTTGCTTCACCATATTGGCTTTCATTCCCGCTATGATCTTTGTTCTTCATCTGCGTCTGCAGTTTAATATCTTTTGGTAATGGCATGATTATTCATCGAGGATGGCGCTTTGCCTTTCTTTTGTAATTTTTAACTCCGAGGATGAGAACGAAGCTGATTAACAGGAAAGCCGCATTGTGGGAAGAACGCTCGTCGACCACCGATCGTCCCAAGTGGGAGTTCTACTTGGGCAGAACGGGTTTCTTTGTAATTTGGAAAAAAAAATAAAGACTGCCGGAGCCGCGCTCACAGACGCCCGCTCGTCTCGGGGCGCATTTATTTTTGACGCCTCCCGAGGCCGTTGTTCTTGTTCACTTCATTAAAGGATAGGTCGTTTGATCTCCCCGTGCGGGATCATCAAGCATTTCATAAATGGCGCGCGGGATCAGCGCGCATTCGTGGGTGCGATCTTCGCGCGACGCGCCATCATGTTCAACATACTTATCATGGAGCAAGATCGACGCGCTCACTACATCAGGGGCCAGCTCCTCCTGATGGAAGTTAGTTGTTGTGTCTTTTTTACAATGAAGATGATCCTACTTGATTCATTTTTTGGAAGAGAGAAGGAGAGCTCTTGTCTTCCAGATTGATGATCCAGAGTGAGGAACCGGAGGGTAGGACTATGCAAAGATTCTGTTGTGTAGTCTGTATGAGTATGAGAGCGAATAAGGAGAAGATCTATGATTTCTTTCTTTCTTTTCCGTGCCCGGGCACGGCATCAAAGGTTCAAGGCCCTGAAAAATCCATCGCGTTCTCTTTTTCTTTGAGTGGTGTTCAGTTCGATGATACTAGGTTCAGCTGTTTGTGTTTTTAGTCTCTCGAGTGATGAGAATAAGCAAAAAGTTGTGGAAGATAGATAGAGAGGCCGGGTGTTGGGAGCCGCCTGAACAACGGCAGGCAGGGGGGCGGTGGATCCATCTTCAATACGGCATGATCCTAGTTGTAATTCCCGATGCATGAGCGTGTCCGAGTTTGTGCAGCGAAGAAGTTATCCACAGAAAATGAAAAAAACCCATCCACATCCAATTTTTGATGTAAAACACGTATCAAGTCATGTGTTTGTCATGCAAAAAATGGATGCGGATGGGTTTTTTTCTGTGGATAGAAGTTAAGTACTTACTAGTCAAAGCCAGACTACAAGTTAGAAATTGCAAACAAGTGAGTTATGCGGTCATATTACTTGTGCAAAAATCAATCTCCGGAGATGCGCAATAAACATGTTGCCCTTTGTTCGTCAGTAGGTGTGCTGGACGACGAGCTAGGTCTTGCTCCTTCCCCATAACTCAGCTCGCCCTACTACCAAAAGATCCTCACGGAGTTTGTTCTCAACATCTTGCCGTTCTGCTTTCGTTTCTTTGCTCTGCTATTAATTTTGCTCAGCGGGGTTGTAGTTCTTTCGGAGCGGCTTGCGGATCCTAGACGCTTGCGTCACACCTCCTCTGGGAATGAATTCTCGCGAGCAACCACGAAGGACTACCGGCATTGAAGAATACCTGGCGCCCGGCTTCCACCGAGCATGGTTGAGTGATGCAACGGCGGTGAAAATAGAACTACAAGACCGTAGACCCGAACGACGCAGACACTGAGGTTGCAGGCGTAGACCGTAGAAGAACGAACCTGTAAAACTTCTACACACACGACGGCACAGCACCGAGCAAGGCTGCAAGACAAATTACGCGGCGCACCGTCCTCGTTGATGAATGCAAGGTGTACGGAAATTCGCGAATTATATTGTGCGCGCGATGCGGTAATTGTGTTTGTGGTGCCTGCTCTTCTTCCCTTTTAGCAACCACTTTTCAGGGAAGATGAAAGAACACGCCGGCGAAGACAAAGATATGCTCTGGTGCTTCTTGTTGTTTGTTGTCGTCCAGTCGCAGGAGCTGCCAGCAACAACTTGCGTAGTTACCACGACAAGGAACTACGGGAGCTACAACTGGTGCGTGTAAGAAAAACTACAAAGTGGACCTCCACATTCGGCGCAACATCGGCTTCGTGCTATGCGGCCGCGCCGCTGTGTTGAGCGTAGAAGTTTCTCTAGAAGTACTCTTCTATTTCCGGGGAACAAAGAACCCTGGCCAGCAAGGCGCATCTTCTCCTGCTGAGTTGATGTCTTCGAGGCCGCCAGACTGACGAGTACGAGTTGTTGATCTTCGATTCGGACGAGCAAATCCAAATTACCATCGTGTGAAGAAAATAATAGCCCCGCGATTATGTCCTCGGCATCTACTTCTAGTACGACATGTGAAATGCCGACGAGTAGCTCAAGCACTGGCACTTCTACCGCCACTTCGTCCAACTGTAGCAGCTCCTACATCTACGCGCGCGCGAAACGAAGGAAAGCGAAAGGGAACAACAAGGCGAAGTTTTCTGGTAACGGCCAGGAAAGTTGTAGTGTTCGTCCTGCAACTGCAACTGTGTCATCTCCCTGTCAAGAACATGGGTCTACTTCAACGAACGCAGTGCTGTCCTCAACAACTTTGGGAATAAAACGCGCAGTGTCAATATCTGGAGATGATGTTGTTGTTGACCATGCAGCTTCGGAAGATAATTGTTCCTCCGGCCTCCTCGGCATGAAAAATGGCGATGATCTTTTACACAGGATAAAAGCTCCGCCTTGCCCTTGTCGGAGGTCCTTGCGGCGACCGGAGAGGAAAACTTCACGTGGTCCAGAGGGACCACGAGCAAGTAGAAGTGGGGCACCAACTCCTGACGTACTTCTAGCGGAAAAAGACAAAGTTCATTCTGCTGCAGCGAAATCAAAAATGAAAACCACTACAACAAAGACTTCTGCTGTACTTCCCGTAAAAACTACATCTTGTTGTGGGATGAAGAGGAGCGCCGGGGCTGGTGCACCAGCATCGACCACATCGTGCCAAAAGAAAATAATCACAAATCCTACGACGCACGAAGAAGCTGCTCATCTTGTTGCGGGGGCCCGACGAATTTACTCATGCTGCGCGAGGAGTTGGCGGAACACCGACAACCGCCTGAAAGATGTCGACCAGCAGAAGAGGAGAAAAAGTTGTACTACATTGGGAAAAAGTAGATGCAGCTGGTTCTTGTGCAGGAAAAATAGAAGAGCGTCGTGCAGCACGACGGACGAGGAATCACCACAAGCTAGTTGGAGTTGCGGAGCACCACGACCAGTTGTGCACCGAGGTGCTGCTAGCCAAAGTACAAGTAGTCCAACAAGGACAAGCTGCAGTCGTAGAAATAGTCCCTCTATGTCGAGCAGCACCAATTGCCTGGTACAATACCGCAGTTGTACTGCAGGTTCTTCCGAGGCGAACAACATCAGCTGTGATTCTTCGACTGGCAAAAATACTAGCAAGTGCAACCATGGGATCGTCTGGGAGGTCTGGAAAGCTGTAATGCTGAATGGTCAACATCAGTGAGTGCGCCCTTTTTAAGCGCAGTTGTGTAAGTATAGCATGACAAATTTTTTTCCAAACCCTTTCTCAGGGTTAGTGCGCATTACCATTTTTAGATGCTGAGACTGCGCTTTGTCATGACAAAACTTCTGTGCAGCTTTTGTTGCTCTCCTGCAAAAATACAGATTTTTGTTCTGGAAAAATGAACAAGAAAATCTTGCACACGCGTTGTTTATACAGGATCTTTGTTCCAGGCCCAGAGATCTTTATATTTGCAGTTGATAAATACAAGCACTAAAACCCATTTTCCGTTTATTATTGAATCACCTCCACGAAAAAGAAAAACTACAAAAAAGGGATGCTGGCAGCTCACTTCTACCGCAGGTGACATAGACGGCGAAGACGTCGCAACAACGGCAACACGGTCGCCAGGCAGTACTACAGCCAGTAGCAGTACAGCTAGTAGCTCGTCTGAAGAAGAGGAAGACCTCCGTCGTGGTTGTCTTCAGAACAAGGGTCGTCAACCTCAACTATTACGGAGCAGCTGCAGGAGATCTGCTTATGATTTCTACCGAAATGTGGAAAAGCAGAAGCCGGCGCAAAGAAAAAACAATCCAAACAACAGCGGAGTTCTTGCTGCACGTGAACAACTTCTAGTACAACAGCGACCAACGGCGCACGAGGAAAATACAAGTAGCGTAAATCGAAATGATGATGCTACAGTTAGCGCAGATCAAAATGATGATGCCCCCGCGGGTGAAGAAAACGAAATCAAATTTGCTGCTAGAAGATCATGGGCGAGGCTATCGAAGATTGGCGACAGCTTCAACTGTCTTCGGACGACAATTATCTCAAACGGTGGTTCGTACAGTCTTTACTTCTGCCCCGCGAGGAGGAAACAAGAGAGAAAAGTAGCTTGTAGTGGTGAAAATAACGCTCGCTCGTTTCTTCCGGTTCTTGTCCCTAGAAACAAGAAAAAAGTATCAAGTGCAAAATAAATGTCTGGGTCTGGAAGAATGTATGTTTGTCATCCTTGTCTGACATGACGCTTAACTCTGTCATGCACGTTACCCAAGAGCTCCATTTTTCTGTGATGCAGAAGCGCAGTTTCTTGTCATGCAGAATAGGCAACACCTAGAAGCTCAGAAACTTGTCATGCTGAGCCAGCACTTGTGGCCTCATGAGACGCCACCCAGCATCACAAGTTTCCAGACCCAGACACTTTTCCATTTGATAACTAGCAGCCACTGAAGACAAGCGCGGCATCAATTTGATGAAACGACAAACACGACCCGCCCTTCACCGGAAGAAGGATGAAGATGAAGAACAGCAACAGGTACAGGAGGTTAATTGTAAGTCTCAAAAGATCATGGACAAGAGCAAGATCTGTCCCCAGGAGTTGCTGTCGTGCCAGCCGTCTGTACAAGAACTGCCTCGCGGTAAAGGAAGGAGAAAAAAGAGAAAGAGTTGTACTACTTCGCCGGACGAGATTCATGTGCAGGTAGGCCGCGACCTGGAGGCGGGGGGAAGAACTACTGCAAGCGCATCCACAGCACCGAAGAAGCCAGGACCACCGCCTGGAGGTTATAGTTCCCCACCAGCAGTACAGCCAGGGGCAACTAGGGTCGTGTCTTGGAGAGAGAAGTTGTACAACTACCTGCAGCGACCCTGGTTTAATAGACCTACAACTGCTTGCTCTAAAGAACAACGAGAGGTGGACTTCTGCGGTTCGAGGACAAGAAAGTCGTGTAGTAAGAAAATATTCTGCAGCTCCTGCTGCTGCACAAGGAGTACAACTTCATCGTCGTCCACCTCCAGGGGCGACTCTACACGGAGAACGAAGAAGCCAACTTCTGGAACAACTGGAAGGACAAGTAGAACTACGTCATTTGCAGGAACGGCGGCCACGACCGCGAAACGACTGGCGTCGAAAGCGGTCGACGCTACCTCTTGCTCCTTGACAAGACTGCTCGAAATTTTCCATAAAATCTTCGTCTGCTCGATCAAATTCATGATTCGCTTCCTGCGGAGGGTCAAGCTGTTTCTCTTGCTTTTCTCCGGTTATATGTCGGCGGAGTTCGCGGTTCTGCTTGCCGACGCGAATAACCTGAACCACCTAGAATTTACAGACGTGGAATTCACCGACTACGATCTAAATGTCGACCAAATCGGCGGCAACCTGACCTTCTCCGTCACCAACGCAAATGCAGCATCCTCTTCCTTCACAAACCTCGCTTTTTTCGTTTATTTCACCGACTTAGCCGCGACCGACGCGAGTGTCGAGCAATTTCCCGCCGACAGCTCGGTCAGTGTTGCCGCCGCAACCACCCAAAACGCCCAGTTCGCGGCCAAGTACGGTCCGATCTCCGGCGCGACCACCATTACCGGGGGGAGAAGCGAGAAATTGGAGTTTTCCGTCTTGATTCCTGACAACACCGGCTTTACTGGGATCAGAGATCCGATCTTCGACAGCACCACCGGGTTATTTCCCTCGTACTACTCCTTGTCCCCGAACCGCGAGAGAAATCCCAACCTGTTCGGGGCGAGACGGAAACTAGTCAGAATCGTCGCGGCGGACAATGGCAGCAAGCAAGACTTCTGCGACGGGGTATACCAAGCCGAGCAGACGAGTGCGGTCACTCCGGCCATATTCGGCTCCACGACTCTAGCGACCAAGCAAAACGCGGCTGCAACCACCCCGGGCGGCTATTTCGCAGACGGGTTCTCTGGGTCGGGGTATGTGCAGGTCTCGGGAACCAGCTTTGGCGGATTTATCACAAGGGAAAATCCCCCCTCCCATTATCAAACGGAAGTTTCTGATGCTGGATTTGCGTATACAAATCACGTTTGTCTTGCAGTAGAGGACTGCAGGCTCCTGCCAAGCCTGAGTAGAGAAGTTTTGGCCTAGCGCTTAGCATGAGAAACGTCTATGCTGTAGGCCCAACAGCATCACAAACCGCCTGCACAATGCGGCAGAGCCTGTGGAGTTGTCTTCTTGCAAGACAGACGTGATTTGTGGTCTCAAGTCAGCAAGACAAATTTTCGCAAACATACCTTTTCGATATGGGGAGGGGGGTTTTTTCCTCTCCATAGGATTCTCGTTGACCTTTCAGACGAGCACCTGCACCGCGAAAATCTATTTGGTTCGGTTTATCCTGTGTAAAAACGTCCCCACCCCAGAGTTGTCATGCAGATTTGCAATTGCAGGAACATTTGTAATGCGCGTCTCCAAGGGAGGCATTTCCAATCGTGTTTTGGCACTTGTAATGCTGCAAACAGGATAAGCAGATGGATTTGTGATGCGGCTGTTCTTGCTAACATGCACGACACTACGGACCGCAACTTGTCATGCGTGGCTCCCAAAACTTCTGGATTTGTGTTGCTACGTTCCCAACTTGACTATGGGGGGGGACGTCTTTGCATATGATACGACTCCGCTACTCCTTAGCCGTTGACACCTCAAACACGGCGAATGCCCAGTACTTGTCGCAAGCCACCCTGTCCGCAAGCCTACAGTTAAGGAAGCCTCAGGTTGGAAATGCTCAAAGTTGAAATGACTTGTAATGCATGAAATGCGACGCATAGACTGACTGTATTGCAGAGCACGCAATCGCAATGGGGGCTGACTATTGTCCTGCTACGTGCTAAGGATTGGGTTGCTGACTAGCATGACAGAAGGGGCACCCCTTTGCACTAAACAGCATGACAGACACGCCTCACGTGCCCCGGAGATTTGTCATGCGCCGACTAGAAGGGGGGCGTCGACCGGGATCGTTTTTTTGCATTACAAATTATTTCAACTTTGAGAATTTCCAACCTGAGGCTTTCATAACAGTTAAACTCGACCGTGATCCTCCCCGCTTCCAACAACGCCAGCAATGGGGAGTTTGTTTCCTTCCAAAGTACTTTCTCCACCACGTCCTCCACTCAAGGAGAAAACACCAGGTCCTGGGCCTACACGAAACCAGTTGCGGTGTCTCTCCCCGCTGGGTCTAGTCAAATTACGCTCGACATCGCGACAAGCGACGTAATCTTTCCGTTCGTCAGTTTCGCGCTCGACAGCCTGGAGCTTGAGGAGGGGCAATTTGTCGAGAAGCACCCGAATGCGAACAACGATATAGTGGTCGGAACAACAGGAGCTATATGCATTGCAAAAGCATCGTACTAGTATAAATCGCAATACAAGTTCTTTCAGAAAAAAATGGAGTTTGTAATGCTGATTTGGCGAAGAAACAAGATTTGTCATGCATGGTTGCAATTAGTACGAGTGCGATACTTTTGTAGAGCATAAGCTACAGGAACTAACGCAGACTCCACACTCAACGCCTGTCCTGCTGGCTTTTCCTGCAGCGAGGCCACCGGGATGGCGTTTCGGAAGGTCTCGATAGCATCGTCCGCGTCTGATTTCTCTCGGGACGAAGCGGTGAATTACTGTGCGAAATTGATTCCCGGCGAATCAGTTCTCGCGACGGTGGATACAATACGAAATGCAAAAGCATCGTACTAGTATAAATCGCATAACAAATTTCCGCAGCATGAGAAATAAAATTTGTAATGCGGATTTACCTTGAGAAAGAAATTTGTAATGCATGACGTCGCCTCGGTAGTGTCGTGGCCTCGGTACGCCACTACAAGTTGGCGCACCGAGGCTAGAAGAAGTTTCTTCAGGACGCGCATACAAAATGGCGCACCGAGGCCAAAAATGCCAGTTTTTCGGAGTGGCCGCCTCGGTGCACCGAGGCGGACGGCCTCGGTACGCCAAATTGTAGGCGGGAATAAAGCAGCAGACGGGCGGAACACAGCAACAGAAATGGAAAAAAGCGCTCGGGGCGCGGCGGTGCCAAGATTGGTTTTTTTTGGGGTGAGACGGTGAGACACGTGAAACAAATTCGGTGCTGTTGCCGTGCGTCCGAGGTAGTGCTCGTCGCGCGACGCCGCGAGCAGAAGCTCCCGCGGAAGGCAGGGGGCGACGCAGGCGCGGGCGTGTACGAAGCGAAAAAACGCACGCGGGGGGGGGGAGGGGGGGGACCGGGGGGGCCCATAGGCTAATTCGCGAGGCCACGCGCGCGGGCCTTGGTGGCCAGAAAAACAAAACCCGGACCCTGGCCCGCGTTCGAGGGCAAGGTAAAAAACGCAGGAGGCGAAGGCGCCTGCGCCACCTGGGAAAGGCGCGCAATGGGACGTTTTTGCGCGCCGCCTCGGTGCGCCAAAATGTATTGTGAAGGCGCGCCGCTACAATACCAATTTTGTAGGTGGGCAAAAAGACATACTCTGGCGGGCTCGGTGCTGCCATACGTTACAAACCGCACCGGGCTCGGTGCTGCTTTTTGGCGGGTTTTCTCAATGAAAAAAGCGCGAAAATTGTAACGCGCATACGATTTGGCGCACCGAGTCGTATGTGCGTACCTAGGCCACGTCATGCATGACTGCGATTACTACGAGTGCGATACTTTTGCACAGGATATACAACGGCGGACTACGATTTTCTCCAGTCCGCCGGGTTGATGTCTTCGGGGCAGCAGGCGTGGATAGGCTATGCATTGCAAATATGTCTGGGTCTGGAAACTTCAACTTGTGATGCTGGGTGGCGTATCATGAGGAGGCCACAAGTGCTGGCTCAGCATGACAAGTTCTTTTTGAGCTACTTCTAGGTGTTGCCTATTCTGCATGACAAACTGCGTTTCTGCATGACAGAACACCGGGGCCCTTGGGTAACGTGCATGACAGATGTAAGAGTCATGCCAGACAAGCATGACAAACATGCATTCTTCCAGACCCAGACATATTTCTATTTGCACTTGATATAGGCTTGACCACTACCAATAGCGACGGCACGGGCGATTTCCGGTTCCTCGAAGACGTGCAGCGGAAACCCAGCTTTTCCCTCGCCTCCAAATGGCGCAGCTATGACAGTGCACAACTCCCCCTCCCCCTCATTTGTATTGCATGAAAAGCCATACAAGCACCTGCACGCGCGGAGCCTGTGCATGACAAATTCCTGCGCCTAGTGTAGTATTGTTTGCGCTAGTACTTCCGGAATCTGAGATGCAAACAGTGCCACAGGGAAGCACTTGGCTTTGGGATTTTGCATGAGAAATGAGAACGAGGGGGAGTTGTGCACTCGCATAGCCGCGGCCAGCCGAATAGTAATACCGGTTGTGTGACGCACAGCATCACCGGCTTTCGGGATAGACCGTGTAATATCATGAGGAAAAATCCCCCGTCCTCGTACTGAAAAGGAATGTTTTTGAAAATTTGTGATGTTGACTTGTGACCACAAACCTTGTCTTTCTTGCAAGAGGGCAAATTCAAATAATCCGCCGACTTACGCAGGCGATTTGTGATGCTGTTGCGCCTACATGGCAGGCCTCTGCTATGCTAAGCTCCTACCGCAAAACACCCCCGCGCAGGTTTAGGCTTCGGCTGCAGTGCCTCACTGCAAGACCGAGCTGATCTGTGTACACAAATCCAGCAACAGAAATCTCCGCTTCAATACGGGGAGGGGAGATTTTTCGCATTGATATGCAATACGAGGCTACCCGCGATCTGCTCGGTCAGGTACCTACCGGAGAAATTTTCTGCGGAGTGGAACACAGGTTTCTCCTGGCTGGATTTATCCTCCGGTGGCGTTGCAATCGTCAGCCAGACGTCCACTTTTGCCAACGGCGACCAGCGGAACGATGCGGAGCTCGCGGTGGATGGAAACACGAACTTTCAAGACGATTTGGAGTACAACCTTGCCACGTACAACGACAGCAGCCCTGGACTGATTTTGCCAAGTTGCATATGCAAGAAAACACCTGTGTAAGTGCAAATTTGTGTTGCAGAACATGCAACAGAGTTGCACCTGTCATGCCAGACAGCCATGAAGCCTTGTTTTCATGTGTGTTTTGCCTTACAAGCCACGCATGACAGGTTTTCTCTGTCATGTAGAGCAAATTTGTGATGCTGTTCCTCAAAGAAAGTTACACTTACACACTTTTTTCTCTGGATATTGCAGCGAAACTGACCCCGTTGCGGATTCGACGAGCCCGCAGCAACTGAATCTGCAATTGCAATTACCGTTCAACGTTTCTGCTGTGCGGTTGACGAACAGAAACGACAGCTTGAAAACTATGGATTGCATCAAATACGTCTGGGTCTGGAAACTTGTAATGCTAAAAGTGAATGATAGACGCACTGCAATACGCAGCTATGCATGATATTTTTTTTGGCTGCCATGCCCATGTCTTACTTACGTATTGCGCATGGCAAACTGCGTTTTTGCAGGACAGGTACGAGGGCTTTTTCGTGCCTATGCAACACAGATGCTCGAGGCATGCCAGACATGCATGACAAACCTGCATTCTTCCAGACCTAGACACTTTTGCATTTGATAAAAACCGATTTGAACGGATTCGAGCTGTTTGTCGACGGGACAAGTTGCAGCGGAACATCAAGTTCATCAAGCTCCTACGACGCGAATACTGACGGCGTGCAGGTGAGTCGCGACTGCAATTTGGTCGGAACGAAGATAACCGTTCAGGTATCTACGGTCGGGAAGAAGTTATCGCTGTGTGAGATTGAGGTGTATGAACTGCAAAAGTATCGTACTCGTCCTATAAATGCATTACAAATTTCCTTAGCATGAGAAATGAAATTTGTCATGGGGATTCGCCTTAAGAAGAAGATTTGTAATGCATGACTGCAATACGAGCACGATACTTTTGCACAGGATAAGGTGTACGGGAAACCGATAGTGATTACGCCGAGTGGGTTATCCAAATTAAAAAACTGTGTTAGTGTAACTATCTTTGGGTGACAGCATGACAAATTTGCTCTACATGACAGAGCAGAACCTGTCATGCGTGGCTTGTAAGGAAAAACACACATGAGAAGAGGGCTTCATGGCTGTCTGGCATGACAGGCGTAAATCTGTTGCATGTTCTGCATATCCAGGTTTACACTTACGCAGTTTTTTTCTTGCATACGGTTATTTCGCCACCGATCGGCTCATGTCGCTCGGACTGAAGATATCCTGTGTAAAATAAATGTCTTCGCCCTGTAGTCAAGATGGGATGAAATCTGCTAGACAAATCAACAAGCTTTGGCTGGTGCGCATAACAAATCATATGGCCTCGCAGTGTAGTAGTCCTGTTTAGCTAGTTTAGCAGTGTTACAGATCCAGCATATCATGCTGACTGGAGTATGACTATGACAAATAGCCAAACACAACTAGCAGGTGTTTTCTCATGGGGCTCCACATGAGAAACATTTTCAGCATGCAGATTTGCATTACAAGTACGGGGTGGGGACGTTTTTTATCAGGATAGAAAAACTTCACCGACTACGACGTGGATGGAGACAAGATTGGCGGCCCGGTCAGCGTATGGGTTGCAAATATCGATCTGGGTCTGGAAGCTTGTGATGCTAGAGCGTGGATGAGTCTGGTGCTTTCAAGTGCAGCGAAGCATGACAAGTTCACCTAACGCCGTCTGATGCGCAGCAAGCATGGCAAACTGCGTCTTTGCATGACAAAAAAGCAACACCATTGCTGCCTACGCAACACAGGTCATTTTAATTTTTCAGAAATGCTAGACATGCAACACAAATTCCACTTTATTTCCAGACCCAGATATGTTTGCATTCGATACAGCGTGCACAGCGCGCCCAGAAGCTGCCCGATGAATGAGACGACGGTATGAAGATATTCATGATGTTTTTCGTAACAACTTACATATTTATGGTGTCACTGTATCGTATTCGTTTTCGCGACTGACGAAAGTTGTAGTGTCTGTAAGAACTGTATGATCTCGTTGGTGTTTGTGCATCATGGCATCAAAAATTTCCTGTATAAAAAAAACCTTCACATCATCAGACGACAAACCTGAACTCCGGGAGCCAGGGGTTCTCGCTTTGTTGCGACCCGTTTACCGCAAATCTGTATTGCACCACGCCAGTGACTATGCATTGTAAAAATGTCCGGGTCTGGAAGATTGCAAGATTTGTCATGCTAGTCTGGCATGACTCCGCACTCTGTATTGCGTGGCCACCAAGAGGCTCTCTTGCCTGTCATGCAAAAGCGCAGTTTCTCATGCGAAATACGCAGCACAAGAGCACGAAAAAACTTGTCATGCTTGGCGGTGCATTACAGAACACTTACTGTTCACGGGCTTGCATCACAAGTTTCCAGACCCAGACGTTTTTACATTTGATAGTGACCATCGCCGAAAATTCCGCGGATTCTGACTCCTTGATATCCAAGAAAAAACACCCATCCCCATCCTTTTTTTGCATCACAAACACTGGAGTGCATGGGTGTTTTGCATGACAAATTGGATGCGGATGGGTCGTGTTTTTTCCTGCATACTTGACCTTCGCTTTTTACGAAGTGTCCGCGGACTGTATCCAATCGCCGCTGTCCCCTTGCACAACGAAGAACGCCATGTTGCAAGACATCACAACGTATCAAATGTAAAAATGTCTGGGTCTGGAAGGATGCGAACTTGTGATGCGTGTTGCGGATCATAGAAAAATCTGCGTTGCATGACTTGCAAAAGGTCCCCATTTCTAGCCATGCCGAGGGGGCATTTCTCATGCAGAATAGGCATCACCTAGGGTCTGCAGAACTTGTGATGCTAGGCCCTGCATTCGAGACTTGGCGGAGCTTGGAAAAACTGCATGACAAGTCTCAGAATCTTCCAGACCCAGACACTTTTGCATTTGATACAACATTCAATACTTTCACCAGCGATGCAACAGTTTTGCAGGAGATCTTGCTCCCATTGAACAGCTACAGTTTCGCCGCGGAAAACTACCTTGCAGTGTACACAAAGATGACCACGACCATCAACGGCGCTCTAACCACCTTCGCGGAAACAGCGACGCCAATAGCGTACGTAAAGGTGAAAAACGAAGACAACGTTATAATCCACACAGACTCAAGCATGTCCGGCAGCAATGTGGCTGTCACTGGTGATTTCGACCCGGATGTGGGGCAGTTTGCGGGCTCGGTGAATTTCACCGTGCCGTATGGAAGAAAAAAACTGTGTAAGTGTAACTTTGTGATGCAGAACATGCAACAGAGTTACACCTGTCATGCCAGACAACCATAAGTCCTCTTTTCAAGTGTGTTTTCCCTTACAAGCCACGCATGACAGGTTTTCGCTGTCATGTAGAGCAAATTTGTGATGCTGTCAGCCAAGGAAAGTTACACTAACACAGTTTTTTTCTTGGATATGCCGGGCCGGCAGGATAATGTGGAGGTCGGGTATTTTGTGTATCTCGTGGATCCGAACTACGACACGAGTGTAACTGGGAAATTCTCTTACGCCAGCTGCGCTAGCAGTTCTTCTTGTCCGAACTACTTATTACCGAACCAGTACCCCGGTCTCTGGTACGACACGACGGCGAAACGGTACAAGTTGGAGACTTCTGGAGGCTTAGCTTCCAATACCGCGATCGCGGTGGATGGCGGGTCTGCGAGCGCAAATGTTGTGTCGCAGACAGAATTTGTAGATGACTACCCGGCGAACTTGACCGACGCAAGTAGCTACTACAAGACCGACACAACGTACTCGAAGAACGCCTGGTACGTCGGTTCTTTTTCCAGCTTGACTCCTGCTGTGACCATATCCTGTGCAAAAGTATCGTATTCGTAGTAATTGCAGTTATGCATGACAAATCTCTTTCTCAAAGTAAATTAGCATTACAAATTGAATTTGTAATGCTGAGCTAATTTGTAATGCAAGTCATAGTAGTACGATGCTTTTGCATTGCATAGACCAGCATGAACAGTGATGGGCAGACGAACTTAACGTTTACCTTATGAAAGCCTCAGAATGGAAATCCTCAACGTGGAAATAATTTGTGATGCATGAAATGCGACGCATAAAAGACTGTATTGCAGAGGATGCAAGGGAAGCCGACTATTGTCCTGCTACGGGTTAAGAATTGGAGTGCTGATTAGCACGACAGAAGGGCACCCCTTTGCCTAACTAGCATGACAGACACGCTTTGAGTGCCCGGGAAATTTGTCATGCGCCGACTACAAATGGCGCTTCAACTGGAGTCGTTTTTTTGCATTACAAATTACCAGCCATGCCCCGGCTGACGCCGGGGCGAGCGGCTGTTGTGGCGGGGCAGGACTATTTGCGGATCGCGCCACAGCGCCAGAGCTTTGCGCATGGCGTGATAGTTCGAAGGAAATACTGGCGCCGGTTTGCGCCATCTCAACCCGCTGGGCCTCCTGCGCGCTTCCCGCGCCTTCAGGCGCTATGCGCAGGGAGCAGCTGCAGCGAAGCTTGGGGGCGAAGAGAAGCCGCTCCGACATAGATGCCGAAGGAAACAGAACGGGGGCCGCAATGCCCTTTTTTGATCACCCACCCGCCCCCGCCCTATTTGCTTCTCGGCGGAAATCGCTGGCGCGAGAGGGTGGCGCGAGAGGGTGGCGCGAAAGGGTGGCGCGAGAGGGTAGCGCGGGAGGGTGGCGCGAAAGGGTGCGGGCCTGCGCGATGAAAAGGCCCAAGCAAAATTGGCCGCGTGCCGGGCGGATTCGAGTTTTTGCACCCCTCTCGCAGACCCTCTTTTTCACCTTCTCCGAGAGGTGTTGCTAATAATCCGGCTATACTCGCCGGTAGAGGTCGACAGAGGTGGCCGAGAGGTGGCCCAGAGGGTGCGCGAGAGGTTCGCCCTTATTCGCGCAACCTCTCGGCACCTCTGCCCACCTCTCGCGCGCCCTCTTTTTTACCTCTCGGCCACCTCCGTGCCGCTTAGCGGCCCCAAAGTGCGACCCCTTCGGCGGGCTATACTCGCGCCACCTCTCGGCCACCCTCCCGAACTACCTCCCGCGCCACCTCCCCACCTCTGTCGACCTCTTTTTGACCTCTTTTTGACCTCCCGGCCACCTCTCGTTTACCCTCTCTAGCCAATATTTTCGCATGAATATAATAGATAGTAATTTCCACTTTGAGGATTTCCAACCTGAGGCTTTCATATACCTTACAGATTCCGGACAACACGGTCCTCGTTTCCTCCTCTTTTGCGAACTCTGTAGACCAAGCGAGCGGTAAGTCCTACCGGCAGTTACGAATCCTCGCGGTCACGGACTACGGAAGACTATGCATTGCAATTATGTCTGAGTCTGGGAGGACGCGAACTTGTCATGCTAAGTCTGGATCGTACAAGAATTTGCGTTGCATGACTACCAAAAGCTGTTCACTTTTGAACAAGTTTAGAGACAGTCTGTCTTGCAGGATAGGCATGATAGAGACGTCGCAGACCCTGTCATGCTTCTAGATCCGGCATTCCAAACCTCATGGGGCATAGAAAACATGCATGAGAAGTCTGCACTCTTCCAGACCCAGACTACATATTTGCATTTGATAGAGACAGCAGTTGACCAATGTCACGGTTTCCAATGTGGAAGTGAAGGACTCGTTTGTTTCGTTGGCCATCGGGAATTTTACCGACAAAGACGTCGATTTGGACGAGATCGGGGGCAGTATAGATTTTAGTTTAGGTGCAGCGACCTGCCCCCGAGGGATCAGTTCTGGCAGACTGTCCGGTGATGTGCCGCTTCATCCGGGGGGGAACACTACTGGGGGGGCTGGGAACGAGATTTGCTGTTCGCAAAGTTCTGCTTGCACCGCAGTTAGTTCGTCTTCTGATTTTTTCCCGGCACAGACCCGGGTTTTTCACTCCGTCTACGTCGTTTCGGAGGATTGTTTGCGGAACTACAACCATCCGAGCTACGTTTGCACGACAAAAATCGGGCCGGTCGGGGCGAATCAAATTTTCACGGATTTTGAGTTTTTATCCACGACAAACAGCGCCAGTTTCGTCCAGCAGGTCACGAAAGCGATATCGAAAGACACAAATTTCCCGCCGGGGGAGATGTACATTGCGGTCTATTCTTCCACGTTCGATTCGAATACCAACACAATGTACACGGAAACCGCGTTTCCGACAGGGTTTGCGACTTTATTGAATTTCAACGGGCAGGCGTTTGATGTTCAGGAGTTTGTCGATTACGACCCGGATGTGGACCAGATCGCGGGGAATTTGACCTTTTCGGCGATGAAGCCTCCAACAGCAGCAGGAGACCACGCCGTCTATCAAAACGAAAAATCCCCCCCCATATCAAAACGAAATTTCTGATGCTGGATTTGGGAACACAAATCATATTATGATTTGTGTTGCAGTAGAGGAATGCACGCAGGTCCTTGGCCTAAGCTGGGACCTTGTGGTGTAGGCGCCTAGCATGGTAGACGGCTACCCTGGACGTCTTACAGCGTTACAAATCGCATGCATAACGTGGCGGGCACTCTGAGCGTGCCTTCTTGCACGACAGACCCGATTTGTGGCCACAAATCTGCATCGCAAGTTTTTGCTTAGAAAGATGCGCTTTCAATACGGAGAGGGGGGATTTTTCCTTACCATGCCGTCGAGTATTTGATCTATTTGGTCGATGGGATCGCCGAGAACCAGGACTTCGATGTTTATCCGCATTCCCTCGACGACGTTACTGCAGCAAACGGCTACAACACAACCTTCTACACTTCCAACGTCTGGTTTGTGGGCAAAGCGACCAGTGCCGAGCACAGCGTCGGGATTACGACTATGGGAGCGTCAGGATCGAAATCGTCAAAGTTGTTGAAAGAGTTTCCCATGCACAAAACGCAAGGCCCGAAGTGACTGTCTTGCAGGGATTGCAAGAGAGGCCAACTGTAACCCTGTTTGGGCTTTGAGATCATAGAGTTGCTGAAGTAGTAAGTATGACAAAAGCAGCCTTCTGTGCCTAAACAGCATGACAAACTGGATTTAGACAGTGCCGAAATTTGTCATGCGCCGCTTGGTCGTTGGTCTTCCAACTGGTATCGGTTTTATGCATTACAACTTTTTCGATTTCAATCCTGACACTCCTATAACGGCGTCCACTAGCTTAAGCTACAGCAGTTTGTCGCCGTGTGTGAATCGGGTTTCATCTTATCCTGTGCAAAAGTTAAAGTATCGTACTTGTATTGCAGTCACGCATTACAAATCTCTTTCTTAAAGTAAATCCACATTGCAAATTGTATTTCTCATGCTGAGAAAATTTGTAATGCATTTATACGAGTGCGATACTTTTGCAGCTCATACATCTTCTGCAGCAGCAGCAAGTGGTGGTCTCGATGGTATTTACGCCGAAAGCGGATCGAATTTGGCAATGAGCGAGCGGTGTTCAACCAAAAAGCTCGGCGGAAGTGTAGTTTCTACCGCAAGTGAAGATCCCGTGGCGGAAGTCACGAATTTTGTCTTCCCCATTCCGGATAACACTTTCCTCGGCTCGATCACGAAAAACACGGACCACGATTTGGGGGTATTGGAGGATTTGCATTTCAGCAATCTGAACACCACAATCGACATCATGACAAGTTCAACTACAAAAAGAGTCGCGAACACGGGCGCTTCCACCCGGTTTTTGCGAATCGTCGCGGTGAATTCCTTCGGCTCGCAGCGGATTTCCACTTCTCTAACCACGTCTGATTTTTCCACCCCAGTCACCGACCGATTCGCGTCTCTGGAGCTCGATTTCTTCGATTTGGATCTGTTTACAGATTCCGTCGGCGGATTTATCGAGTGGAAGGAATCGCGGGGGTCCTGTCCGATAAAGAGCAACAGACTGCTCTTTCCCGGATTATCATCAATCTTACCCGACGGGGGGTCAAATGCTTATCAGGATGAGGGCGGGAACAACGTGAAAAATCAGTTCAATGTGAACAACGGCTTCAACTACGCAACCACCGCAAGCGTGGAGAACGGGGACCTGAAGCGTGGGTCCGCAAATCTGGAAGTCTGCTGTGCAAAAAACTCGGACCAGAATGTGTGCCAGAACCACGCCGATTTGTTGGACGATACCACCTATGAAATGCAAAAGCATCGCGCTAGTAGAAATCGCATGACAAATTTCCTCAGCATGAAAAATAAACTTTGTAATGCGGATTTGCCTTCAGATAATGATTTGTAATGCATGACTGCAATTACTACGAGTGCGATACTCTTGCAGAGCATACCACCGCATCCGGCTTGACTTCGAACGTCGCCGACAGGGATTACTACGTATCGGATTACCACTACAAAATCTACGCGGTGTCGGAGGACTGTGTCTTCAACTCCTTCTATCCAAACAGCCTCCAATCGCAGAATGGTTTATCGTACGAAAAAAGTGTTTCACTGTGAACTTGTGATGCACAAAATGGCAGACAGAATTATTTGTCTTGCTACACCTGCAAGGCATTGCATTTGCAAGCGTGTCTTCCCTTGGGAAGCGCGCGTGACAAATTTTCAGTGTCATGTGTAGCAAACTTGTGACGCAGGTCTTGCAAAGTCATCACAGTGAAGCAGTTTTTTCTTGTGATATGGTTTATCCAAACACGACTACTACGCAATCATCGCCGGGAAGAAGAAATTGGAGGGGTACACGAACAGCAGTTCAGGCCTTAGCCCGGTTTTTGATTTGGTGTACTACCAGAAGGAAAATCTCAACATTTTCCAGGCGAAAGACGTCACTGCCGTCGGCGACGTGCGGCCGGCCTTCGTCGCGATAGACTTGTACACGACCGTTGCGGCCGCGACCGCGGACGTACCAATCTTCGCAGACAGGACGTCGGTGTACGGCAGTTTTGAAAATCTCCAGGCGTTGAACTCCTTTGCGAGCAAATCCATTGTGTTTGTCAAGGGCTTTGCGGACGACAAAACAATTTCCATGAACAGTTTGAGAGCGAGCTTATCAATCGGGAACTACGGGAATGTCAAAGCAGTGCGGGTTTACTTGCAATTTCTCTCCTACTACGACAGTCCAGTTTCAAACACCGCTATCAACTGCAAATATGCCTGGGTCTGGAAGGGTGCTTGCAGCTTGTCATGCTATGACCAAGTTCGGAGGGAGTTTCTCGTGCAGGATAGGCAACATGGCGTAGATCCCACAGAATCTGTGACGCTTGGTCCTGCATTCTAGACCTCATGGATCATGTTAAACCTGCATGACAAGTCCTGCAATCTTCCGGACCCAGGCACATTTGCATGTGATAATCGTGGCGTCTTCACAACTCCAGTCGGGAATCAAGTACCAAACGCAAATCGACTGCCCGTGGCTGCTATCCGAGAACTGGTTTCTGGATGTGAGTAAAAGAGGCCCAATAGTTTCCCAAAACAACGGCGCGGCGTATTTCGGAGGGACAAAATCCGCGGTTTTTTCCAAGGTTTTCCCGACGGAGCAGACCATTCAGCTGAAAGCGTGTGCGAATAGCGGTTTGGTCGATTTGAAAAACTACTTGATCTATTTAGAGCCGGTGTTTGGGGCAGAATACAGGCAGATTTTGAACAACACAGAGTTCTACTCCAGCTATTCTGTCGCGACCAACTACAACCTTGCGCTCACTTCTGCGCAACAGAAAACACCTCCGGCGAAAACTACGAACAGCAACCTTTACGTATCCAGGAAAAAAGCGTTGTTAGTGTAAATTTGTGATGCGCAGCATGCAAGATGATTACGTCTGTCATGCTTGGCATGCATCGTAGGGTCCATTTAAGGGCGTTTTCACATACTATCTGCGCATGACAGGTTTTTGCTGTCATGCCGGACAAATTTGTAATGCTGTTCCTCCAAAAAAGTTACACCTGCAATGTTTTCTTCTTGGATATTACGGCGCAGAGAAGTACTACGCGCACTACTACAGCTATCCTGAGTAAAAACGTACCCACACCAGAGTCAGGATGGGTATTTTGCAACACAAACCTAGGAGTTTTGTGAGTCACGCATGACAAGTTGCGCTATGCAGTGTAGTGCAGGTCGTTAGCAAGTGCAGCCGCATTACAGATTCATCTGCTCATCCTGTTCACAGCATCACAAATTTCAAAACACGATGGGAAATGGCTCTCATGGGGATGCGCATTACAAGTCTTCCTGTCTTTGCAAATCTGCATTACAACTCTGGCGTGGGTACGTTTTTACTCAGGATAACAGCACCTCTCCGAATTCCGCGACGGGCTTGATAGCGAGTAGTGGAAATTTTTCGGCTTCAGTGGCTGTTCCTGATTTCTCCGCGACTGTTTCTGACTTCGCATCACAAACTTCCGCTTTTGTCCATGATTTGGATGGGTTGGGAAGCAGTTTCACGGTGAACAATGTCGCGGTCCAGTTCTTGCAGAGAAATTCTTACTCAATCACCGGGTCGAACGTTGGGAATAATGCGGTTGTCGACCCTGTAACCGGTTTCACTGGCTACCAGTGTACCACGAAGCAACTGTTATCCGAAAGAGCAAACTACGAGACCACTGGCCTCCCTTTGACAGACAACAGTTACTTCGTTTTACCAATAGGAACGGAGCTGAAGCAGGAGTTTCAGAGGACAGAATTACTATCCGGGAAAAAGCACTACTTAGCGGTGTACGCAAGTGGGAAGTTGGAGAAGTCGAGTAAGGTGTTAGCATCAACAACAGAAGACACTTTTTCCGAAACGCAACTACCAATAGCCTACGTGAAGCCGATCGACGAAACCGGGGGTGTGGACACGTCGAAATCCCATTTTATGGATTACGATTTGGACCCGTTGGAAGTGGGAGGGAATATCAGCCTGATTATCACCAAAGCCCCTTCCTTCACAGTCACCTACGCGGTTTTTCTAGCGGAGTCCCAAGCGGCGGCAAGTGACAACACAACCACAGTGAACTACGTGGCGGAGCTAACCCCGAATATCACAAGAGACTACACAACCTGCACCGAGAACACAACTCTGCAAAACCAAACAAATTTGACAACAAATGAATCCGAGTTAATTCCCGTTGTCACCACCAGTTGCGCGGTGGACGCAACGCCGACTTTAACGATTCCGGTACCGAAAGACACGTCGATTTTGACGAGTAAGTACAATCCTGCGGATAGACAGTCCAACGCGATCGTCCGGGCGTTGTTGATATGCGTTGCAAATGTGTCTGGGTCTGGAAGATTGCGAGACTTCTCATGCTAGTTTGGCATGACTCTGAACTCTGTACTGCGTGGCCAGGAAGGCCTCCCCTTGTCTGTCATGCGAAAGCGATGTTTCTCATGTGGAATACGCAACACAGAGCCACGAAGAAATCTGTCATGCTTGGCTCTGCATTACAGTGCACATTCTGTTCACTGACATGCATCACAAGTTTTCAGACCCAGACATATTTGCTCTTGATAGTTGAACGGGCAGAAAAACTTCACGGTCGTGGATTTTCGGAAGGATTTGTCGGCTGGGTTTAGTTCGGCGGACAAGAATTTTTGGAAGGATGTGGAATTTATGGATTGTAAAAATGTCTGGGTCTGGAAACTTGTGATGCTGGGTGGCGTATCATGAAGAGGCCACAAGTGCTGGCACAGCATGACAAGCTTTTGAGCTTCTAGGTGTTGCCTATTCTGCATGACAAACTGCGCTTCTGCATGGCAGCAAGGTGGGGCTCTTGGGTAAGGTGCGTGACAGATTTAAGAGTCATGCCAGACAAGCATGAGAAACATGCACTCTTCCAAACCCAGCCCTATTTGGTGCAATCCATAGAATTTACCGATTTGCAATCCTTCAAAGCCGCGTACGCGGATCCAGTATGACCTGCTCAAAAGTTACCATCTCAAACGTTACGAATAGAATCTGGAAATCTGTGATGCAAGAAATGCATGATCTAGCCAACTCTGATAGGACTGCGCATGACAAGTTCCGGAGTCGGAGTCCCAAACCGCACTACAATCTGGCGAAATTTGTATTGCAGAAAGTGGAACGGTCTGCGTGTCTGTCATGCTCATGATGCAAGACAAATCCCGGACTCTATTGTAACGTTTGAGATTGTAACACCTGAGCGGGTTATACCCAGAGTCCTCCTTTTTGGCAAACGTCACCAACCAGCCGACGGGGATCGATCAAGCCGGATCCCTGCTTATCCAATGCAAATATGTCTGGGTCTGGAAGGATGGAACTTGTCATGCGAACTCTCAACTACAACAAAATCTGTGTTGCATGAAACCAAAAAGCTGCCCACTTCTTGCTAAGCGAAAGACAGATTTGTCATGCGGGATAGGAATCAGGAAGGACTCGTAAAATCTATGATGTTTCTGCGTGCACTACAGCCCATGTTGTCTGTCGTCCGCGAGATGCATGACAAATCTTGCATCCCTCCAGACCCAGACAGATTTGCAGTGGATACTCCTCTACGGGAAGTCGAATTTGTTGAATAAAGTAGTCGGGGTGGATATCAGAATCGCCGGCTCCGCGACCGCGGACAAGTACTCTGCCGGAACTAGTACCAGCCCGGTGGGCCAGTGGAATAATCTGCTACAAGTCGCGAAAACCACCGATCCGACGTACAAGCAGACCGACGCTTTATCTATCAAGTGGTTTTCGGGCGATCGGCAGACTTTTGAGTTCAACGATTTGGATCTAACAGCGAATATCACGAACTTCATCGACTTAGATTTTGACAAAAACGAGATCGGCGGGTACTTGGACTACTATTTGCAGGTCGGCAATTTTGAAACGACGAGTACCAAGAACATAACGAGTTTGTTGGACGATTACAGGATTAAAACGAAACAACCGGTGGTGGAAAGATTGAACTTCTATTTGGCGAAAATTCTCCCCGGACCGAACTTGCTGACTAGCAACACATCTACCATAACTTCCAATGCTGCGAGCAGTCCCAAGCCGCTGTGTTTCTACAACAACTCGGAGATTTGCGAGGAGAGCTTGTATATCCTGTGCAAAAGTATCGTACTCGTACTAATTGCAGATATGCATGACAAATCCAACTTTCTACCTGAAATAGCATGACAAATTGAATTTTTTTTCTTGGGAAAATTTGTAATGCGTTTTATACTAGTACGATACTTTTGCAATGCATATTGTACACGAAATCGTCGAAAGTGCTGGGGGAGCTACCGTACAAATTATCACCTCTGCAGATGTACGCAGCAGAGCAGATGCAGCTACCCCTATCCACGGCAAATAAGTACGTCGGGGTCTGGAAGAGTGCAAGTCTGTCATGCTTGGCTGACAAGACAGAAAAGTCTGTCATGCTTGGTGCGCTACAGTCGTGCCGCTTGTTTGCCATGCAAAAAGCCATGTGTCATGCGAGACATAGCTCCTCAGAAACGTGTCATGCGCGGCCCCCTAATACAGGTTGCGTATCATTCGGACATTAGCATCACAACTTTCCAGACCCAGACATATTTGCATTTGATAACCTCCGGGTATCGACTACCCGATGATCTTCGCAACGGAAGGAGATGCAGGCTTGGTCGAGGATAAAAAACTCCTCTTTTCCGTCGATTTCCACGACGACACGGGTGGGGTGAATAGCACGTCGACAGGACCTATGAAATGTAAAAATGTCTGGGTCTGGAAATTTGTAATGCTAAAAGTGAATGGGAGTTCCACTGCAATACGGAGCCAAGCATGACAAATTTTTGGGCTCCTATGTGTTGCGTGTTCCGCATAGCAAACTGCGTTTTTGCATGACAGGTAAGAGGACAGCTTTGTGCCCATGCATCACAGATTCTTGAGCCATATCAGACATGCATGACAAATGTAGCAATTTTCCAGACCCAGACATTTTTACATTTGATAGGCCCGGTGACGGAAACCAGCAGCTTGAAGAATTACAAGGACTTCATATCAAATGTAAAAATGTCTGGGTCTGGAAGTGTCCGAACTTGTGATGCTGCATTTGGATTCCAAAAAAATCTGTATTGTATGACCAGCAAAAAGAATGCAATTTTGGCTACGCGGAGAGGGCATTTGTCATGCGGTAGAGGCATCAGAAAGCGCTCTAAAAATCTGTGATGCTACGGCATGCATCACAGACGTCATGGGTCATGGAAAATGTGCATGACAAATCTAAAAATCTTCCAGACCCAGACATTTTTACATTTGATACTTCATTGTGAAAAGCTACACGAAAGCTTCCGTTGCTGCGGCGAGTGGGATCAGTGTCGATCCAGAAAGAATCGGAGGCTACTATGCCAGTACAACAACAATAACGGCGAACAGCAACACAAGTTTGTACAACACGGAATTTATCCAGCAATACGAAATTCCAAAATCGACACTCGTCCAAGAATCGATAAGAAACCAAAACCGAACTCTTTCCGCGACGAAAGAATACACACACATCATTTGCCTCGCCGAAAACGTCCTCGGCGAGCAGAACTTTCTCTACGCGGTGGAGGCGCGGAAATTTCACCGATTGTTTTACGACAACCACGCGGTTATAACCGAGCCGGTGTTCGAGGATCTCGATTTAGACCAGCGGGAAATCGGAGGGCAGCTGGAGTTATCCGTTCTCCCTTTGTACGAGAACACGACGAGTATGAAGTTCGACCAGGGCGTGACCAATCTTGCTTCCCACGTGGAGAGTCTGCAGGTCTCCATGCAGGTGTGGGCCGTGAACGCGAGTGACCAGAGGGGGCTGTATTTGCAGCTGCCGTTCGTTGCGACTCCGGTAGTGGAGATAGATCCAAACGCGACAGGGGTGGAATTCGACCCGAACGCAACACTGAATGCGAGTGTGACGGTCACGACTACCGTTGTTCCAACGTTCGAATTTCCAACTTACTACGCCGAGGACTACGCAGTTTTGTCGAAGAAGAAACTGGTTTTCGAGGTACCAATAGCGAAGATCGACAATTACACCGAGTGGCTAACTGCGACATCATCAGCAGCTGATGTATCGAGCAGCGACGACGGCGCCGCGGCTTTCGTCTCGACTTATTCCAGCTACTTTTCGCCAACCGGTGCCAGTGCAACCACTTCAGCAGTAGCGGTTGTAATGGGCGTCGCCACTGGAGCTGCGGATGGGTCGTACAATGCGAGCTTGCTATTAAGCACGTCTGGGTTGCCGTATGAAGGTGAAAAATTTTGACGATTATCTTCGGGCGTTCGGGAAGTCAAGAGCGTCACCCCAACGTCAGGGCGACATGAATTCAATCGGGTCCGGCGGGAACCTGAATTCCGGCCCAGCGGAGAACCTGAATTCAGGTCCAGCCGGGGACATGAATTCAGGTCCAGTCGGGGACCTGAATTCAGGTCCAGTCGGGGACCTGAATTCAGGTCTAGTCGGGGACCTGAATTCAGGTCTAGTCGGAGACCTGAATTCAGGTCTAGCCGGAGACCTGAATTCAGGTCTAGTCGGGGACCTGAATTCAGGTCTAGTCGGAGACCTGAATTCAGGTCCAGCCGGGGACCTGAATTCAGGTGCAGCCGGAGACCTGAATTCAGGTCTAGTCGGAGACCTGAATTCAGGTCCAGCCGGGGACCTGAATTCAGGTCTAGTCGGGGACCTGAATTCAGGTCTAGTCGGAGACCTGAATTCAGGTCCAGCCGGGGACCTGAATTCAGGTCTAGTCGGGGACCTGAATTCAGGTCTAGTCGGAGACCTGAATTCAGGTCCAGCCGGGGACCTGAATTCAGGTCTAGTCGGGGACCTGAATTCAGGTCTAGTCGGAGACCTGAATTCAGGTCCAGCCGGGGACCTGAATTCAGGTCCAGCCGGAGACCTGAATTCAGGTCTAGTCGGAGACCTGAATTCAGGTCCAGCCGGAGACCTGAATTCAGGTCTAGTCGGGGACCTGAGTTCAGGTCTAGTCGAAGACCTGAATTCAGGTCCAGCACGTGACGCCACGTGGCGCCACGCAGGATCCCCGTGGCGCCACGCAGGTTTCCCGTGGCGCCACGCAGGACCTCCGTGACGCCACGTGGCGCCACGCAGGTTTCCCGTGGCGCCACGCAAGATCTCCGTGACGCCACGTGGCGCCACGCCAGGTCCCCGTGACGCCACGCAAGGTCCCCGTGACGCCACGTGGCGCCAGGCAGGATTCCCGTGACGCCACGCAGGATCCCCGTGACGCCACGTGGCGCCACGCAGGATTCCCGTGACGCCACGCAGGATCCCCGTGGCGCCACGCAGGGTCCGCGTGACGCCACGTGGCGCCACGCAAGGTCCCCGTGACGCCACGTGGCGCCACGCAGGATTCCCGTGACGCCACGCAGGATCCCCGTGACGCCACGTGGCGCCACGCAGGATTCCCGTGACGCCACGCAGGATCCCCGTGGCGCCACGCAGGGTCCGCGTGACGCCCCGTGACGCCACGCAAGGTCCCCGTGACGCCACGTGGCGCCACGCAGGATTCCCGTGACGCCACGCAGGATCCCCGTGACGCCACGTGGCGCCACGCAGGATTCCCGTGACGCCACGCAGGATCCCCGTGGCGCCACGCAGGGTCCGCGTGACGCCCCGTGACGCCACGCAAGGTCCCCGTGACGCCACGTGGCGCCACGCAGGATTCCCGTGACGCCACGCAGGATCCCCGTGACGCCACGTGGCGCCACGCAGGATTCCCGTGACGCCACGCAGGATCCCCGTGGCGCCACGCAGGGTCCGCGTGACGCCACGTGGCGCCACGCAAGGTCCCCGTGACGCCACGTGGCGCCACGCAGGATTCCCGTGACGCCACGCAAGGTCCCCGTGACGCCACGTGGCGCCACGCAGGATTCCCGTGACGCCACGCAGGATCCCCGTGACGCCACGTGGCGCCACGCCAGGTCCCCGTGACGCCACGCAGGATCCCCGTGACGCCACGTGGCGCCACGCCAGGTCCCCGTGACGCCACGTGGCGCCACGCAGGATTCCCGTGACGCCACGCAGAATCCCCGTGACGCCACGTGGCGCCACGCCAGGTCCCCGTGACGCCACGTGGCGCCACGCAGGTTTCCCGTGGCGCCACGCAGGATCTCCGTGACGCCACGTGGCGCCACGCAGGATCCACGTGGCGCCACGCAAGGTCCCCGTGACGCCATTTGGCGCCAGACAAGGTCCCCGATGTGACGCCAGGCGCAGGTGTGTGTTTCCGTACTGCTGGCAGACAGCCCCGCCAAACTCACAAGAAGCTAGCCCTGTGTTCAGCAGAAATTTTTCACCCTCAAACCCATTCCGCGTTCTCCTCCGCGTCCAGTCTGCAAACGCTGAGAACCCACAAGCCGCACGAACTCAACCTGACGATCCCGGCGGACGTGGACATTTTCGCCGCACAAGATTCGGGCTACATTTCCGCCATCACGAAACAGGAATTACGCGTGAACTACGGCTATTTCGAGCTCTCCGCTGCAGCGAAGGTGGAACCATTAGCAACAACTTCTACAGCAAGCAGTACTAGTACTAGCACAGCGGCTGCTGGTGCTGCCCAGCAAATGCAGACCTGGACTCAAGATTCCCCCTACTACCTGACTCTGTCCGACCGCGACGCGAGCCCGATCACCCCGCGGTTTTTGGATCACGACCTGGATCAAACGGAAATCGCTGTATGGCGTTCTCAAACGTTACATTCTCAACTGTTACATGATTTGTAATGCAAAATCACAATCAGAATCGACACGATCAAGCTGCTTCGCATGACAAATTCTCGAAGAGCCGAACAGTCTGGGGGCCTTTGCCAGATCTGTCATGCAAGACGCGCAAGGTGACCTCTTGCACTTTTGCCATGCTTGCATCACAAATTCATGCAGCGGTTGAGAATGTAACAGTTGAGAACGCCATACGCAGGGTTCTTGACTTGGAATGTCTCTCTGGATGCAATCAAGTATGTACAGCAGTTCACCGTGGAAAGGACGTTTTTGGATAGCAGTACGAACGAGAAAGAGCTGTTCGGGAAAATTTACTTGAATCTAACCACGACAGACTTCTCAGACTTGAAAGTCTTATCAACTCTTCCCGGCCTCACCTACAAACCCATCGCGGACGAAGAGCTGGCGAATTCCTTCTACGGCACCTGGAACGGAATCGACTACGTTGGCCCTTTTTTTCCCAACATGACGTGCCCGAACTTGCAGGGCGACGGGCTGAAGATGAGCGACGTGCTATCGGGCAACAAAAACCACCATTCCTACGCGAAGTACGGGAATAACTTACAGTCTGGTGGGGGTGTGGATCAAAAATCGATCTTCTCCTCTGCGGGGAATTGCAGCGGGACCTTTTCTGTCGTGGATCTCGGGTTCAGTTACAAATCCAGCCGCCCGTCCGAGAAGCAGGAAGAGCTGAAATTAACGAACGCAAAGTTGAACAACGGGAAGGTGGTGAGGAATTCTGATATTCTCGCGAAGCACGGAAAATACCTGCAGGGGTACTCGCAGCACTTATCGCAAGAAAAAACTGTTTCACTGTAAACTTGTAATGCAGAAAATGTATCTGAGAAGTATTTGTCTTGCTACACATGCAAGACAGTGGATTTTTAGCTGTGTATTCCCTTAGGAATCTTGCATGGCAAATTTTCTCTGTGATGTAGAACAAACTTGTGATGCAAAACTTGCAAAATCCTTACAGTGAAACACTTTTTTCATACGATAGCACTTACAAGCAGTGGATGGTGGCAGTGTTGTGCGCGCGACCTTACAGGCAGACACGACCGACTACTTGCAGTGGGAGATTCCGGATTGCGCGCCTGCACCTCCGTCGAGTCGCTCAAGATTTATAACCTGCTCAGGTGTTACAATCTCAGACGTTGCAATAGAGTCAGGAACTTGCCTTCGCATGAAACGCATGAGGAACGTGCAGAGTCTTGCGCTTTTCGCAATACAAATTTTGCCAGATTCTAGTGCGGTTTGGCACTCCAGAACTTGTCATGCGCAATCCTATGCGACTTGGCTAGATCATCATGCACTTCTTGCATCACAAAATCCAGACTCTATTGTAACAGTTGAGATTGTAACGTCTGAGCGTGTCATAAGTTCGTCTGGGGATTTCTTCTACGAAGTGAATTTCGAGTACTACTATGACTCCGCCGCAACGTATCACAGGAAAAAAGTGCTACAGTTACACAGATGTTGCAATTTTAGCATAACAAAGTTGCTCTGCATGGTCAAGAAAACTTGTAATGCGCAGACTATAAGGGAAAACACGCACGAAATGAGGCTGGCAAGCATTTCCTGCATGACAGAGGTTATCTGTCTTGCTGGTCTTGCATCAGGGTGTGTAACTGTAACAGTTTTTTCTCACGATACAACGGAAAGTTTCTACGCACAGGTTTTGGTCAACGGGCGGAGTATTGGGAATCTGGTCGAATTCCCACCGACGAGCGGAGGACAATTAGAGTCTATGTCCAGCTACAGCTTTTTACCGACCGCAATCCAGATTCCAAGGGGTGCTGGCAGTAGCTTCATGAAGGTCGGCAGCAACGTGATCAAGTTGAAGTCCTACATGAACAGCACGCGAGTTGCTGTTTCTACCGCACAACTACGCGTCAGCGCAGTGAAATTGAGCTACAGTTCTTCGTCCCCTAGAAGTACTTCCTCCAGCAACACTATCGCACGAAAAAAGTGTTACGGTTACACATTTGTTGCAATTACAGCATCAGCTCTATTGTCTATTGCAATTACAGCATCACAAAGTTGGTCCGCATAGCAAAGAAAACTTGTAATGCGCAGACTCTAAGGGAAAACACCTATGAAATGGGGCTGGGAAGCATTTCCTGCATGACAGAGGTTTCCTGTCTTGCTGGTCTTGCATCTGAGTGTGTAACTGTAACACTTTTTTCTCATGATAAACACAGATTTTCTCGCACAGACAGAGGACGACACCGAAACCTTCGACCTTTTGATATCCTGAGGAAAAGAAACGTCCGCGCCCCATAGTCAAGATGGAGACTTTGCAACACAAGCCGAAAAGTGTTGGCAGTCACGCATGACAAGTTGCAGTCCGTAGTGCAGTGCACGTTAGCAAGGACAGCCGCGTTACAAATCCATGCGCTTATCCTGTTTGCAGCATGACAAATTCCAAAACACGACTCTAAATATCTACCATGGGGGTGCGCATCACAAGTTGAAGTTTTCCTGTCATTCCAAATCTGCATGACAACTCTGGGGTAGGGTCGTTTTTGCTCACGATATTTGAAACAGTACTGCGCCGCCGGAAAAGTGGCGTACCCGGTTGTTGCGCTTTCGTTGAAGATCCCAGAAAACACGTACTTTTCGGGGAATGAGAAGTGGGAAATTTTCGCCGGGAATTGGTTTCAGGAAAAGCAGAGTAGAAGCTACGCTGTGATGGAGACAAACCTTATGCACAGCGAATTTCATGTTCCCGCACACATACGCACGCGGTTTGTGCATGACAAACCTTTTCCTTCAAGCCTATTCAGCATGGCAAGTGGCGTGCTTTCAGCTGGGGAAAAATTTGGGATGCAACATTTTGTGTCTGCTGTACGGGAACGGAAGATTTGTGTTGCATAAACTCCACGGGAATTGTTCAGCAAGGTGCTTCTTCGATGGGCAGTCTGGTCTTTTCCCAGTTAATGAATGACACGGAATTTGAAAAGAAAGCGACGGTGGTTTACGAGGGTGATTTTGAAGTGGAAAGTGAAAGAACAGTCACGACAGTGACACACTTGAAAGCGAATCACGGGGGGTCGAAAGAGACCTGGAACGTCGCAGCGCTGGGAGGAGCGACTGCACCTTCAGCCAGCGCAGCAGCAGCATCTTCCAGTACTAGTAGCCAGCATATCTCCTCTCTCTACTCCGCTTCCCCCTCGAAATCCAAGATCATCAATGTGGCCGGCGGCCTATGAATTGCAAAAGCATCGTGCTCGTATAGATGCATTACATTTACAAATTTCCCCAGCATGAGAAATAAAATTCGTAATGCAGATTTGCCATGGAAACAAGATTTGTAATGCAAGACTTGCATCTGTACGAGTGCGATACTTTTGCACATGATACGGCGTCGCTTCCGACTACGCGAGTTTGATTTCCGAGTCCAGCTACGTGTACGCGAATTCTGTTATACATTGCAAATATGTCGGGGTCTGGAAGGATCCAAACTTGTCATGCTGTCTTTGGATTCTAAAAAAATCTGTATTGCATGACCAACAAGAGGAGCCCGGATTGTGCTACGCGAGGAGGGCATTTGTCATGCGGAGTAGGCATCAGAAAGCTTTCCAAAAATCTGCGATGCTAAGTCATGCATTACAGGCACGATGGGTCATGAAAAATATACATGACAAACCCGGCAACCTTCCATCGCAGATATATTTGCACTTGATATCTGTCCCTTCGAAGCAAGACCCGACAGCCGGCGGGACAATCCTTCGGGATAATTTTGTCTCCTTCAAAGATTTCTTCGCCGTGGACACGGATCCAGATTTCAACGAGATTTCCGGGTTCTTGAATTGGGGACAAACGGTGGATGAGTTTTCGCAGAATTTGATCTATCAAATGCAAAAGTGTCTGCGTCTGGAAGATTGCTACATTTGTCATGCATGTCTGACATGGCTCAAGAATCTGTGACGCATGGGCACGAAGCTGTCTTCTTACCTGTCATGCAAAAACGCAGTTTCTTGCCATGCGGAACACGCAACACACTGGAGCCCAAAAATTTGCCATGCTTGGCTCCATATTGCAGTGGAACTCGTCTCATTCACTTTTAGCATTACAAGTGTCTAGACCTCCCAGATATTTTTGCATTTGATACGATCTCGGAATTAGCCATTTACACTTCGAACAGTACGACCGGGCGGAACACAAGGGTAATCCGAATAGAGGAGGAAAACAACCCGGCGAATTACTTGGATGCGAACAAACTAGCCGCATTGACTGTCCAGCAAAGGATGAACATGAATCCAATGGACAAAAACTTCGGGAATAGAAATCAGATCTACAGCACAGTGGTGTTTGAGGACAAACGGTTGAACGAACTCGCCAGCAAGATCTCCGGGTTTGATTCTGCGCAGGAGTTCTGGCCTCCGGGGGACGTGCGGAACAGTCAGAGGGATGCGCACAATTACACGTTTTTCTACTCGCCTTTTTCGCTCTCGAAGAGCGGGAAACGGGAGATATTGCAGGACTTACAAGGGCTTCCGCCGATGGGGTTGAAAGCAGGTAGTGGTGGTGGCACTACAAGTGCTGTTGAACCAGCAATTTTCGGAGTTCCGACGGACGATGAGAGGTATTTATTGGAGGGCTATCCGGTTACCATTCTTTCCGAAAGGAGCAAGGAAAATGCGCAGAAAATCACGGCAGAGCAAATTGTTCCAAATGCAGCGGCTCTCGCAAATGCGATGCGGGTGCAACCGCAGTTGTCCAGTTATTTTGAGAGCTCCGAAGGGAAGTTCTCTTCCTTCGTCCAGGATGTTATTGCCTTGTATCCAAATTGGACGGCGAACAACCCTTTGGGGCGGAACTTTGTGCTGGAAAAAGGGTTTTCATCCAGTCAGTCCAGCATGACAAGTGCTGTCGAGGACTCGCAGGTGACCCAAGAGTATCTCTACAATGCGATTCACGCGCACACGGCGGAGGAGATGGCTTTTGGCGGGTTTAAAGAAGTTTTCTCCTACAACAAGACTATGCCAGACGGACTAACAACAGAAGAATTCGCCACCGTCATTGACGTGACGACCAGCGACTATTCCGGTGGGAATCCAAACCTGCTTCTTTTGTCAAATTCAACAAAGCAGAAAGAGTTTGGGCTGACGAAGTTTGTTTTCAAAACTCCCTTCCCGGAGTTCCCCGTGAAGTTGTTTCTGCCGGAAAACTATCCTGTGCACAAGTATCGTACTCGTATAAATGCATTACGAATTTCCCCAGCATGAGAAATAAAATTTGTCATGCGGATTTACCTTAAGAAAAAAATTTGTAATGCATGAATGCAATTACTACGAGTGCGATAGTTTTGCACAGGATAAAAGCACGGAACTGGTGAAGAAGGAAAAGTTTGCGGATAGCGGAAATCTTTTGAAACCATACACGAAGTCCTACTCAACTGCTGTATCTTCAACCACGGCGACGGCAGCAGAGGATTTCAGCTTGGACACAACGATTTCTGTCACTAACGCGAGGAGACACGCAACTTTATCCTCCTTCCAGTGCCCCTCTCTGGTGAATTTCTACGGCGGGGCGAGCAACATCGCCAGACGGGAGGTTTTTGAGAATGTGAACAGTTTATCGGTCGATAATGTTCGAACCGCGGCGAATTTCTACAACCCGTTCTTGTCTTTGAAGGAGAACGAGGAGAAGTTTTTAGCAAGAAGCAAGTACTTCCTGATTTACGCGAAGTCGAAATTCTTTCAGCAATCCTCTCCCGCCGCGTTTCTCCAGATGTCCGAGACGATTTCGCATTTCACGGATAAGAATGTGAAGGAAAACAAGATTTCCGGGGATTTAAGGCACGCCCAGCCGATTTCAACTTATCAGAAATTGATCGAGGATGAAAAGCCGAGCAGTGGGTACAGTAGTTCCAGCCAGACGTTTGGAACTCTCGCAACCAGGGCTTATCCGGTTGTAACAACTACTCAGAGCAAGAACCGCCTCTTATCCTGTGAAAAAGTATCGTACTCGTATTGCAATCATGCATTACAAATCCCTTTTTTAAGATCAATCCGCATTACAAATTTTCTTTCTCATGCTGCGAAAATTTGTAATGCATTTATACGAGTGCGATACTTTTGCAGTTCATTTTTCTATGCTTTCGACAAGAAGGAGTGCGAAACGACGGCTTTGCGGAAGAAAGATATCAACTGTAGGTTATCAAGAAGAAAAATCCCCCCTCCCCATATCAAAACGGAAATCTGTGATGCAGATTTGTGGCCACAAATCAGCTTTGTCATGCTAGAAGGGAAAAGATGCGGACTGTAGTGCTGGCTGGCGTGGGAAAGCCTTGCGTCTTCAGCATGACAGGAGGCGGCTGGAAGTGGGAAACAGCATGACAAATTGCCTGCAAACGAGGCCACGGCTGCGGCTCTTGGCCTTCTAGCATTGCAAGTCGACCTCGACTGGTATAACTCAAAAACAGTATCACAAATTTCCTTTTCGATACGGGGAGGGCGGATTTTTCCTTTTGATATAGGCTACGCAAAATTCTCAACCAAGAACTGGAACGAAAACAAATCGCGAACGGCAATGCGAACCCATTGATCGTCGGGTATTTGGTCTACAGCACGAATAGCTCCACTTTTATTCATATGAAATGCAAATGTGTCTGGATCTGGCAGGTCGCAACTTGTGATGCTGTCCGTAGATTCCCAAAAAATCTTTACTGCATGACCAGCAAGAGCAGGAGCCCAGTGCCAGTTTGTGATCCGCGGAGAGGGCATTTCTCATGCGGAATCGGCATCAGGGAGCCCTCTAAATATCTGTGATGCTAGGTTAGGCATTACAGACATCATGGGTCATGCAAAAAATGCATAAACAAACCTGGCAATCTTCCTGACCCAGACACGCTTGCAATTCATAACTCACGACGTCGAATCCGGTAACGGGTGGATGGCCGGAGGAAGTACTGCTTTTCAAAACAGGACCACCACTGTCAAAGACGAAGACCGTGAGCAGAGGTATGGTGCTGGATTTGGGGAGACGCTGTTCCGGCACGAGATGAGCTATGTCCCGCCACCGTCGAATAGTGGTGCTTCTTCCTCAGCAGGTCTACTTTCGACAACAATTGCGGACATCAGCGCTAGCCGTTTGCAGTCAGTCATGAGCTCCACAACGGGCTTCGATATCATCAACCAAACCGAAGTAATTAAGCCGGGCGTCCATGCGGTGTCCTCCTCTGTCGCGGACTACAGGTTTATCGCGAATTCTTCCCTGAGCTACGATTTAGTGGAAAATTACAACTCGCCAGACAACCAACTACAGGCGGGAGTAGTGCAGCAGTCTAGTACTTCTTCGAACAACTTTCTCGTCGCGTTTATGAAGGAGGAAGTGATGCCAATTATCCCGGAAACGGCGCTCATCAAGAACGATTTTCCGGAAGTTGTCGAGCAGGAAACAATATGAAATGCAAAAGTATCGTAAGTAGTACTCGTATAAATGCATTACAAATGTCCTCAGCATGAGAAATAAAATTTGTAATGCTGATTGACCTATAAGAAAAAGATTTGTAATGCATGATTGCAATACGACTGCGATGCTTTTGCACAGGATAAACAAGCCACCAAGCCACAGGCTTGTTCTGGGAGTCGGAGAAGCTGCGGTTTACGAGTTTGTTGCAGATCGAAAACGCGGATTTCACAAGTCAGGATACACTGGTCATTTTCCCCATCCGGTCGAGAAGCAGCGAGGAGATCGCGGAGTTGCGGCTATTGGATCCGCAAGTTGACACAATTTTGACCGCGTATGAGAACTTCACCAGCCCGCTTAGCACCTTTCTCGACAGCGCACAACTAGCGAACGCGCATGAGAAAAAGCTTCTGATGGAAACGCTGTACGCGAAGCAGATGGGGTTTGCCATCCGCGTGGAGGATTGGAATGCGGAGTTGACGCAGCCGGCTACCAGTACTACTCCGACGATGCGCAGTTTGTACTTCGATGATTTGGATTTGGACTTAGGCGAAATCGCGGGCGTGGTTCAAATCCCTACACCATCCAGCAGCCACGGCGTTGGCTTGTTTTTGTCGCAGGAGGCTGATGGGAGGAAAACGAATCCGAATGCGGACCTGCTAAAACTCGGACAATTCTCCTACACTGCCACGTCTCAGGATTTGACGAAAAGTCTCAAATTCGAAATCCTTGAGGACACGAAGATTAGCACCGGAAGAGGAGCAACTCCCGGGAACTACAGCTTTTTGGTCGCTTATCCCTTCGGCAGTAGTTCCGCGGTGGACACTTTACCGGCAGCGACTCAAACCCCTTTCGCTTTATGCACTGCAAAAGCATCGTACTCGTAGTATTGCAATACAAATTAGCTCAGCATGACAAATGGAACTTGTCATGCTGATTTCGCTTCAAAAAGAAATTTGTCTTGCATGACTGCGATTAGTACGAGTGCGATACTTTTGCACAGGATACGCCTCGACGTTCATCAACGACAGGCATTTGGCGCTGGAGTATGACAGTGCACAACTCCCCCTCCCCCTCATTTGTATCGCATGAACGGCAATACAAGCCTAAGCAAGAATGTCGGTTTTGCATGACAAATTTGCACTAGCGTGTAGTGCTATTTGGGCACCAACCAGAACTTGTCATGCAAACAGTGCTAAGAGTCAAAGGGCGGATTGGCTATTTTGCATGACAAATCAGTAGGAGGGGGAGTTCGAGTTGTGCGCTGTCATATGGAGCAGGTTTCTTTCACAGACACCGATATCGATGAAAACGAGATGGACGGGCAGGTAAAATTCCGGTTGTTGAAGCAGAACATGACGAAGTTCATCGAGGATATGACAAGCAGCGAGTTCGGGAGAACAGAAAAAAGTTCCGCGTATTTCTTGGAGCATTCGACGTTAGATGGAACCATCAACCCGTTTGCGGTGGAAGCGGTCCAGAAGGACGCTTTTTCGACCAGTGTTTTACCCGCTGGATCCGAGTCTGCGTACGGACAGCCTGCTACAACTGGGGAATCAACCACCATGTTTTCCTCCGTGCTCTCCTACTTTTCCCCCGACGGGGAATCTTTAGACACGACCGCGCAACAAAATCTCTGGCGGAAGAATTTTGTCCCGAAACACTCCGATGTGCTGTTTGTGGACAAAATCCTCGTCGAAGCGGCGAAGGATGAATTTGGGACGGATAAAAGGGTGCTCGGCGTGGTGGATGCGGGAAAAACGGAATTGGATTTGGGTGAAGTGGATAGTTCTTCTAGCAGTACAACATCCGGGCAGGTCGAACCTATCCCAGTCTTGGCGAGTTACAATCCGTACGGGCACTCCCTAACCCGGATCGTCGACCACGCGGCGACCGGCGATGGGAACCACGTGGCGCACTCCTCTGTGGTTGAAGAAACAGCTACTCCTTTTCTCCCGAATCTGTTCTTGTCGGCGTTGACCAGCAAAGGCCAGCAGGTGTCCTCGCAGCCTTATTACCAAAAAGCGGACTTGTCGTACGACTTGAACGATTTTTATCAGACCAAAGTGCGGATTTTGGAGATTACCGATGAGGACTATTCCGTGAAAAATCTGCAGTTTCTCGACGAGGATTACCAAACGGGGCTGATTAAGGGAAAGTTGACCTGGGAACTGCTGCACAGATCCAGCAAGTTAGACAAAACTGAAGACGGGTTGATGACAGGAGATGAGACCGAAACACTAGACCCCGCGACCGACTACAGCAAGAAACAGTACAGCAACATCCGCTATGATATCTTCCTTGGCGATTTCAACGCGGAATCCGTCCAGAGGTACATCGGCTCCGCTTACAACGGTAGTACTGCGTTTACCTTCGAATACAACACGTATCTGACTTCTCCCCGCGCGACCGTGGTGACGGTGAAAATCGGAAAAGTGAGCAAACAAACATCCGGAACAAGCAACAACCCTTCGAAGAGGATAAAATCCAACGGTTTATCTGTGTCGATTTTCGACCAAACCTCCACTGTGAGCAATTTGCTTTTCAAAGACTTGAATCCGAACTATGGGTACATCTCTGGTTTGCTGCAGTGGTCGAACCCCTTGATCAGAAAGGATTTGATCCCGCACTGCAAGGTCGAGATCTACCAGGCAGATAACGTCGATGCTTTCGGAGACTTGATAAGGCCGAATTTGGTCGCGGAATTGGATTACGCGAGCTTAAGCAACCAGAATTCCTTGGAGGGGATGCACTTTATCGGACTCGAGTCGCTGAAGGTCGAGCAGTTGTTGGTGAACGCGAGCGCTTCTGGGGTGACAAGAGCGTTTGAGACGACAACAGACCCGAGTTGCGCTGCGGATGGGTCCAATTGCAAGGAGTTCACGACTATCAAATGCAAAAATGTCTGGGTCTGGAAGGATC
Organism: Amoebophrya sp. A120; assembly: GCA_905178155.1. Lineage (NCBI taxonomy): Eukaryota > Dinophyceae > Syndiniales > Amoebophryaceae > Amoebophrya > Amoebophrya sp. A120. Next base: position 1,772,371 of record CAJINV010000012.1, on the reverse strand, counting down.
CAAGGTTTGTCATGCACATTTTGCATGACTCCTGATGTCTGTGATGCATGCCCTAGCATCACAGATTTTGTGAGGGCTTCCTGATGCCTATACCGCATGACAAATGCGCATTCCGTGTAGCAAAACTTGGACTCTCTTTGCTGCTCATGCAATACAGATTTTTTTAGAATCCAAATGCAGCATCACAAGTTCCAACTTTCCAGACCCAGACACTTCTGCAATCCATAACGACGGATAAGATCACGTATGAAGCCTACAACTTCACGCCGTCTGGAATTGCGGGTGAAACCGCGAAGCATCCCCGTTACACCGCTGTGGGTTTGAACCCGGATGTGGGCTATTCCAGGAGGCACATATCAACAGTAAATCTACTTGTTCCGTACACGACGTACAAAAACATGCGGTTCCTCCATGACAAAACTTTCCATCAATCCAATTCAGCATGACAAATTACATGATCCAAGTTGGCCGAGTTATTTGTCATGCTTTTTGTACTACGTGTGCGGAAGTGATAATTTGTGTAGTTGCATACCACACGATTCCTACGGAAAAAAAATCATACGCGATTATTGAGGACCTCGATTCCGCCAACACCGGCCCTGCGGATTTCGGAAAACTGAGGGAAAACTTGAAAACGGGAGAACACTTGTTCAACCCAAAAGTTTCTCTACTCCACCAAAACTTCTTCGCGGTCAGAATTGCGGACAAAAGGACGATATGCATTGCAAGTATGACTGGGTGGTCTGGAAACTTGTGATGCTGGGTGGCGTATCACGAGCAGGCCACAAGTGCTGGCTCAGCATGACAAGTTTCTGAGCTTCTAGGTGTTGCCTAATTCTGCATGACAAAAAAGTGCAGCGCTTGGGTAATGTGCATGAGAGATTGAAGACTCACGCCAGACAAGCATGACAGACATGCAATCTTCCAGACCCAGACATATTTCCATTTCATAGACGAACCACGAGAACAAAATCCCGACGGACTCCTTTTCCACGACGGAAGTGTATGATGTGGTGAAAAATCTCGTCGCGGATCTGCAGTTTGAGGATTTCGACTTACGAAAAGACTTCATCGCCGGGGATGTGACGTTTTCCTACATGTTTGACGCGGCGAACCAGCACGATCCGGAGGATTATTTGAAACTCTATTTCTCCGAGTCCGCGAATTTGAATTACAAAACGGTTTTCTTAGAGCCAACGCAATTCACCAGCAGACTAACGGAATACCAAACCACCCCGCAGACTTTCTCCAGCTCTTTCGGTTTCAACACGGATGTGAAGGTGATGAAGCAAGACCCTTTCGGGGAGGATTATGATAAAGAGATCGGTGGCGCGGAGCAGAAAACGCTGAAAGAAAACAACAACTTCGAGGTGGACCAAGCCGGGAACAATAACATGAATTTAAACTACGGGGGAGACGGGATTTTGCAACCCGAATACCAGGGACACAGACACCCCTATGAGAAACCGAGGATTCTGGATTTATCCAAAGAGTTGATCGGGAAAGTCCGGAAACCCCCCGTGCAGCTCCCCGTGATGGAAAAGCCGAAGTGGGCGAAGTATTTGATCTTGGCGTCGAATAAGGAGAGAAGAGCTTATTCCGCAATTCCGTTACTCGATGTGAGTCTCGAGCTGGAAAAGTCGAAGAGAAGTGATTTGTGGTCTTTTACAACAAGCTCCGGCACGTTTTCAGGGGATAAGTTGGAGAAATTGGAAGAGAAGTTGAATGATTTGGCAAACGCGGGACTCCCTGGGGTGAAGGACAGTTTTGAAAGGTCCTCCGCGAAGACGAAGCAGTCGCAAGCGAATTTGTTTTATGACACGAAACACGGGTCAGTGCACACCAGATCTAGGTCGCTTCGGGAAGTAGAGAGTAGGAGAACATTAGCAGCCAGTGACGCGCCGATTGTGGAGGATTCGGTGTTCAAAAGACCGGCTGGGAGTTATCAGGACAAGTGGACAGTGACAGAAAAGATGAACGGTGCAGCAATTTCTAGTACCACACCGTCGACTGCAATCTACAACCCGCAAAAATTCCTCTATTTCGACCAGCAGGACGCACTGACCAAGCTGGACGCTTTTTCCTTCATGAGTTTCAACGACCGGAATTGCGAACCGAATCAGTTAAACTTGCTGGTCACTATTCAAAACTTCGCGTTTTTGGAAGAGAAGATCGATAGGCTGTATTTCGTGGTAGAGGAATCGATAGAAAATTCCGGTGGGTTGAAAGTGGAAAAGTCCACTGTTGTGACATCGTCTCTAGTAACCAGTCCGAATACCGCGCATGCGCACAGCAGTAGTGAAAATAAACACTCCACTAACACGCCGTTGTCTTGCAGAGCAACGTCCGCCAGGGCGTGCGGGGATGCGGTGCGATCGAGGTACCAAGAATTAGTGGAAAAGTCTGACATCACCAGTAATGAAAAAGTTCGGGTGATCAGAACAAACGGTATCCCGAACCATTTGTATGGCCAGAACCCCGCTGCGCCAAACGAGATCTGCGAGCAGCCGCGGGAGTATAAACTGAAATTAAAACCAGTGAGAATCTCCAATACAATTCCGAAGAAGAAAACGCCACTGGGTGTGATCGGGGTATTACGAACCGGCGCTTTTCTCTACAACCCGTTCGCGAACCGAGAAGGGATATGGTGAGCAAAAACGTCCCCACCCCAGAGTCAAGATGGGAGATCTGCTAGACGAATCGCCAGGCTTTGGCTGTTTCGCATGACAAATCTGGGGTCGTAATGTAGTCGGGTTCAGCTAGTGCAGCAGCATCACAGGTCGAGCATACCACGCGGATTTGAGCATCACAAATCTCAAAGCACCAATAGAAACTGCTTACTATGCATGGGTCCCCGCATGAGAAACATTGCCAGCATGCAGATTTGCATTACAGCTCTGGAGTGGGGGCGTTTTTACAAATGATAAGGTAGTGTCGCTTTTCATCCGAGTAACGAGCTGCAGTTTCTGGACAACTGCGCCGGGCACGCGGATGAACAGTGCGTTTACCACCACCATTTCGTCAACGCGCAGGTGAGGGCTTGTTCTTTTGATTGCTTTGACAGAAGTAAAAATAGTCGGAGTTCTACATCTACCAGGAGTAGCAGCTCTAGCACGACAAACACCGCTTCTATCAGTACTCTTTCCAGTTCCTCCAAGGCGGGTAGTTACAAGAAATCCGGCTGCAATCACGTCGGGTGGTTACTAGACGGGTTTCCGGTCTTATCCCACGAAAAAACTGTTTCACTGTGATGGTTTTGCAAGGCCTGCATCACAAGTTTCTTACAGATGACACAGAAAATTTGCCATGCTCCCTCCAAAGGGAAAACACCCTTAAAGAGTCAAGGTCTTGTAGGTGTAGCAAGACAAATAGTTCTGTGTTCCATTTTATGCACAACAAGTTTACAGATACAGCGAAACAGTTTTTTCTTGCGATAGGTCTACGCGAACTGCGATCACGCGCTGTTCAAGTCCTGTTACTTATCCGCAGCAAAAGAAAAAGTATCGTACTCGTACTGATAATTGCAATACAGCATGACAGATCTGGTTTCTTAGCTAGTTCAGCATTACAAATTGCATTTTTCTTTCTGGAGAAATTTGCCCTGCTATTTCGACTAGTACGCTTACTATTTGCAATGCATATTACTACTTGAAAACCCAATTTTCCAACTTCGACTTCAACGCGCATGATGCTGTCCACGCGAGTACACGGGAAATTGTGAAGGACTCGATGGGCAATCTGAATTTAGGGAACAGCACTACTATAACCACGAGTTTAATAAACAACGACACGACAATTTTCTACCCAGATAACTCCATGCAGGCACAATCCGACTCCAACACGCTGCAAGGGGACAGTGAGTCCGATTATATCTATCGAGGTGTCGGGAGCTCTCCGAACAACATGCAGGTCCCACTCGGGGCCTGTCACTTAGACGAGGCGAACGGGTTTGATTTCACGAGCGAAAATTTTGTTGATGTAAACGAGGTGCCGATGGAGGGGTACGGGTACGTTTTGACGGAAAATTATCCCTACGTTCCGATGTTCTACTCTGGGGATGCAACCGTGACGGAGACGCAACATCTACCCCATTCCAAATCCATCCCTATGAACCAGTACCGAGACTGCCACCCAAGAGTCGCGGAGCTGAACCCCTTTCGGTCTAACGAGAATCCTGCTGCGAAAACGCACGTGACCAGTGAGAAGACCGAAAGGTTGGTTGAGACAACTATTAAATGCACATGTGTCTGGGTCTGGAAGGTTGGAACTTGTGATGCTGTTTTTGGATTCTAAAAAACTCTGTATTGCATGACCAGCAACAGGAGCCCAGTTTGCACTACGTCGCAGAGAGGGAATTTCTCATGCGGAATAGCATGAGCAAGCCCCCAAAAAATTGGTGATGCTAGATCATGCATTACAGGCATCATGGGTCATGCAAAATACGCATGACAGACCTGGTTCTTCCAGAGGACCCAGACATATTTGCAGTGAATAACAACGGTGGTCAGCCGAATCCCGGACTATGAAAAGAAGCAAGTTCCGGAGGATTCGAGGCAGGCGAAAAGGAAGCAGATTGTGGTGAAGAAAGTGAAGAAATCGGAGTTGAATATTGTGGACAGGAATGAGTTATTCTACACAGCGGAGGTGGAGATAAATTTGCCCACTTGGTCCAACACGTATTCCGATTTGGTATTGTACGCGACAAACGCGCGAATGCTGGCCGGGAACGCAAAAGTCCAGCTGGCGCGGAAAAGAATCAAGGAGTGCGACCGGAGATTCACACTACGCGACTTGGAATTTTTAGACGAAGACCCGGATTTGCACGAGGTCGGGGGGAAGTTAAGCTTTAAATTTCCACCAGGGGAATCGGAGCAATTGAAAAGCGGGTATGGAGACTTCCCCAACGACTTACAGACAAAGAACGACACAGTGCCCGGGAGGAACAGCTTACTTGAAGAATGGATGAAAACCTACGCGGATTTACTAAGAGCGGAGGATCAGGCGAAAGTGAAGCAAGAGAGAGGGTCGATTTTGCCACTTTTCGCCCCGTTTCAATCATCGACGCCTTTGACAAACCCACGGACTTTCTACGGCCCCATGTCGCCTGAGTCGGGGGAGTTTAGATTAGCAACTGGGTTGGAGGAAAACGCGGCGACGAGGTCGGAATTCGATAAGTACAAATCGAAAACTCCCACTTTCGACAACGAGCAGAATAATGTCGAAATCAATTTACAAAAAGCGAAAAACATGAAAAACGTTTTTAACGCGAACAGCTACAAGTCCTCCGCCACGTGGGAATCGATTGCGAAAGATTTGGTTTTAAGGGTTTTGTTCGTTCCGGGGTCGGATATGAAGAAAGTAGAGAATCAATATGAACAAGTGATGCGATTGGAGATCAACACGACAAAACAAACGATAATGCAACACTCCGGCTACGATTCTTCCGCGACCATGGCGATGACCCCGATCCCGAGGTTCAATGAAACGGTGGTTTTTGACGATGAACTAGAGCAGCAGAAATTACTGATAAAACCGATGAGTCACGACGAGTCCATGTTTGACAGTCAGGAGTACCCGACGGGTGCGCGCACCACGAGAACGAAACAGACCAACGGGGTTCTAAACGACTTGGTGTCCGCTTCGGTGTCGACGAACAAAATCGTCAAAGATTACGAACACGCAGTGGTCTTAGAATACGCGGTAGCGAATTTGATTTCGACGAGTTACCAAACCGATTCGAAGGTGGAAATCGCCATTCCGCCGAACACGCCGGTGATTTACGGCAGTCGGAGCACTTTGTCGATTCAGTTGGTGCACAAACCGAGAAATGTGGTTTTCAGTGAGCAACCAATCCCGGTGAGGGATTACTTTGATAAAGCGACCGCGGTTTCACTGGATGTGAGTAGCGGGAAATTGAAATTCTCTGGGACGAAGAGAAGCACTGGAGGTAATGCTGCATCAAGTAGTAGTAGTGCTGCAACTTCTACTTCTACACAGCAACAAACAACATGGCAATTCTACACGACAAATTGCCTGTTTGAAAGGCCGTTTGAGAAGATCGAGGACGTGAGTGTCGTGACAAGTACAACTGCTGGTGATTCTTCTTCTTCTTCAGCTTCTATCGCACAGCGGCGCTACGAGGCTGACATTCTGAACAAAATACCGCCGCACGCGACGAGAATTTTGATTTTGGCGGAGTCGGAAACTGGGCAAGTCGAGCAGTCAAAATACGGCATGCGGGATTTTTTCGATCTGTTAAACCCAGAAAACAGCCAATTTGGACAAAACACTGCGCCGACGTTTGCTTCTTTAACCGCTGGGAATAGTAAAAATGCCTCGAACTTTCTAATCGAGGAGGTCATAACGGCAACCAGCGGCCTAACAACCCCTTGCCGCCCACCAGACGTTGCCAATGTCATCCCAAGTATTAAGCCAACCACCTACGAATCCAAGAAGCTCATCGTCTCCTGGCCAACAGCCGTTTCCGGGTTGGATAGTTCTTGCGGTGGCCCGAGCGGGTTCCGTTTGTATTTGACCGAAACGGCAGACAACGCCGCCGCGGCCGATTTTCAAGAGGTGTGGCCGAGCTACAAACACACGATGCTGTATCCAACGGAGAAGGAGAGGGAAGAGAATTTGATCCCAGATTGCGCGCTCCGTGGCCCGCGGAAAACCGAGTTTGTGGTGAGGGAGAGGAGCAAATTTGATTTGCTTTTGGGAAAAACCTATGCATTGCAAATATGTCTCGGTCTGGAAGCAAGGATGCAACTTGTGATGCTGACTTTGGATTCTACAAAAATCTGTATTGCATGAACAGCAAAAGGAAAAGCAGTCCAGTTTTTGCCACGGCGAGAGGGCATTTCTCATGCGGTATAGGCATCAGGAATCCCTCACAAAATCTGTGATGCTAGGGCATGCATCACAGACATCAGAAGTCATGCAAAATGTGCATGACAGACCTCGCATCCTTCCAGACCCAGACATATTTGCATTTGATAAAACCTTCAACGGATTCCTCCGGTCGTATTCTTTCAAAGCGAAGTTCACTGCAACGGATAGCTATTACCAGGACTCGGTAGTCAGGGAACTGAAATTCATGACACTCCCGGCACAGGTGACGAAGCCGAGAGTGGTAATGAGTACCAACACGGTCGTGTGGTCGACGCCGGTCAGTTGGGGCGGAAGTAGCAGCGGGCTGGGATTCCGGGTTTTTAGAGATATGGGCAGAAACAGCACGAGTGCGACGGCGGTAGAGAAATTTGTTTTCTTTTGATGAAACTGATGACTTTTTTGTGAGGCACAAGAACGGTTCGTTTGGAAATTTATTTCGGTTGACTTCTAACGCATTGCACTTCCACTCATTTATTCAAAAACAACAAAACTCAGCCCATTCTCGCGGAACCGATAACGAGCTGTGGCACTCTGGATGAAACGGCAACAAACTGCACACTGACGGGCTTGACCGCGAACGAACTGTATCAAGTCCGGGTGGCCGCATACTCAGAAGTGGGACAGGGGCCGTTTAGTCCCAGAACGGTGTTTAGGGCGGTGTGAATACCAGTAGGGAAGAAGTTCGTATAACCAGGAGAATGTAGGTCTGATTTTTTTCAAATTTTCTGATGAGTATTTCTCCTATCTCCTACAAGCTTTTCGCTATCCCAATCGCTCTTATGAATATTACCATTGAAAATAGGCGAGATATTGTCGTACTCAAACAGCAACTACAGACACTAGCTTTAGCTTTTCACTTGAAGTTTCTACCCATTACCGTTAGAGAGTAGAATTGACTTGCATTGACTTTTGTTTCTAGCTTCGTACGTTACTTGGCCGTCAGGTGTTGACATCGATGGCCCACTACAGCGCGCAGCTTGTGCTTGAAGATGATTTTTAGCAAATTGGTTTCGTAGGAAAAAGAGATTAGCAGATAACATGTACCAAACTGTTTGGGAGCCGTCGAGTAGAGCAGTAAATTTTGTAGTTTTTGGTTGTGTATTTGTATACTGATGCAGAAGAAAAAAAAACACATGATTACTTTTCCCAATTTTTATCGCAGTTGTTTCACTGCTCACGTTCTAATACGTACCTCAACGTGGATTTCGTCCGTTCCCACTTATCGTATCGAAAAGCAATTGGACAACTGGCTTCCAAGCGAGTGTCCCAGTTACGTATTTGTTTGGATAGCGATAGCCCAGATACTATCAGTTTCTCGAAGAGTGTGGGTTTTCTTTTCGACAGCAGACTTGCACAGAACGAAATGCAGCTGCGGCAGGGGTCGGATTTCCTTTCTAGGTGAATGAAAAAGCACACTGTTCGTCTATAATTCTCTTCTCCATTCAATGCCAGAGTAAAGAAATTGAGAGACCAATGAAAATGAGAGCCGCGGTGGAAAGACGGGAGACGTTATCAATGGACACCAAGATGAGTGATAAATGTGATCGAGAGGAAAGTGAAAACTACGTGCTATCCGCTTCGTCTTCAAGAAAGCATTGTCATCGTGAAAAGATTGAGCGCGCTGCCGGGGGCTAACGCAGTGCGTGCGCTGTTTGTGTGCGCGTAGTTCCGGGCATCTGTGTCGGTGGGCCTAGGGGGTGCGGTTGGACCGTATGGCCGACGGCCTCGGCCGCAGCGTGCACAAGGAGCCCGCGGCGGCCTTCGCGGTTATGTCTATCGGCCCGGGGCTGTCAGAATTCTTCTTCAGAATTATGTATGACCAGCAAGCGCGCCGCGACCTCCGGGCGGCCGCGGCCGGCGTGCGAAACCGCGCCGAAAAACGTGCAAGCATACACGTCCACCGGAGCTGCAGAAGGCGGCGCGCGCGAGGCCCGCCCGGCGCTTCCCCTGGTCTGTTCGGTCGTTCTTTGGCCCGCCCATCGTTTTGAATGGGCGGCGCCGTCGTGCTTGTTTCCCGCCCACCGAAAAGAGGGCGGGCGGCAAGCGTCTGCGGTCTGTTCTGATCCCCCGCGCGCGCGCCCGCCGAAGTGTCCCGGGCGGGCGGCTCTTTGGCGGGCGCGATTGCCGGGCCCGCGTGGTTTAGCCGGCCGCGGGCGTGGGCATTCCTTCGGTCGCGCATTTGCCTGGCAAACGCCAGGCCCCCGCCACACACTTACAGAACCGACCCCGCGCGCGCAGCCCCTTCGGGCGTGTTTGGCCGCCCGCCCCGCCCCTCGCCCCCTGGTTGGGCGGCGGGGGGGCCGTGCGTGTGGGTGCGTCTGTGCGCGCCATTGTTTCGATCGTTCGGTCGCACGCGCGCCGCGCGCATTCAAATTCTTTCATGCCGCCCCCCTGCGGGTGGGCGCCTACCTTCCTTGCCTGGCTCCCTCCGACACAGTCTGATCGTTGGGCCCGTGGACCTGCATTGGCCTGGATGCATGGTCGATAGGTTGTTGCCCTTTCGCCGGCAATGCATATGAAAGAAACAAAAGGAAGTCAAAACTTAGAGGCGCCCTCGACAACCGTTGGTCCGCCGTTTGTCGTTTTCCAAAGAAACGGTCGAATAAGTGTTCCCACAAGCCCGGTGAAGGATGGAGGCCCTTGGGTGCCAATGATGAGGCCTCCGCCCCCTGGCAAATTGACGCACATGGCTGCGCTTTGAGACCTGCTTCGTGTTTGCGAGTTGCGTCTATTGTGTGAAAAAGCAGCAAGGTGCTCCTCATCGTCGTGGCAAACTCATACCAGTGCCAGTGGCAAACTCATACCATATTACAAGATGAGCGAACTCATCTGAATCGTCCACATGTGATGTACGTCCAGTAGGCTCATCAGATGGTCTTGTCAGAAGTCGCACGACTTGAGGGGGAACTCACTACGACGTGTACGTAGGCACCTATACATCCGTGAACGAGGGGGGAAAAAGCGAAACCGAGATCAATGTTGTACGTGACGTGAGCGAAGAGATTGCGAAGAGCGCAGTATGTCTGTTCCAGTGGGAGCCTCATCGTGCATGCATAATAAGTGATGAGATGGCGATATAGAGCAAAGTAAAGACATGATAGAGACAAGGCATGGCGTGCTGCTGCGTGCCGCGTAGAAGAGCCCTCGTCATTGTTCGCGTGGCTTCCTGCGATCTGGTTCGTGGCGCGCAATTATGGTGAGAGGCGTGATTGGCTGCGTTGCGCCATATTTCCTTCGCTATTGTGGCGCGCCGTCGATCCATCGCAACGACGGACGCCGGGCCCGTGTTGGCGAGCGACCGACTGGGCGCCCGCGGGCTGGCGAGTGGCCTGCTAAAGAAGTGCCAGGCGGGCGCGGAGCGGCCTCGTGGTGCCGGAGGCTGGGAAAACGCCCCCGCGCTGTGGGTTCTCACCGGCGTGGAGACGAGAGACGGAGCCAGCCCACCAAGGGCCCCCGCGATAGTGGCGCGCCTGCCAGTGGGCCCGCGCCGCGCGCGGGCCCCCAAGGTGTAGGCCTGAGCGAGTTGGCCGGCCGGGCCGCCGGCCGCCCCACCTCCCCCTCGCTCCCGTCAGACCGGGGCGGCGTTTCTTTTGTTTTGCCCCCCCCCCGAGCCTACCTTTGGGGCCCCCCCGCCGCGCCCGCGTTCGTGGCCCCGACGGAGGGGCGTGCGCTTATTGTAGTTCTTTTCCGCGCGCCCGCGGCCGGAACTTCATCTTGGTGGGTTAGGCGCGTGGGCGCCTTTTTTCTGGTAACTGAGCGCGTGGAAAGGCTCCTAGCCCGTGCCACGCTCCCTCCGTCAGCCTGGGTCGCGCGACCATACATTCTGTTCGCGCCGGCTTGTCAATTGGCGTATGCTATTGCTTTGTTGTCAAAAAAACACAAGCTACCCGAACAATAAGGGATGGGGCTTGCGGCGTATTCCTACTATTTCCTACCAGAATTACTGTTCGGCCGGCGAGCAACGTCAACCAGTGACAGTGTCCGCTCCTAGGGCTAGTGAGCCCTCACCGCGCGCCCTTTTCGTTCGCCGCTCCGCAGGCGCCAACAAAACTCGCATCCCTCATCCAAACACCGGCAGCAGGCGAGGAACAGCTAATATTTTTCTGATACAGACCTTATCGAGATCAAGATGGCAGCCACGCCGCACTACCTCCACGGCCTTTGCTGCCACCGGTCCTCCAAACAGCTCCGTCATCTCCCGGCACTTCTCCTTTTCCTCTCGTCCGCACATGAAGCTTCTGCCCACGACCGAGACCACGACCACAGTCACCACCACTCCGAACACGAAGCGGAAGAGGCCTCGGAAACACGTCGCCAGCTGCTGCAAGACTTCTTCGGGGAGCACTCGCCAAATGTGGAGCTGCGTTGGATCGGCGCGCATGAGAGACAGCTGGTGGATGAGGAAGCAGACAAGCAGAAACGGGAAACAAGCAGGGCTAAATCCCATTCAACAACATCTGCGAAGAAGCGTCAGCTCCTGAACCGGTCCCACATCTCCACCCACCCGGAAGATTTGAACATCGAGATGACCATTGGAACCAAAAAATTTGACGTCCACTTGAAGAAAAACCGCCAGCTGGTGACTGCCAACGCCGAGCACGTCCTGGACTACGGGAACGGACAGGTGGAAAGACAGCCGATGGTGATATGCAAGAAAAAAGCTGTGTGAGTGTATAGTCTGTGATGCAGAAAATGCAAAATTGTTTACGCGCGTCATGCTGGATGTGCGTCATAGGCAGCTTTAATATGTGTTTCCACGTACCAGCTGCGCATGACAGGTTTTCCCTGTAATGCAAGGCGAGTTTGTGATGCTGCTTTTCCTACAAATTTACACTTACACAGTTTTTTTCCTGGATAGGTGAAGGAGCTGTGCTACTACCAGGGAACGGGAGTGGAGATGGATCAAGAGAAGCTCGTTGCAACCGGGAAGAAGCAAAAATCTGCGCATTTGGTGATCGGCGCACACAGCTGCAACCCGAAGGGGTTGGACGCGTTGGTGCGGATGAAAGTGGTGGAAAACGAAATTGAAAACATTTTGGAGGAAAGCGGGGCGCAGCGGCAGTTGCAGAAGGAGCTGTCTTCTTCCACTGTCATTTTCACTTTGTTGCCAGACGATGCGGACACGATGAACAACAGCGCGGCATTGGATGTCGGCAAGGGAGCAGGCAGCACGAAAAACTACAACATCGAAATTCCTGAAGATTCTCCTCTGAAGCACAACCTCCGTTTCCTTTCCCCGACCGACCGCACGTCCGAATACCACACCGATGTGCAGTCCTACGTCCGACAGCTTTCCGTTTCCGGAACGGAGAAGTACGTCGAGGTGCTTGCGGTCAACGACAAATCTCGGTACGATTTGTTTGGTGGCACGCCTGCCAGTACGCCGACCATGGCGGCGCACACGACCGCGGTGATGAACTTGGTAAACACGATTTACATCAACGAAAACAGTAACAGCAACCCGTCCGCCGGGACCTTTGCGAAAAACATCAAGATCGTGTTGATCGGGCAGCACACATACGTCAATGGCGATCCGTACGAGGCGACCGTGACGAAGGTCGGGTCGGAAACGGATTGCAGCGACCTGTTGTCCAAATTCAACGAGTGGACGCGGACGAATTTGGAGTCGGGTAATGTCGTCGCGCACGACAACCGGGTGTTGTTGAGTGGCCGGGACTTCGACGGGAGCACGGTCGGGTTAGCGGGGATGGGGGTGATGTGCTTGGTCAGTCGGAGTGGAAACGTCAACATGTGCGCGCAGACCGAGAGTGCGAAGGTATAGAAGTGCTTGATTTATTTGGTTGGGAGTCCGAGTATAGAGGTGAAGGTGTTCATCTTCGCATGACAAAGTGTAATCCTTCTGTGAAAAGAACCTGCATGATAATGCAAAAACCCCCACCGCATCACCAAAACCCTGCAAAAAATCCCAGGCCGACTGCGCCGCCGTGATCGCCCACGAGGTCGGTCACAACTTCGGCATGAATCACGATGGCGGCGGCAGCAACTCCGCCTGCCCCCAGTCCGGCTTCATTATGGAGGCAGTTGGTGGCGGCGATGCCAGCATATGCAATACAAATATCCTGTACACGTACAAAATGCATCACAAATTTCGCCAGCTTATATTGGCATAGCGTCTGTCATGCTGTTGCTGATTGGGATTGAAAGAAACTTTTGTCATGCACAAACCGCATTGGTACGTCTTGCACGGAAAATTTACTATGGATACAGCACCCGCTTTTCCGACTGTTCAGCGAACAATGTCAACACGTTTTTCACAGAGTCCTACGTGGACAACGGACCTTGCCTGGAAAACCAGCCCTCCTACGTGATGGGTGACCCGGTGTGCCGGAACGGGCTCGTGGAATCTGGGGAGGATTGCGACTGTGGCGCTTCCGACTGCAGTTCCATCGACGCCTGTTGCAACGGCGCAACCTGCAAGTTCGCCCAAGCTTCCTACCAGTGCTCCGACGCCACTGGCCCGTGCTGCAACAACTGTATGTTCCGGGCTGCCAGCGAGAATTTTGTCTGTCGGGCGAAGAAAAACGACGATTGCGACATCGCGGAGACCTGCGCGGGAGGAACGAAAGAGTGTCCAAAAGACACGTACGAGTACCCCGGGAAAGCCTGCACGACCACCTACGCGCAAACGGGGGTGAGTTACAGTGGGAGCTGTATGGGCGGCATGTGCGGGTCGATGAACAAAACCTGTTCGGTAGACATCCAGAACATGTTCGCCGCCTCGTCCGGGAAAAATTGGGATTTGTCCACCACCTGTGAGCGGTACAACGACCCGTGTGGGAGTCTCGTCTGCCACGAGAAGGGGCAGGCGTCGACGGAATGCGGCCAGTACTTTTCCACGCATGGGAAACAAATGACGGTGCCCGATGGCACCCCCTGTTGGCACAAATCGAACCCCTGGGATGTCCGGAACGGGATGTGCTTCCAGAATCAATGCACTCTCCCCTCCGCGCTAGCCGTTTCTCCCGTTTGCGGGAATGGGGGGATTGATTACGGTGAGGAGTGCGACTGCGGCGGCGCGACGACCGACACGTGCTGTGAGTGCCCCACCTGCAAACTGAAGTCCGGCGCCCAGTGCGCGGGCGGGAACAGCCAAGAGCTGTGCTGCGATTTATGCATTGCAAATATGTCTGGGTCTGGAAGGTTGCAACTTGTCATGGTAAATCCGAAGCATGCACAAATCTGTGTTGCATGAGTGCCAAAAGCTGTCCACTTTTGACCAAGTTGGAAAGGAATTTCTCGTGCAGGATAGGCATGGCAGAGACCTCGCAGAGTCTGTCATGCTAAGTCCCGCACTGCAGCCCTCATGGGTCATGGAAAATCTGCATGACAAGTCTACACTCTTCCAGTCCCAGACACTTTTGCACTTGATACGATTCCTCCACCTGTCAGTTCAAAGCGGCGGGAACGGTTTGTCGGGCGGCGGTGGATTCGCAGTGTGACGAGGCGGAAACCTGCAGCGGGTCTTCTGGTGTTTGCCCCAGTGACAAGGGCAAGCAGTGGGGAACGAGTTGCACCTACGCTGCGGATTCGAAATCTTCTACCTGCTACGCGAAAACCTGTGTCATGACCAAGGACAAGCAGTGCGAGGCCGTGACGGCGGAACGCGCAACGCAGTTTCCGTTGCGGGATTCAGATGACACAAGCAGCTCGTGCGCGGCCTTGATGTGCTGCCGGCAGTACACCTCTGGAGGGACCTTGTGGACCAGTTGCAGCAAACTGACGACCTCAACCTCTTTCACCGTCGACGGTGTTACCAACACGATCTACCTCGGCGGCCCCTTGACCGGTACGCAATTGGTCAACGGGAAGACGAACGAAGACAGTGCTGTCACGGTTTCTGGAACGAAACTCTGTATGCATTGCACCAAAGGTATCGTACTAATACAAATTGCATTACAAATCGACTTAGCATTTACGAATCGAATTTGTAATGCGGATTTGCCTTAAGCAAAAGATTTGTAATGCATAAACGCAATTACTACGAGTGCGATGCTTGTGCACTGCATACTCTGCATCCGGCAGCAGTACTTCACGCCGAAAACCGCCTCGGATTGCGCTACTGGAACCTACCTCGAAACCTCGATTGGTGATTGCGTGAACTGCGATTCCGCGTGCACCGCGTGCTCCGGCCCGACGGCGTTCGAGTGCGTTGGCGCCTGCAAGGGGGACGCGCCAAAGGACACTCGGGGGGCGTGCCCGCCCTTCGACGTGAGTAGTGGAACGGTTGGCGGGAATGTGACGGTGAATCAGACGGTTCTGATCGCGCAAACTGTGTATCAAATGCAAAAAGATCCAATAGGCGTGGGCCTGTAGGCCTAAATTCCGGTCGGTTGGTCGGTCGGTTGGTTGGTTTTGGACAGACGACAATTGACCGAACCCGCTCCATTGTGTTTTGTGTTTTTCTGAGATTCGTCTATTATTACTGTTGAAGCTGCCGACCTACCCACCTACCTGGCGTCTTTTCGATTCATTGTAGTACCGTGATCGCACCGATCCACCTACCTACCTATCCCTTGCCACCCAGAGACAGCTGCCTACTGGTCACGCCTACCGACCTACCCACCCACATGGTGGGTAGGTGGGGCGAGGGAGCGCGCGCTGCCTATTGGCCACGCCTACCGACCTACCGACCCACCAGCCTGGTGGGTGGGTGGGGCGAGGCAGGGCTCGCTGCCTATTGGCCACACCTACCGACCTACCCACCCACCTCGCTGGTGGGTGGGTGGGGCGAGGGAGCGTGCGCTGCGTATTGGCCACGCCTACCGACCTACCCACCCACCAGCCTGGTGGATGGGTGCGGCGAGCAAACGCTGTCTATTGGCCACGCCCACCGACCTACCCACCCACCTCGCTGGTGGGTGGGTGGGGCGAGCGTGCGCTGCCCCTTGGCTACGCCTACCGACCTACCCACCCACGGGCCTGGTGGGCGGGTGGGGCGAGCGTGCGCTGCCTATTGACCACGCCTACCGACCTACCCGCCCACCTCGCAGGTGGGTGGGTGGGGTGAGCGTGTGTTGCCTCTTGGCCACGCCTACCGACCTACCCACCCACCTGCCTGGTGGGTGGGTGGAGCGAGCGCGCGCTGCCTATTGGCCGGGCTGCCGAGCGACCTACCCACCCACCAGGCAGGTGGGGGTGTGGGGCGAGCGTGCGCTGCCTACTGGCCACGCCTACCGACCTACCCACCCACCTGCCTGGTGGGGGGGGGCGGGGCGAGCGTGCGTTGCCTATTGGCTACGCCTACCGACCCACCCACCCAGCTGCCAAGCGGGGGGGGGCGAGGGAGCGTGTGTTGGCTATTGGCCACGCCTACCGACCTACCAGCCCACCTGCCAAGCGGGGGGGGAGGGGGTGGGGCGAGCGTGCGTCGCCTATGGCCCAATCTATTAGCAGGGGGCTTGCAAGCAAGGGACTCGCGAAGCCAAGGGGTTGCGCAAAAAGCCCCCGCGCGGCTTGACCAAGCGGGGGCTGATCCAAATTTTGCGCGAATTTGTCTCTATTTCCCAAGTGTGTTTTGCTTGGGTTGAGGAAACGCAGGCCGTGGCTGGAGAAAAGTGCAGCATTGGAGCCCCGACCTCTTTCTATCTCACAGGCGCAAACTCTCACGAGGCCCCCTGGAGCTCCGATTGCGTCCACGCAGCACAGATCTGTGTCGGCAGCGAGCTGCGCGCAACACTGCTTTGTGTTGCGCGCAACACAGATGCGCGCCCACGCAACACAGATTTGTGTCTCCGGCGAGCTGCGCGCAACACAGATTTGCGCGCAACACGCAGCACAGATTTGCGCGCAGCGCCGATTTGTGCTGCGCGCACGCAGCGGAGATTTGTGTCTGCGGCGAGCTGCGCGCAGCACAGATCTGTGGCGCGCGCAACACAGATTGGCGTCCACGCATCAACACAGATTTGCGTCTGTGTTGCGTGGACACATCGAACTCTCCTTCTGCCGAGACCTTTCTGCCGCCCTGGCGGAAGTGCCTACTGGGCGGCGATAGGATGCGGCGCTACCAGCCTCGCAGGGGCGGGCTGCAGCCCCGGTAGGGAGGCAGGTGCGCCGCGCGCCCCGACCACCCCCCTATCGTGTTTCGCCCTCCTTGCCGTTGCGGTTGTCTTCTAAATCCGAAACCGATATGCGTTTTTCCATAAGTCGGAAATTCGGTCAATTGTCGTCTGTCCAAAACCAACCAACCGACCGACCAACCGACCGGAATTTAGGCCTACAGGCCCACGCCTACTCAAAAGATCGTGCTAACTAGTACAAGAAGTTCAAGTTGCTGTCTTGCATGACAGATCTAGCATTTTTATTTTACCGAAATCTGCATGACAACGACAAGCTTTCTCCCCATTGAGAAAATCAAAATTTGTCACGCGATTTCGATTTGTACTTAGTGCTGTGCTTTTGCAATGCATAATTTCACGACAACCACTACTTCCGGGACCAGTGCAAGCGGTGGGACGAGCAGCAGCAGTGGCACGACGACCACGACATCGCCTACGACCAGCACATGTATTAATTAATACGTTAGAAGCGTCTTCGGTTTTGTTTCAAAAATAGCATGAGAAACTCTAGAAGATGATAATGAACTTGCCATGCGTAATTGACGTTTTATCGTACTATCCTACACCATCAAAACTTCCCCGTACTACTTCAGCCACCACGACCTTCGCCGCTGGCGAGTACCGGCAAACGCTGCGCTGCGTGATGCAGGTCCCGACCGGGTCGACCTCGGAAACGCTGCTGGCCAACACAAACTTTGTGTCCGCTTTGAAGGCCGGACTGGCCGCGATGTTCGGCGCCGCAAGTATCACTGACGCGGATGTGACGATTAATAGCGTCACCATCGTAGTCCGCCGAATGTTGGAGGAAAAGCTGTTCATGGAAAAGCAACAAGAACCGGTGAGAACTACAAGCAAAAACAGCGACACGGACACTGCTGACCAAGAAGACGCCTTTTCCCTCCGTCTGCTGACATCCAACACGACCTCCAACGAACCGACATTGGATGTCGACTACACGGTGGCGACCACCGACGCTGCAGAGGCAGCTTCTGTCGTCGCGCTGGTGCAGAACGCGAACGCCGCGACGGTGTCTTCCGCGTTTCAGACCCACGTCGGCGCGGCGCTGGTGAATGCGGGCATTGCCTCGGACTTTCAAGCGAAGTCGGCCTCCGCGGTTTTGTCGAGCAGCACGCCGGCGAGCAGCGGGGGAACTGCGGCGGTGAGCAGCTTCGCGACGGGGAAATTTGGGTTGGCGTGGAGTGCATTTGCGATTGCGACGCTGGGCACAACTATGGCTGCGGCGTTGGCGTAACACGTCGTGGGCACCGCCGGACAGCAGCTGCTAGTCCTAGCAGTGGTGCTTTTTGACTACTTGTTACACTTTGAATTTTTTTGATCACCGATGAATTTGCGTCGTTTGTTGATATCGATCAGCTGGAAAGAAACAAAAATATCTCTATGTTACACACGTCACGATGCTGCCACGTTTGCAAAATGTAACTATTTCAACTGTATCTATAAAGGAATACGCAATTTCAACGCTTGCAACTTTTCTATGTTTGATAAAACGAAAATCTTCATCTTGACAGGCTTGATCCTATCGTCCTTATTTGACACCTTCTCCATCTTCACGTACAACTCTTGCCTTCGTCGACTTTTGGGAAAGTACTTACTTATTTTAGTTTTACTCAACCTTGTTTGTGCCTTTTATGGGAAACACCTTCGAAGAAAATAAACAACAGCTGCTACTTTCTTTTGTTTCCTCAGTCTGGAAAACTCCATGACTGACTAGTTTGTTCGGGGGACAGAGTACAGAGAGAGAACCATGAGCGACGAGAAGTGAAGAGAACGGAACTAGAACTGGACGAAACCAACCTAGCGCATTGCTCTTGACCGGTGGGGGCCCTGCGAACGAATCTGGAGGGATGTTTGTCTGAGAGTCGGGATGGAATGGCAGGAGAGGCGAGCCTAGTTGCAACGCCGATGCTGCTCTCAGCGACGAATTCAAGAACCAACAAGACACGAGGAGCGTAGTTTGACGCCCTGAACGTTGACAGTGCAGCGCCGCGCGCGCCCAGTGGTGGGCTTGTTCGTCAGGAGTTTCCGGGCGCATGGGCCAGTCACAGCCTCGTGGCGGGAGCCGTGGGCGGTTTTATTCGCTTACGCCCGCAGGTAGGTGGATGTGCCCGACTGTTGGCGCCGGTGGTGTACATATTTCGCCACTCTCTCTGCCCGGCCCTGTCTGCTCCGCATGGATGACCGGCCCGGTCGTGGCGGCCGTGATGTTCTATCTCCCACACCCATGGCATGGATTGCACAGCCGACGCGCGTCCCCTTGAGCAGCTACAGCGCCGTCAACAAGAAGCAAGACGGGCTGTGTCAGGTCAAACAATGGCCACATAAGGCGACAGCTATGCTATTGGAGCGCCGCCCTTGTCTGTGCAAGCAACTGCATAGAGGACCCGCACAGCGTCACCGAGGGCCCAGCGCGGTTCTGGGTCGACGATCTGCATGGTGACCCGGCAAAGCCGAAGGGCGCCGCTAGCGGAAAGCTGCCCTATCGTCGAATAGTGGTCGTCGCTTCTGGGCAAGATGCCCAGGCAGAAGGTTCGCGATTTGTAGTTTGGCGGTTCGATTCCTACCGCCGCGGAGTTCCCCGGGGGGCAGCGTTCGCGGCGTTTGAGGCGCGCGCCGGCATTCCGGCCGCGATAAAGCGAGTCAGGGATAACGGCCCCGACCAGTTTGCCGCGTACAGTTCCGCGCGCAAGGGGAACAACCGGGCCGCGCCGCCCAGAACGGGCAGCGCCGTCGGCCCGCGTCGGGGCGCGGAAAACAAGCGGCCCCCCTGCAAGTGTTTCTTTGCAGTTGGCGCGTGAGGCCGCGCGCGTCCCTTCCGTTCTCCTTCGACCGTTGTGGGCCCACTAACACATTGCGGCCCCATACAATGGTCGACGCGGTTGCGTCTGTCGCCGCCCATCTGAGCCTCTATCACCCCCGTTCATTCGGGGGTCGGGCGGGTGGGGCCCCGAATACCGAACTGGCTAAGCATTTTCTTCGCAAACGAAGCGCGCCGCAGTAAGTTGGCGCGCCCAATTTTCTCCGCGCCAAGCACACACATGGCAGGCAGGCAGCCGATGAACGATCCATGGATCAACCCATGGCTGACGATGTTGTTTGCCAAAACAACAGGCGCGCGCAGCGCTAATTATGGATTGTGATCCTCGATCCTGCTGCAGGTCATATAATGAGGCGAGATGCCATTGATATTTCGGCTAATATGTTCCGAAGGCCTCGGCATGGTGTTTTATTTTTTTTTTCGGTAGATCTTATATGGATGAATGCATGGATCTCATCTATGATTATTCCGATTTTATCGTCCGACCGGACACAATATCGATCACCATTGAAAACATAATCCAAATAGAAAAAATTTCTCTCATATTCTTATCTCGGATTCGAAAAATCCGATTCTTGGGTGATGTATTGTTGGAATCAATAGGAATCTATTGATGTGATTGTTTCATCATGTCTGGATATCATCGAAATGATGATCCAAATTCGTCGTAATATCGGTCGGAGAGGATTCTTCTTTTGATTCCATCATTTTTTCAATTGTCTGGTAATGATATCAATCAAAGATTCGAAATCATAATAATTGTGTGGGGTTGTTGGAACACCAAATCTCCGCAGAGGGAGTAAGGTAATTCGCGCATTGATAGATTCCCAAAAGATTGTTTTCATGTTGGTTTTGTATTGGAAATTGTTCATGTTCTTTTTCCATTCTGATGTTTTCTTTTGTTTCTCTCGTTGAAAAAGTTTATTTGTCACAAAAAACGAAAATAGAATTGTTTTCTTCGATTATGCCAGTGTGGAAGCACAGGGGTCATTTTAAAAAATATAATTTCAATATCGAGAAAATTTTCAATCGAGTCGAAATATCCGAATTAATTGCAATTGAATATATCTCGATATCCAAATATTCATACTGCTACTCTAGGTCTATGGTGTTACAGTATGATTGCTGCCAAACCAAGATCCCTTAGGCATTTCCCCGGTTTCCGCCCCAGGATCACCGGGCTTGGGACCTGCATACGCGGGGGGGGTGCAGGACGACACAGCAGTGCCGTATCCTATCCTACCGTCGTGGGTTCCTGGGCGTGTATGCGCAGGTGCTTCCCGAGGACACCCACTCCTTGCGGGCGGCCCCCAACGCCCATGGTGAGGCGCATTTGTCGTGATCCATATTCCGTTTATGGCAGCTGCACGCGGTTTTCGTCCGCAAAACGAGAGAAAAGACACAGCACAAGACATTTGCACGCACGCACGATCCAAATATTCATAAAAAAAAATTATGAAGAGAAATTATCTGAGAAAAGATGAGACATGATATGTATCTCGAGAAAAATGAAAAAAATTATGGTAAAGATGATACGAGATTTCAAAAATAATTTCCGAATTTATTGGAATGAATCTGCTTTATCATGGAATCAATGAATTTCTGATTCTCAAATATTAATTTCCGAATCCCTATGATAAATATTTTCCAAGATTGATTTTCCATCGATCATTTTTTTTCCTTTTTATCTTTCTTGTCGTGTCTGGGCATATATTCAATCAAGACCCTGAAGAAATCCATCTTATTTTCTTTAATGACATATTTCTGATGCAAATCTTTGATCCGATCCACCCGAGATTATCGATCATCATTCTCATCATCATCATCAAATTCTCTCTCAAAAGATATAGATGAAGAATCCCACATATCGATCCGAATTAATTTTGAAAAATCAAAAAAAAAAATTGATTTTCGATGAATCCATAATGAAAATATATCCATCAATCCATATCATGGATTCGGTTCGTGATGAAAAGGGATGAGAGAGATTCTGATATCGTGGTGTGTGGTGTCCTGTTCGTATGTGGAAATATATCCATCTATTTACCTTTAGAAATCCATCCTACCTTCCCACACCTATGCATGCTCATGAATTATTTGTTTGAGTTTTTTTATTTTGATCTTCATCTCTTCATCAGGTCGCCCCTGAAGTCAGGCTAAGTTTTTCATGTGATTCAGTCGACAATATGTAGCAAAAGTGGTCGTTGCAGATCGGATTCCGATGTCGAGTAGGGAAAGAATATGGAATGGGGTGCACAATGCGCATGCATTTTCGAGAAGTGTGTTGGGCTTGATTCGGTTTTGGAGTCCTGGTGGGAAAGTAAGATAGTGATTGTTAGACATAGAAGTCTGCTGGTTTGCCGTCATGACAAATAGCCGCCCAATCGCGAAGATGATGTAACAGCACCTGTTTCCATTCCATATTTTTTCTGTAAACATCAAGACCCGAACCTCCATGACCACTACGGTGGCAGGGGCCCCAAAATAGCGAGAAAACAGTGGCGGTACAGGAAGACGTCATCTCCTCATCTTGTTCGCTGGGAATATATCTTTCGCAGACAACCTCCCCGTCGATGTCGCATTGCGGTGGCTTCTGCAGTCCTCGCGCATCGTGTTTGTTTTTTTGCTTTTCGGCTTCACGTCCACTATCGGACGAGGATGCGCTCGCATCGGTACGAGTGTGCGAATCCTGCGGCCACGGCCACGGTGTCAGAAAATTGAAAAGGTCGCTTGGCGGCAAAATCGGTCCGACGCGGGCGTGGCGAAAATGTGCGGAATAATCAACAACCTCAGGAGCGTCATCGTTTTCCTGCTTATGTTGGTTTTGTGATTGTGGCTGCTTATGCTTTTTTCTTCGCTGCGAGTTTCTCTCGAGGACGGGGGAGTCTCTGTTGCTACCGGAAGATGCCTCGGCGCTGCGACCACTACAGGGTAAAAATTCACTAGCGGCACTGCGGTCGGGGCAAGCACCAGTTCGCCCAGAGGCGGTTGCCGCGCGCGTTGCTGATGTAACATCACAAGTAGTAGGCACTTTATCTAGAAGATTCCTCTGACCGGCGGTCGAAGTGGAAGTGCTACTGGTACTGCTGCTACTCTTGTTGGGTGGAGCAGGTTTATTCTTGCAAAATCTCGGCTCTGCTCGTGTATCAGCACCTGATGTCGTGGTGACCACCGCGCCAGCGCGTCGCGGCGGCGCGGGATGGAAGACCGAGGTAATTCGACTCGAGCTTCTACTTGCTGAATTGCCAGTACGAGGACGCGACTCAGCGTCGCCACGACGATCTTCTTCCCCCACAACCACCGTCTGCGTCTGAGTGGGGGCAGTGACACCACCAGAACATCCACCACGGAATGGTTGCGACGAAGAGAGTTTCAATGCCTGGACGCAGATGGCTTTGGCATCATGCGAGTTGCAGAAATAGTTGATAGACGAGAGAAGCAAAACATAGGAGCAAACTTTTTGAAAGGTTGTCAGACCAAGCAAGAAACATGGACATGCTGACGAAACAATGTTTGAAGACATTTTGAGTTTTTGCAAACGAAATGACAATAATTCGACAATGTTGTCGTGCAAAAGATTCCAAAATCATAAATCAAGAAGAAACCAAAATTGTCAGTACAGATTTACGTTGTCCGGTTGAGCAATCAAAAGTCTAATGTTGAGAATCAATAACGAGAAAATTTTCGCTCGAGGCCACACAGATATTAGTAGAAGTTCGGTTTTTAACCATGTTGGTCATGGAAATCGATCCCGCACACACGTAACACGATCGCCCCAAATGACGCCTGTTCCTCAATGAAATGACAGCTCTGAATGGCCTGAACTAGCTAGATCCTTAGGGAAATGGTCAGAATCTATCTAGATCCTAAAGGAAACTCTTCACCATGTTCCGCGAATCCCCCAAATACTACGAAGGCAAAGCCATCAGGATCGTAGTGAAATGAATGGACTCAGCTCGGTCCAGGCGTTCAGAATGGTCGCCCTGGGGGACTTGACTCCCGCCAGGGTCGAGCACCAATCTGAGCAGGTTGAGGAGTGGACTCCCATGCTGTTTTGCCACTTGACTCTGACCAGGTCTGGTCTATATGAATGTGATGAATTTGGATGAATTGAACCTACAGGATGTAACGCAGCAAGAGACTTGCGCCACTTGCTCGCTTACTTGCAATTGAGAGAATTCATTGAACTGCTGTTGATAACGAGCTCAGTGGAGCAAACGCGTGTAAGTGTGTGCGAGTGTTCTCAAGTCCACTAACAAACCACCTGCGTCTCGGGTAGTAATTCAAAAGCCTCGGTGGTTCTCCCAACGTCAACGACACGAAACCAACTTTGAAGCAAAACGACTCTGCGGAAAGAAAGTGCAACACTTTTTTGGATGGAAATCTTTACGAA
Source organism: Amoebophrya sp. A120 (assembly GCA_905178155.1). Lineage (NCBI taxonomy): Eukaryota > Dinophyceae > Syndiniales > Amoebophryaceae > Amoebophrya > Amoebophrya sp. A120. The sequence goes on along the minus strand of CAJINV010000012.1, from coordinate 1,748,175 downwards.
CGCATGCGTCCTCGTGTTTGCGGCGAGTTGCACCTCGGTGTCTGTGGTCTCAGAGATTTTTTTTCAAAAAGTCGTGCTGAATAGGTTTCTTCTCGTTGGTCTTACTTACAAAGTTTTTTCGTCGTAGGTGGGCAGAAATCAAATCAGGGATGGCTTTTTCCTCGCCGTCAACCCGTCGTACTCGTTATCGTCCCAACTACACCAGCACCGTCCTTCCCCAACTCCACCAACTCTTTGTTGCTAGCCGTCAACAAGAAATAGTGATCCAAAAACAGATTCAGCTCCTCCACCTCGTCTAGAAATTCCAACTTCCCTATCCGCACCTTTTCGGCGTCGCTCATGGTTTGCTTCACGTGCTCGTTGATCGAAATCGCCTTGCACTCGCTGAAGCCCAACTTCTTGTACCGGTTGATTTGGTCCTCAATCGTTTTGTACTCGTGGATCGACATTAAAGGACAACCCCGTTCCTGTAAATTCTTCACCATCATTCTTCCAAAGCTCGTGTCCGGGTTACACTGCTCGTACGTCGCAAACATGGTTAGAGCGGTGGTATGCATTGCAAAAGTATCTTACTCGTACTAATTATCGCATTTATGCATGGCAAATCTTTTTCTTCAGTCAAATCCGCATCACAAATTCAATCTGTAATGCTAAGTCAATGTGTCATGCGATTTATACTAGTACGATAAAGTACTTTTGCATTGGATAAGTGGGGTTTAAAGACAATTCCCGGCACTGCTGGATGATGGCGTCCCCGTATTGCGGCTGCATGTAGATCAACACACACTCCGACAAGAACAACGTGTTGGCCATCGCGTTAAACCCCTGCTCGTTCAACACGGTTTTAAACTCTTCCGACTGCCGCATGTCGGTCGCGCACAGCCGGTAGAAGGGGAGCTTCAACTGTTCTACTTTGTGCACAGTATTCCGCACCGTGCACTCGGTCGCGTTGTTGATCTGAACCGTTCCACTCGGTTTATCGAAAATTAGTTCGTCAAACTTGAAGAGTTGGCTCCTCTTCTGCAGGATCGTTTTGGTCTTCTTCGCGATAATCACCGGGAAATCCACCTCGAAGAACAACAAGTCCGATCTTTTCCGGCCCCACTGCTCCATCATGGCGGAGGTGTAGAAATACATGGTGTTCAGCCCCGCGTATGCATTGCAAAAGCATCGCGCTAGTATCTATAAATCGCAATACAAATTTTCCCAGAAGGAAAAATAGAGTTTGTAATGGTGAGTTGCGTAAGAAACGAGATTTGTCATGCATGATTGCAATTAGTACGAGTACGATAATTTTGCAGAGCATAACGCGCCCAAGTCCACGATTTGAATCGGGAGGGAGGGTATCAAGTGCAAAAGTGTCTGGGTCTGGAAGAATGCAACTTGTGATGCGCATTTCAGAACACACAAAAATCTCTGATGCATAGGCAGCAAAAGCTGCTCACTTTCTGTCACCAAAATGGGGGGTTTGTCATGCGGATTCGGCATTGCGGAAGCTTCTCGAAACCTGTGACGCAAGAGCTTCCATGCCAGACCTTCTGTGTCATGCAGAAACAGCATGACTCTTCCAGACCCAGACATTTTTACATTTGATAGAGGGATTGCTGTTCTTGATAAACTGCTCCACTTTCAGCCGCATCGCGACGTTCCGCAAGTAGTATCCCCGGTGCATGATCGGACTCTTCCGCCCGCAGACGTAAGCCGGGACGATTTGTCGAATCCACGGGTCCTGGAAATACCCGAGATCCGCACACACCGCCTTTGCGCCCGCGGCGTCCAAATGGGTCGCTTGCACCGGGGCGTCGAGGAGGGTGTCGCCGGTTCGGTAACCTGGGGGCGGCCAGGCGACCACCTGTTTCGTCCGCTCTTCCGGTGGTTTATCGAACTCATCGCCTAACTGCTGGAGCTGCGGGTCCTGACCGAAAAAGTCGGCGTGTGGGTCGGAGGTCATGGTCGTGGTAGGAATTTTTGTGGTGTTCTACAAAGGAAAGACGGGGTAATTCTTGTGCGGTCGTGTCGTAGTACTTCTATATCAACGGTTGGAGACTAGACTGAAAAATCTAAAAGTGTTTTGTTTCCAGTGCTGATATTACCGATACATAGTACTACTATGCCAAACATTTTTAGCAGCTCGTGGTCGCAATCAAAATTATTGCGTGGAAGAGGTTGTAAATCTCGAAGTTGACATAGGCATAGCTCTTTTTGATCTTGTATCGCCTGGGGTGGTATAATCCGTGTGGTGTTGTTTCTGTGAAAAGCGGTTATCACGGCGTGGTCTGTTTCTTGTCTCTTCTATGTGGTCACACCAAACAACACACATGGAAAAATCATCTTCGTCAGAAGGAACTTTTTTGTGATTGGATTTTTGGCGCGATCCGTGACCGTGGTCGGGAAAAAAAATCATGATGTAAGAATAAGAAATAGATATAGGCGCGATTGCGTGCTAGAACCAGAACAATCGAGGACCACCGCCTTGCAAAATCAGAATCATGCTATCGTCCGCAGTTCTCTTGTCTGCCTCAGAATCTGTTCCGGCAAATGTTTTATTTTCTGAAATGTAGAAACAAGTGTGGGGTTTTTGAATCTTGTGCAGAGTGTGATGTCGAAACAATGACTTTCGTTTTCGTTCCTTAGTTAGGCCATATTAATTGCGCTAGAGTTACATTATTATACACGATTATGCTATGCTTGCACCTAGTGTGAGCTCCTTTTTAGCACACTAGTACAGCAGCACGCTGGTACGAGTAGAATTGTGGATTTTCTGACATAGCTGAGGGGCAGCTTTGCTTTTGTATTGTAAGGGGGAGCAAGAAAAAAAGGCAATTACGGTTTTCTCTTTTGGTACGGCAACCAGCGGTGTTCTGTTGCTGTAGTTTTTTATCGTATGATATGCACAGTTTCTTGCTTTTCATCATGTTGTGGAGGGTTTTTTTTTTAATTCGTGAGAAATGTCAACATGCATTTAGATGTAGCGAAAGCGAATTCTCCAATGGTAGTTCCGAATTCGGTCCTCTAGTTACTACTAGCAGGAGTGGTGGTTCATTTCCAGATACATGATGTACAGGTGTGTCCTTGTAGTGGTGTGGAGTCTTCTTCTTCTAGAAGTAAAACTCGTCCCAATTCATCTACTTGAAAGATGATCCAGATTCCGATTATACTCCAACTCGCCTTCTCGGAAATCACGAAACCAAAACCACGTGTAAGTAGTGTAAACTCCAAACACCGTGACCAACCATCACCAGATTTTTATACTTCGCCTTTCATTTTTATTCTGTAGTTGAAAAAGTCTGCAATTTATCTCCGACTTGTACAGCAAGTGAGCAGCCGCTCCTTGCCAACGAATCACAGTAATTCTAGTCTACTTCTAATTTCGACCAAAAACCTCCTACTCCGCCCCCCAACCAGTCATCATTTTTCAACAAGATCAAGATTTCACGCCGAATACATCTCGTCCAACAAGTCCTGGTGCTGTTTCTGGATCTGGGGTCGCTTCATCTTCATCGTATGCATTGCAAAGGTATCGCACTAGTAGAAATCGCATGACAAATTCACTCAGCATGAGAAATGGAGTTTGTCATGCTGTTTTACCTTGGGATCGAGATTTGTAATGCATGACTGCGATTACTACGCGTACGATGCTTTTGCACAGGATACATCGCGGCAGTCAGCATTTCGTTCTCGGGTGTCCAGACGATGTCGACAATCCGCAACTTCGCCGGGGTTTCGAAGGGGAGGATCTTGGACTGTTTGCAGTAGTCCTTCATAGAACCATACACCGCGTTAATCACCGCCGGATTGGTTCTGATTTTCGCCAAATCACCGTCGCCCTGCCCCAGCTCCTTCCCCAGCTCCTTCAGCTTCACATCGTTCGCGACGACCAGCAGAATGTGGGTTGCCGCGCCGGTTTTCCCGTACGCGCAGCACTGGTCGATGTAGGGGCTGAGCTTGCACGCGGTATGAAACTGCACAACTCCCCCTCGTTCTCATTTCTCATGCAAAATACCTAATTCACGCCTTGCCTCCTGTCACTATTATGCATGACAAGTTCTGGCAGCTGGAACAGCACAGTAATCCTCTAAGTACAGATTTGTCATGCAGAACCTGCGCTACTGCTGATGCTTCTAATGCTGTTCCTGCTTTACAAATGAGGGGGAGGGGGTGGAGTTGTGCACTTTCATACGCGGATTCGACTTTGGAAAGAGCGACGTACTCCCCGTTCGGACCCTTCCTATGAACTGCAAAACTATCGTACTCGTACTTCTAATTGCAGTTATGCATTACAAATCTTTTTCTTGAGGCAAATCCGCATTACAAATTTCATTTGTAATGCTAAGTCAATTTGTCATGCGATTTATACTAGTACGATGCTTTTGCAATGCATACTTCCACAGATCCTGTAGAAGTCATGAACGAAATTGGTTCGCAGCTGCAACACCGGTTTTGATGATGTGCCGCAAAATAAGCTGGAGCGGCACAGCATCGTAGTAGTAGTAACCATTTAACTCCTGGCGGGTTGGCGTTAGAACAGATTTAGCCTCTGCCAATACCTGGGCGCTAGAACAGATTTAGCCTCTGCCAATACCCCTAGGTGGATACCCGATCCACTTCCTAACTACCACCCGGCCGCAGCCGCAGAACCGTTATCGATTGCTTACGCGTAACTACAACCAGTGGGCGCTACTTGTGGCAGAACCCCCTTACCATCCAAGCCCGCGAGCAAGGTGGAAACTCGGCGTGGCCTTGATGGGTTAGTCTTACAAACTTGATCGCAAACTTACATTTGTGGCCGGCTGTGCGCTAGTACGTATACTGGGGGTCTATCGATCATACCCGATGACCCTATTACGATGACGGACAACTCCGAAGCGTACCCCTTTCGAGCACTTCAGCCGACCTTAGTCCGCGCACCTTTTTCATGCGTTTTCGAAGAATCGGGCCCCAGGGCTCCGCCTACTCAGAGCCGCCATCGCGCCCGCCCCGAGGGGGCCCCTTGGGGAAGGGGGGCGCTGCTTTAGCACAGACTTTTAAAATAGCAACCCTGTCACCACTTTGATATATTTTCTTCTTTTCGACTAGCTCTCTACAGCGGGATAGCAGCGCCGGGCCGCGGCTAAGCGGCCAGCGTGGACGAGATGACAAGCAGCGCCGTGCCTCCTGGGCTGGCGGGGACGAGATGAGACGCGCGGGACGTTGGTGCCATCTTTTACGAATTATTTCGCTTTTTCGTATATACTCTTTCCGTTTCCACTCCTCCCTCCGCATCCGCCAGAACACCCCCCACCTCGTTTATATTTTTTTTTTTGCTTCGAGAGCGGCCCACCCTTTCCCTTACAGTTTTTTTTATGTGTTTCTTCAACGTATTAAATTTGCGCAACATGCCTTCACTGTGTTCATTGTCTGAATTCTCATCGCATCAACCTCGATCGTACTACCTATCTTCTACCTTCTTAGTCTAAACTCCTGAACATTTTCGCCAGTTCTTCTTGCAGAGGGGTTTCATATTTCGCCTGCCTCCTCCTTTTCCTCTCCTCCTCTCTCTTTCTTCTTTCTTCTTGCTGTTGCTCTTCCTCCTCCTTTGTTTCAAAGTCGTCGCCCAGTAGTTCCTCCAGTGTCGGAAATTTTTTTTCTTCTTTTTTTCTTTCTTCCTTTTCTCCTCGCTCGTCGTTTTTTGTTGTGTTAGTCGCCTCTTCGTCTTTTCTGTGTTGCCTTTTTCGTGGCGCCTCTTCTATTTGTGGGTCTGAGGCCGGCTCTGCTCTCTTTCTTCTTGCTTCCTCCCTTTTTTCATCCTCCCCCCAGCCTACGCAGCAGCTAAAGAAGACGCGGGTGGCTTCCTCGGGTCCCCTGTCCTTGTAATACCCTTGCCCCGCTTTCCCTAATTTGAAAACGTATCCGCGCCGTGTGCCTTCGTATGTATCTGCCTCTGCCTTGTAGAATTCGCCTCCCCCGTCCGATTCTTTTTTCGTTTCGACTTCCATTTCTCCACCCTCGTCTGCGCTTTCTGCGTCTCCATCAATTTCCATTCCTGTGCTCTTCTCTTCTCCCCGGTCGTGGTCTAATCCCTCGGCCTCTTTCAAGAGTCGCGTCGCCTTCTCGATTATTCCCAGAGCCCTCTGCTTCATTTCCTCCCCTCCTTGGTCCGCTGCCTTCTTCTCTTTTTCTATCAATCTGGGAATCGTTTCTGAAAGGGTTTCGTCCGATTTTTCTTCTCTTTCTTCTTTTTTTTTTTTCTGTTTTCCTCTTGCATTTACCTGGCTGCTCCCCGACGAACTCGCTCCCGCGTTCGCGGCCCGATTCTCGTTTTCTCCACCTCTTCCCTTCTTCTTGTCCCTTTTTTCCATCATTCCCTCGCCCCCTGCTTTTTCCTTCTCCTTGTTACCTTCTCCGTTGTCGTTTTCTCTCTCTTCTTTCTTGCTCTCGCCTAATATTTTCCTGTGGATGCAAGCCTGCCTTTTTATTTTTGACCTTTCCGGCCACTCCCATACAGGGTCCATACCTATACACTTTTTCCCAAAATCGAATCGAATCCAGCATGTGTATTCATTGTCATGATTCAACACATTCGCTACTCGAAGCGGGATCAGTTCCGTTATCTCCTTCTCTATATCCCTTTTCGCCTCCGTCCTCCTTCCGTTTCCTCTTCTCTTTTCGACTGTCAGCCCTGCATCCTCGCTTTCTGCCTTTTCGATCGTTTCTCGTAGCTCCAGCCCTATGCCATTTCCTTTGCGCAGCAGGCCGCTCGTCTTTTCCCTTAGTTCGTTATAGTCCAGTGGCATTATTTCTGTCCTACCTTGTTTGCCTATTCTTCTCTCCCTCACCTTCTCGATTGTTCTTATTGCATTATTGCAATACGCCACGAAGCTCCTCTCTTCTTCTCTTACTTCCGACTTCAGGCGGCTCCCCTTTGTTTCTATTTTCCACAGGTGTGCCTCGGCTCTCGAGCTTTCCTCTTGTATTGTTACTATCGTCGTGCCCGCCTTTTCCGAATGCTTCACCCATATTTTTTGCTTTTTATCTGCTTGCCCCTTTTTTCCGTATCCCCCCTGCCTTTCCCGATCAACCATAAGGCTCGCGTCGCCTCGGTGTGTATATTGGCTCGCCGTCCTCAGTTTCCCTACTGCGCTACGCTGCTTTACTATTCCACACGCTCGCAAGTCGCTCCCAGGCGATAGCCTCACTTTTGCCCCGTCGCTAAGCGCCTGCAGGAGCGCGAGGCCTGCTTCTTTTCTTTTCAGTATCTGGCGCTCATCTGTTTTGGATATACCCGCATTCGATTGTCCCACTACCTTTACTGGTGTCGTCGCTAGAGGCGCAAAAATACTTGGGCCCGTCAGGTAGTTGGCCTGCGCTGTTGCCCGCAACGTTTTCAGCCCCATCGTGTACGGATCCGCGAGCCCTAGCATGTTCATGCCAAAGACCACCCTGTAAAACGTCTCTGCTTCTGCTCCTGTTCTTTTCATTATTTTCCTCCACGACCTCCATTGTCATCCCCATTGTTTCTGCTATTGTCAGCGCCATCTCTCCCATTAATTCTGCCCATTTTTTTACTTCGAAGAAGCGACGCATTACTGGAAGATAGTAAATCATTGCCGAGACGAAAAACACCTGCACCACCCAAGTCAATTCCTCTCCGCTCAGCCCCCTTCTTCGCATCATCACCTGGCACGCCAGGCGCTGGCCGATCCCTATACTTTGCCTCACCTGCCCCTGCAGGACTTTCGCCTGCTCTTCTTTGTCTTGCGGCACTATTTTGATGCCCAGAATCTTGAGGAAGCTCTTCTCCTCGTATAGTATTCCGAATGGCTGGAATGCTTGCCGGAGCAGGTTAACCAGTTTCGCGCCCCCTATGGATGTTGCTAACTCGCACTTCTGTGGCGCCAAAAACTGGCCCTCCGTTGCATAGATCTCCTCGCATGCCCAGCTTGCTGCTTTTAATGCCCTCACTATAGGTTTTATATCCTCTATGTAAAACTTCACCACTAGGGTGCCGCCATCGACATATTGGACACAAAGCGTCCACTTTTTATTGCTGACGCCCCGCAAGACTCCCGTATAGTATCTTGTTTCTGTTTTTTTCTTCTCCCTGTCTTTACCCCCTTTTTCCTTTCCCGTTGTCACCTTTTCTCCCCTCCTGTAACCCGTTTCCGCCGGCGAGGCTTCTTCGTGATAGATTTCGTCCACTTCTGTCCTGTAGTCGTAGTCCGGGAACGTCGTGTCGACATCCCCCCCTTTGTATAGTCGCTTTACTCTTGTTCTCATTTTCGCCTCTGCTGCCTGCAGTCTGCTTTCGCTTACTCGCCCACTTTCATCAAAAATCTCCTCTAAAAATTCCGCAATAATTTCCACTCCCGGGAGGAAGATCAGGGTCCCCGCGAGCATCGTTTCTACGGCGCCCTGGAGCGGCACAGCATCGGAAGTACTACTCTCATGCGGAGTAGTTGCGCCATCGCGTGTACTACAACCAGGCAAAATTCAAAAAATCTGTAGTATCGATTGAGTAAGTACCTTCTTCCTGTCCACGATTTGCAAGGTCCCGTGCTGGGAGATCTGGCCAATATCGCCGGAGCAAAACCACTATGAACTGCAAAAGTATCGTACTCGTAGTATTGCAACACAAATTAGCTCAGCATGACCAACGGAATTTGTCATGCTGATTTAGCTTGAAAATGAAATTTGTTTTGCATGACTGCGATTAGTACGAGTACGATGCTTTTGCACACGATAACCACCGGTATCCGTCGACCTCCAGGTATTCCTCCTTGTTTTTCTGCATCATGTAACCCGCTCAGGTGTTGCAATCTCAAACGTTACGAATAGAGTATGGAAATCTGTGACGCAAGAGTGCATAGTCCTCTCGCCATCAACTCTCATAGGATTGCGCATGACAAGTTCCTGAGCCCCAAACCCCCCTACAATCTGGCAAAGTTTCTATTGCAAAAGGTGGAACGCTGTGCGAGTCTGTCATGCTCATCATGCAACACAAATTCCAGACTCTATTGTAACGTTTGAGATTGTAACGTTTGAGCGAGTCATACATCAAGGCCTGGTCCTCTTCGTCCGGATCGGATGGGTTTTTGATGAAGTACCCCTGCGTAACCATCGGACCGCCAATTAACACCTCCCCCCGCGGTTTGCCGATATTTGGGTCCTGCTCGTCGGACGTTTTGTAGTTGCCCTCCTCCCAGTCACGGAGCCGGATGACCTTATTTTGCATGTAGTTGAGTATGACACGCCTTCAATACCTAGTCTCATTCCCGCATGACAAACACAGACCGAGATTCTGATTCTGCATTACAACAACTCACACCATCATTATACCGACGCCATCGCTGGCGGCCCGACGCTCGCGGGCGTGTTGTCGCACCAGAAGGCGATGCACGACACCGCACACGTTTCCGTCAATCCGTATCCCTGTCGCACCGGAATCCCCAAAATCGTCTGGAAAAAGCACATCAAGTCCTTCGATAACGGGGCAGAACCGGTCAACACCGCCTTCAGTCGGCCGCCGAACCGGGCCCGGATCTTCTTGCAGACAATGTTGGGAAAGCAGCCGGTGGTACCCAAGTAGCACTATCCTATGTAAAAACGTCCCCACCCCAGAGTTGTCATGCAGATCTGCAAGCGCAAGAGCATTTGTAATGCGCATCCCCATGATAGGCAATTCCGATCGTGTTTTGGAACTTGTAATGCTGTAAACAGGATAAGCAGATGGATTTGTAATGCGACTTCCCTTTCTAAACTGCACTACACTACAGCTAGCAATTTGTCATGCGTGGCTCCCAAAACTCCAACGTTTGTGTTGCAAAATCCCCATCTTGACTCTGGGGTGGGGACGTTTTTCATTAGGATAAGCACTCGTCGCGGGTCACGCCGGAGGCTTGGAACTTCGCTTTCCCGTTGCGGACGGCGGCTGTTCGTTGTAATGCGAATCTAAATCATCCACAACGGTAATATGCAGTGATTTGTAGCTAGTGCGGTATGCATGACAGAAAACTGAAAAGGAAATACTTAAATCAGACGCGCAACATCCATGGTCGTGTGTTGTCGCATTACAAACTACACGACTATCTAACTACACTATGTATACCGTCGAAAATCTTCTTCTTAATCCCACTCGCAAAGAGCAAGTTCAACCCGTTGTACGCTTTTTCCAACACCGCTGGCGCAAACAGCAGGCTGTGCGGCCTCGAAACCTCGAAGTCTCCCTTCGATTCCGGTATTTTCAGCTTCACACCGGTCGCGGATAATGTGTGCGGGTTCGCGTAGCAGAGCGTCACTCCGGTCGACATACAGGTCACTTCACCTTTTGGTTTATTTGATGCGTTTCTCGCATTTATAGTACACCAGACTTATTGGGACAGAAGTAAAGGAACATGATCTGCCAGTATTGTAATATGCAAATTATGCATGCCGAGCATAGCAGGTGAAGCCATCACTTCCATTCTACTCGCGATCTCCATGATGTGCGCCAAGGGCAAGTACGCCAGCACCGTATCCCCCGCTTCCACCATCCCCGCGAAGACCTGCTCCCCCGCCGCAATTAGAGCAGCGACATTGCCGTGCGAGATGACGACGCCCTTCGGATTCCCGGTGGTCCCCGAGGTGTACATGATCACTGCCGTTTCCTCCAAACTCACCGGTTTAATCGCCCATTCGCTGATCTATGCACTGCAACAGTATCAGATACTCGTAGTAAAAATTGCAGCCTCGCATGACAAATCTACTTTAGTAGCTGAATCAGTATCACAAATTCCATTTGTGTTATTTCTGAGAATAAAATTTGTATATGCAATAATTCCTACTAGTACGATACTTTTGCAATTTGCATATGATCTTTGGCGCACCGATCTCTACCAGTTCGTTGAAAATTCCGACTTTGACGTTTTCGGATAACGTCTTCATGACTATCAACTGCCAATATGTCAGGGTCTAGAAGAGCAAGAGTGTCATGCTAGTCTGGCATGACTCCGAGATCTGCATTGCGGGGCCACGAAGTAGAGCAGCTCCTTGCGTCTGCCATCCAAAAACGCAGCTTCATCTCATGCAGAATCCACAACACAGAGGAGCCACGAAAAAATCTGTCATGCTTGGCGGTGCATTGCAGTGTGCTTATTTTTCACTGACATGCATGCCAAGTTTTCAGACCCGGACATATTTGCAGTTGATAATGACCTCCGCACTGCAGTACTTCTTCGCGTCGCCGAGTAAAACCACGTACTTCATCGTGGATTTCACCGAGGGCAGCACCTTGGCCAGCACCTTGGCCAGTTTCGCGTCGGTGACGACGAATTCCGCGGAGGTTTGCGTCAGCGCGAACTTCAGTCCCTCCTCCCCCAAAGTCGAGTAAACCGTCACGATCGGGAGTGCCTGGGAAAAGAACCCGAGCGCGGAGTATCAAAAATAAAAGTGTCTGGGTCTGGAAAGTAAGCTGCGGACTTGCCATGCAGATTTTCCATGACCCATGAGGTCTGGAATGCGGGACTTAGCATGACAGACTCTGCGAGGTCTCTGCCATGCCTATCCTGCATGAGAAACTTCCTTCCAACTCGTTCAAAAGTTTGCAGCTTTTGGCACTCATGCAACACAGATTTTTGCATGCTTCAGATTTACCATGACAAGTTGCAATCTTCCAGACCCAGACAGTTTTGCAATCCATACGGAGCACATCCAGTCCATCTGCGTGTCCGCGAAAGTGTATGACAGTGCACAACTCCCCGTCCCCCGCATTTGTATAGCATGAGCAGCAACAGAAGGAATGCGAATGCCACGATGAGGATGAATGTAGCTTTTGCATGACAATAAATCCGGACATGGATTGTAGTCCTGATTGGGCGTCCAAAACTTGTCATGCGTACAGTGCTTAGAGGCAAGAGGTGGGTTCGGTATTTTGCATTAGAAATGAGGGTCGTGAGGGGGGGTTGTGCACTCTCATAAAATGACGCCGCGGGAGTTTTTGTTCGCGAAGAAGTCCTCACCAGTGAAGTCCTTCAAACCCATGGTGAAGGCCTTCATGTCCTGTGCAAAAGTATCGCACTCGTACCAATTGCAGTTATGCATTACAAATTTAGGCGTTAAGGGAAATCCGCATTACAAATTTCATTTCTCATGCTGGGAAAATTTGTAATGCATTTATACGAGTGCGATACTTTTGCACTTGATATTTCACACGGTCGAGCAACTGCGTGTAGGTGACGTAGGTGAGCTCGTTCGCGAGGTGCAGCTTTTCGTATTCTTTGCCGTCCTTTGGGTATCCAAGGAAGAAAGTGTTTTACAATTACACATTTGTTGTCAACAATTTAGCAACACAGATTTATTTCTCTGCATGAGAGGAAAAGCTTGCAATGCAGAGATCATAACAAGGGAAAACGCGTATCTATGAACAAACTAGGCTCCCATGATGCATATCCGGCATGACAGAGATTGTCTGTCTTGCTTGGCCTGCAACACAATGTGTAACGGTAACACTTTTTTCTTCGCATATCGGGTCCTTTTCGTACACGATGTCGATCAGCTTGCGGTAGCCTATCAAATGCAAATATGTCTGGGTCTGCAGGTTGCGAGACTTGTCATGCAGGTTGTCCATAACCCATGACAGGCTGCAATGCAGGACCTAGCATGACAGACTCTGCGAGACCTCTGTGATCATGCCTATCCTGCATGAGAAAAGCTCTCCCAACTTGGTCAAAAGTGAACAACATTTGGCAATCCTGCAACACAAATTTTTATACGATCCGGACTAAGCTTGACAAGTGCGCAACCTTCCAAATAACCTAGACATATTTGCACTGCATATACCCCATGGCGTTGCCGTCCTTGCCGTCCTATGCATTGCAAAAGTATCGTACTCGTAGTAATCGCAGTCATGCATTACAAGTTTCTCTCTGAAGTTAAATCCGCATTACAAATTTTATTTCTCATGCTGTGGAAATTTGTCATGCGACTTATACTAGTACGATGCTTTTGCAGTTCATAAGTCCAGGCAGGCGTTGTGCCAGCACTCGATGATATTCTTGTGGCCGGAGACGGGGCCTGATATAGTGATTTCGATGTGATGCTAGTTACCTTACTTAATTTTGCAGCTAGTGGATCTTCAACATGAAGATCACAAGATCTTTGCAACATGCTGTTTCCGCATGACAGCTTTTCAGTGTGAAGATCGGGTAGTTCATGATCTATCTGATACCTGTCGGCAACTTCCATGTGTCCTTGTACGCGCTGTTGTACAGGATGGGACCGAGAGAGTATGGAGTGAAAAGTCTTGTCAAGAAGCATCGAAATCAAATGCAGTCCCTGCATGACAAAACGTAACACTGCTGCAGACACCTGCATGACAACACATGACGGCTTCTGTTCTATGTTTTTCCATTTCCGTACCCCCAGGTCCTTGTTTGCCGTCCCCGGTTGGTACACACCATACGGCGGCTGGCGATCGACCGTCTGCTTCCAGCCTTCGCGACACGGCTTTGGCTGCGGCAAATCCGTCGTATATGGACCGGAGGCACCACCGCAAAACATCTTGTGAGGTAGTTTTCTGTTACGAGTAGCTCTAGCTTCAGCAGCGGATGGATTCTACTTTTTCGACAAGATACAGCTCTGATGTCGTTTTGAAGGAGTTTATCTGCTTGGTAGGACCACTATACTAACTTCATCGCCCACTCAAAGAAATGGCTCGCTTGGAAGAAGCGGCAAAAATTTTGATTTATCTGTCCCACTCGATAGTCTTTTTCCGTGGCTCACTAGTACAACTCCCTCGTTTTTGAAGAAACAGAGACGCTCTATTAGGTAGAATTGGAACACGACTACATCCGTCCTAATAGGAGCAAAAACCTTTTGAAACACTCCTGCCAGCCTATGCTGAAGAAACGAAAGATCCAACGCGATATACACGACCACGTGCACTTTTATGCAAGCCCGATGCAGGGCTGGGGGATATTGAATTGATGCATTTGTAAATCTATCAATCGATCATCCAGATGATGGACATTCAGACTGGTCAGTTACATCCTTTTCCCAGAGCGCCAAGCTTATGGAGATATTGTGAAGAGGACGCGGGGATAGGAAGGAGAACCAGTGGAGGTTTTACATACTGTATTAACCATTCTGAAGCAGTGCCAGCGTTTTCCTTTTTGCAGCACCAGAAATATTTTTTGCGGACGTATCAAAAAACTAGCATGATGGCAGGAACGACACAAAACAAAATCTAAATCATTCGATAGCCTCGTGGTCTTACTGGTCGTGCTACCTATGTATCCAGATTTCGATTTGCAATTGCAATTGAGACTGGTATCTCTACTTCAGTCGTACATTTTAAGTATTTTCCATGCTTCATCCAATCGCGTTGTTGATCTCGTACGCTAACTCTTTTAAAAACTGTCAAAGTCGATCAAAACGCCAGAAATTGAAATCTATGTCTACACAATATGTGTTATGTGTCATGTTTGAAACAGCAAGTTCTTGTAGTGGTCGCAGCAACATTATTGCGCATTTATTCTTGATAGAAACTACTCTCAATGACAACTCCCCTTTTATTCCCCATGAAACAATGTTCCTATTTTCGTACAACCGGCAGCACTTCACGCGGTTGCATCGCGCGTGCTTGTTCCTTCACACCGCGCCGGCAGGTGGGTTGGTAAACCATTCGAATGGCGTATGCTATGGAAAAACATCCTCGTCCTCACGAAAATCATTTTCCGGCTCGGAGCAGATCAATATGCCATGCATGATGAAGCATCATCAGAAGGCTATGTCAACAAACATATGTATCACCTTAGTACAGACAGAGTTTGAGTTCTTTCCGGGTCGTTGTTTTCATGAGACCAGAAGTTTTCTCAGTCACATTTTCCTACATCGGGCTCCACGCTTTTTCTAGTAGGACCGTCAAAAACGCCAGGCATCCGACCGACACCATTGGCGCTTCCTCCACTGCGAGCCAGAGATACCGCACGTCATCGGAATGAATTTCCTGGATCAGGGCTCGTACGTATGCATTGCAAAAATATCGCAGCTAGTAAACATCGCATGACAAACTTTTTCAAAAACCAATCGGAGTTTGTCTTGCTGATTTTCCTATCTGAATACGATTTGCAATGCAGAATTGCAACGAGTAAGTACTACGAGCGCCACATTTTTGCAGAGCATAACACGTCATCCGGAACCAAGGCATGTTCCAACCGGACCCGGACCGGAATTGGCATCGGCTGCAGTGGGTGCGGAGAAGCAGCAGAAGATGCAGAGTCAAAAACATTTTCATTTTGGTAGTAGTTTCTCGGGCTGTCGCTTGGTGCAACTCCTGTCCCCGCCGCAGCAGTGCCGTGGTTCAAGTTGAGTAGCATAATGAGTTCGCGATGAGAGGGAGCAGGTCCATCTACTTCCGGCGAACTGCCTGCTCGTCTCCGCTCGTTCCGAGTTGTACTGCTAGCCGTACTTCTAGCTTCATCCTCTACCTGAGCAGCATTGACATTGCCACGGCTAAATCCTAGCCGGTTCAACAAGCCTCGCCTGACCTGGGTGTAGCTCCACGAGGAGGAATTGTGTTCTTGGTCATCCGGAAGATTGGTTGTGGTCAAAGTCACTGGTCGGTTTGGGGGAACTACAGTGGTGGAACCACCAGCACCTTGTTGCGCCGGTCGTGGCATATGCATTGCAAAAGTATCGCACTCTATCGAAGAAAAAAACACCATCACAATCACAAAATTCAAATTTTCAAAATTTTTGACCATCAAAATTAAAATTTCGTTGGACTTTCGCGGCACTCCCGAACCTGTTGTATCTGGTTTTGAATGTTGAGTTTTGAAGCAGATGATTTATGATATTGGCTATTGGCGGTAAGCTAGCTAGTTAAGATCAAAATAGGAGAACCCTAAAAGCCTAAACCCTAAAACCCCTGCGTCGGCTGCTGGACCGGGTCGGCATCCGGGACGTGACGGAGACGTGGAGGGGAGATGTGTTGGAGGGAAGCTGCCCGTGCAGAAAAAGGAGAAGGCCGCGGTACGCATGATCATGTACACATCGTCATGTGCACATATGAAAAAAACTAAAATAGGACAAAACCGACAGCAGGAAGGGCGGGAGCCGCAGAAAGAAACTGCTTGGTGCCAGTAGGGCCCGAGAAAAGGAAAACAGCAGAAACAAAAAGGAGGATGAAGGTAAACGTTGAAAAGGCGCTAGTAAAGCGCCATGCTCGGATCCTTCCAGGCGTGCACGCCCTTCAGGTTCAGTGCTTCCAGCGGTGCTGGGAACGTTCCGACCCTAAACCCCGAGGTGCAAGCACCAAGAGACCTCGAGGCGCAAGCACCAAATGAGCCCGTTGTTAAAAAAGCAATATAAGTAGATACCTTTCGCCGTTCCGCCAGCCGCATTGGTTTCGGGGCTGAAAGCCTCTGCATTATGGTCCACGATCGACTGCACGACATCCGCTGCAGCCAAAGGGAGTGATTGTGATAGCAAGAGGACGGTAAAAACTGCCGAAGCAGCTCGCATGATTAAGTTAAGCTCGCATGGTAAGCTAGCTAGTTAAGAAGAGAGATTTCTGAAGACAATCGTTCAGCTTCCAGCAGACGAACAGTGGTAGTGTGGGTTGTCGCCCTCTGGCCCCACCTGGGGCCAGACGAGGGCGACAACCCCATCTACCAAGCTTCGTCTGCTGGAAGCTGATCGTTTGTCTTCAGAACTCTTTCTTAACTAGCTTATTCAAACCGCCATTTTTGACATAACCAAATAGCTAACACAAAAATAAATACATTCGCATTCGAGAATTGAAAAGTATTTTCTTACCTGAAAATCAAAATAATTTTTTGTTCAGCTCCTGCAAAATTTTGAAAATTTGAATTTTGTGACTGTGATGGTGTTTTTTTCTTCGATACACTCGTATAAATGCATTAGAAATTTCCTCAGCATGAGAAATCTATATGCGGATTTAGCTTCAGAAAAAAATTTGTAATGCATGACTGCAATACGAGTACGATACTTTTGCACAGGATATGGCACCGGCGGGCCGCCGAATTGGTACCACGGCATGTCCTGTTCCTGTGCTGTCCCTCGATTAGAAATCGCGTCCGCGAACGGCATCAGGGCCAAACCGCCCCAAATCCCGGCGGTTTCGTCCAAGTCAGCTGCGTTCGTTGGCATGTTTATGTTAGTGTGGTCGTTACGATTGTGGTTTAGAAGACTGTCCTGCAGTTGCTGAAAAACCAAATCATTCAAATTGTAGTTCAACAAGTTATTCGATGGCATTACATTCGCCGTTGCACCTCCGCGGACTGTAGATCTTGTTCCCTCGCTCGGAGCAGCAGCAGGCGCCAGCTATGAGAGTGCACAACTCCCCCTCCTCCTCATTTGTACTGTAGCATGAGCAGCAACAGGAACAGAAGCAATGCCACAAACGTAGCTTTCGTATGACAAGTCCGTAAATGTGGAATGTAGTCCTGTTTGGGCGTTTGGGCGTCCAAAACTTGTCATGCGCAGAGTGCTTAAAGGCAAGCGCAAGATGTGGACGATTCGGTATTTTGCATGACAAATGAGGGGGACGAGCGGGAGTCGTGCACTGTCATACCAGCGGAACGACGTCGAGAAAGGAGCTCCAGCTTTCCAGCCAGCTATCCTCGTCTTCGCTGTCTTCGTCCGCAATTATGCAAGAAAAAAACTGTCTAAGTGTAGCTCTGTAATGCAGAAAATGCAAAACTGTTTACACCTGTCATGCCAGACAACCATGCGGTCTTCTTTTCCTGTGTGTTTTCCCTTGTAAGCCACGCATGACAGGTTTTCTCTGTCATGTAGAGCAGATGCTGTCAGCCAAAGAAAGTTTACACTAACACAGTTTTTTTCTTGGATAGCAATTGTCGAGAGTGCGTTGCGAAACACCTCCATCACGTTATTCCACCGCGTCGCCACTTCTTCAGCGGCGGTGCTGCGGGTGCGGAGGAGGATGGTTTCGGATGCTGGTGGATCCAGTTCGACGTTGTTCATCGCGGAGGTTGTTGTAGCTGCAGATCCAGAGCTGCTAGCTGCGCTGCTGCTCAGGCGCCACACATTGCTCGCATAATTATTGGGCGAAAATAACCGGGACGAAAAGGAGGCTGAAGCGGGGCGGTTCTCAAGATCACGCTCTCGCTCCGACGAAAGAGCATCAGTATGATCTTCGTGTAGTTCCTTTTCTTGTTTCACCGCCCGCTCGTCCCTTGCCAGCTTTGCTTGCGCCTGCTCCTTCTCCAGCCTTGCTTGCTGCAGCAGCAGCAGCTTTTTCTTCTCGAAATTTGACAGAGCCACCCGCCGATTGCAACACAGAGCCCGTTTCAACGCCGCGGTTAGCAAACTCGAGTCGGACTCGAAGACACAACTATTGGCGGCCTGGTTATTCTTCTCCGTGCTGGTGTTAAGGTTTTCTTGCACCTCCGACCTTCTTTCTCTTTCTGAGGTTCTTGATAGAGAAGTCTTTTTCTTGTCCTCGCTGTCGTCAGCAGGCACCTTCGCATCATTAAAGATGTGTGGACCGGCTTTATTTGCCACGTCATTTTCTCGTACGCGTCCTCTCATCCGCGGGAACTTCGACTCGCGACAGACCGGGCAGTCCCGGAGAAACCGACGACTCCGTTTCCGGTAGAGTTGTTTTTTGCCCCCGAGCTCGTACCCATGCTGCACATAGCAGCTGGCGTGCATCACGTGCGCGACCGGTCTGGAGGCACACGACACGAGAAGCTCGGAGATATCATCCTCGGCACCATTGCTGCATGAGGAAGAGTCTGTCACTTTGTCATGCGTCTTATCCTTCTGCATCTTCCCACCGCCGCGGCTTATCAGCACCGGTTCCAAGCAGATCGGGCATACATCGTTCTCGTTTACAGTCGCCTGGAGACCGAGAAAGTGCCACATGCGGAGGCGATTTGCCATGCGGGTCAGGAAAATCTTCAACTGCTTCGACTTTTCAAACGCTTCCGACATGTAGCGGTGTTGGCATGGCAAGATCTTCTCCTGCGGTGGTCTTTGAGAAGAGGACGCTGTGGTCTTTTCACAGGCGCTGCGCTGCGGCTGTGCTGTTGATGGTGCTGGTGGTGGCTGTCGTCCTTCTTCTACTTGCCCTACTTTCATTGGTACGTCGGCATCAAACAAACTTTGTTTTTCCTGCACCTCCGATTCCGAATAAGCCTTCGCTGGGTGCTCTCTAGTACTTGTCGTTCCTGCCTGTTCACGCGAGCTTCCGCTTGAACCACTAACATCACAGGTCGACGCTGAGGAGGGGGATGATCTAGAGCCACCAGAGCCTGCTCTTTCATGATCTGTCTGAGATGACTTTTGATGCAGCGCAGCTGTGACCTCCGCGCAGGCTGATGTGTTTTGTCGAAAAAACAACGGGGACGGACAGTAGATGGTTTGCCACAGCTTTAATAGCCTTTGCTCTTCCGCCGACGGCGGAGAAGCCTTGCGCGGCGGGGACTTGTCGTCGTGCGGCAGTGAGTCATCCTGTTCAGCTGAAGTAGTCGTCGTGTCGTCTTCGTTTTTGGTTGATGTTGCTCTTGCTGCTGCTGTTGAACCAGACACACCTTCTAAACGTCGACCCATTTCCACCCCAGCACCAGTACTCGCCCCGCACAGCTGCGGCCCAAGGACTAGATCGGAATAGCCCACCTTTCTGTCCTCGCCGCGTGACAACTTCGTCGCACAGCTTTCTCTTTGTTTTTGCGTTATCCTTCCCGTTCCCTCGGCAAGCACTAGCCCTTCTTGAAATTCTTCGAAAAGCGTCTGGTCTCTCCAGTCCTCGAGCTGCTGCTCCAGTTTTTTTTGCATATCCTGTGCAAAAGTATCGCATTCCTTCGTATAAATGCAAGTCTTGCATCAAAAATCTTCTTCTTAAGGCAAATCCGCATTGCAAATCTTATTCCTCATGCTGAGGAAATTTGTAATGCATTTATACGAGTACGATACTTTTGCAGTTCATATTGCAGCTCACAATCCAACTCCTCATACAAACTGTTGCTGGACGATTTTGAGCTGGGAAGGGGAGACTGAGAGAGATCCGTTCGCTCGTCATTGAAGAAGACGGCCTCCGAATTGATAATATCTTCACCAGGAGATGAGGAAAGTTTTTCATCTACTTCTTCTTGTAACTGTCGTCGCCTGTCTAGTTCTTCCGAAGATTCTCCACCTAATTCTTCTCGCTGCGTCCTCTCGCTGCCTGTGTCAGTGGTGGTCCTCGTCCCAACACTCGCGCTAGTAGTTGGTAGTGACACAGCATGTGGTACTTCTAAAGAGTCTACGGCGTCCGCAGCATCATCTGGTTCTGTCACTGCGTCGTAGAAAATCACATCCTCGTCTACTGTAGTTGAAGGTGAACCGCAAGCTGCGGCTGTAGCACGCTCCTTAGTGCGATCACAGGTATAACTCGGCTTCGACCGTTCCTCTGTTGTGATGCACCTAGATGAACTCGTACCAGCTTCAGCAAGAGCAGCAGAACTTGCACTTGGCGGGTCCTTTTGATCTGCTCTTGGACTGGACGACGAAGCTGCTGCACTTCTAGCAGCACTGCCACTGCTAGCAGCACCAGCCGCGGCCACATTGGAGAGGAACAAGCTGGGAAACAGGCGAAAAGGGTGACTTGGGTTCTGCACGAGGTTCCCAATGGAAATAAAATCCGTCATGTTCTGCAGCTGCAGCTCCTGCTTGGAAGTAGACTGCTCCAAGGAAAACAGGGACGAATTAGTTTTACTACGCCGTTGTCCACGAGCTGAAACTGGTACAGCGGGGGCCAACACAGGACCATTAGAAGATGTGTCCGCACCATCCCTATCTAGTGCAGTACAGCCGGTGATGCGATTCGTGATTTGCTCTTCGTTTACAACATCAGTGTTTCTTCTTCGTCGCCTTAACACATTCGTCTGGTCATCGTCGTGTCTATGTAGGTCCTCTGGCTGCGTCGAACTGAAACTAGTGGTGTTCTCCTGGTCCTCCTCGTCTTGATGGTGTACAACAGCTTCACCTTCCGCATAATTCACCCCACTTCTGGACGTCGAAGATGAGGTCCGTCTTGTTGAAAAGAAATCATCACTCGTGGTCCCTATCGTGCGCCGGCCCCAGGGGAAAAAGGCTCTTGAGCGAGCGACGGTGTAAGACGGAAGAAGCGCCGGTGGGAGTAGTTGTGCTGGTACCCGTTGCTGGTCCTTGTGGGACGATGAAGCCGCAGATGAGAATGTTGAGTCTCGTTCCGGCAACCCTATCTCCGGCTTTATTTCTGCTCCAAGATCCTCCTTGTCGTGCTCAAAAGCCAGAGCGCTTATTCCTTGCGGATGTTGTTGTCCCCGACCGGGAAAAGCGCGTCTGCTGACTCTCTCCGCAGCCGCGGACGGGATCACTACTGTACTGTCGAGTGCCGAACGAAACGCAGCGTCGGTGGTAGTACTTCTCCTCTTTCGACTGCTTTCCTGCTGTTCATCCCCGTCGCAGCTCCCCACTTCCTCATCTCCCTCCTCCGGACTAGTATCTGACCAAAGGTGATGAAATAATTCTTGTCCCTTTTGGTCGAGTACGTCCTCGTGCTCAACACCAAATCGTCCCGGTTGCCCTTCACTACCCTCCGTGGCGCTTCGGCTGCGTGATGGGGTTGGTGTGCCGAAAGAACCCGGTAAAAATTCGTAGCTTGGCGAGGTGGAGGATGAAGCAACGCCATTTCTGGCCGAAGATGAAGGAAATCCGGAAAACAAGGCTGAAGTCGTCCCGGAGGTAGACGTCGAAAAGGAACTTGAACTTCCTGCCAGTCCTACAATCCTTGGCGCTACTTGTCGCGCGATGGGGGTACTCTGTGTGCTGGAAGGTGCAATGGTACTCAAAGTTTCGAAGTCGTCGCTGAGGGGAGTTGAAGTTCTTGCCGGCTGAGGAGACGACCACGGCGCGCTGTGAAGCTTTATACTGGACGTCGAAGAAAAATCTTCGGACAACGGCAAACGCTCGCCTTGGCCTGGTGGAGTTGCTGTAGTTAATGACGCAGGGTCTACTTTAGCTACGTTGTCGTGCAAGTAGCTACTCAAAACCTGTGCTGATCGCTGTGCATCTTCTCCGGAGGGATGTTGGCCTGCGCGACGACCATCTTCATGTGGCGCAGGAATTGTGGCTGCCGCCGCATCAAGAACAGCGGTTCTTGTCCTTATTTCATCCTGCGAAGAAGTTGCAGTACTAGATCTCGCACCTGGAAGCACTTTCCTCCTTCTCCCAAGCCGGCCATCAGCGAACAGGGATGAAAATATCGTCGTGGAGAAAAGAAAAACCGGTAGGAGGGACAGGGAGGAAAGCAGACAGCGTGCCAGGTCGTGGGTAGGCTTTGAGATAAAGAAGGGTCTAGTAGTTGTGCCACGCCGTGTAGTGGTTCCTGGTGTGCTGGTTATTCTTATTTTCCACTTCCTCTTCATCTTCCTGGTGGTCAATGACATCGTACCTTCGGACGAAGCCTTTAGTACTTTGCCGTTTTTGCCCCGACGTCTTCCACGAGTGGTCAGTATACGCGGCCTACTCTTTCTTCCTCCACTTGTTCGTTCATCACGACTAGAAGAGCTTGGTGCATCGAAATCTACCTCATCGGGCGTCGCAGACGAGGCTGCCGAACCGCAGTGAGCAGCTCCAGCGGGCTCTTGATATTTTTCCCGCCGTGGTTGCTGTACACCTACTCGGCCAGCAAGAACTCCATCATCTGCGGAGGTTCCAGCTTCTAGATCAGAAGCAGATGATGCTAGAACGGGGTTGGAGCTGCACAAGCGAGACATGCTCTTTTTTCAGCGAGCTTCCACCGGCGTCACCGGGCTAGCGTCTACTACAATCTGCCGCAGGCGGTCGTTTTGAAGGCATTTTATAAATATCAGCCTAAATGTAAAACCGGAGATGCAATGACGCACTAATCTCAAGAGTGGACTGTCGTTTCAGGGAAAAGAAGAAGAGCGGTCTACTAGTAAAAGCTGCAGATGCATAAAAATCAAAGGCTCGGCGACATTGATTTTCGCATCTTCTCACGAGAACTCGACGAACTGATCACGCAAGCGCGGGTGCGCCCTACTGATAGAAGTACGGCCACGCTGCAAAAAGAAAAGGCTACTTACTATGCTTTTGCTTGTGCTTCGCTTTTGTTCAATGAAGCCTGCACTAACTTCCTAAGAGGCGGAAAATCGCCGCAAAAATACAGGACCCAAAACATTTGGATCGACGTGGGACTTCCCATAAAAAAGTTGAATTTCGAACACGAGTGGCGGTGATCGTGATGTGAGGACAAAAATAAAACGAGGGTATCACCCACCACGCAAAACAGGCCTCAACTATCATTTTGTTTTTTATCAAGTACAAGTTCAAAATAACAGTTACAGTTTTTACAAGATAGACGAGTGCAGCGCAATTTCAAATCAACGCGTCAATTTGTAAATTTTGCCATAAGTACTAGCGGCTGCGCTTCCTCAGCAGCCTCTCCTTTGGACGACAGGAAGCCGCGCCTTTTTTGGATTTTGTAGCTCTATCTCTTTCTGTCTTGCTTTGAGGAGTTCAATACAAGTATGTAAATAGACGAGCTCAGCTTTGTGTTTGCTAGAAGTTCGTTTTGGTACATTGATTGGGAAACGGAAACAGCGGGCAGGGTTCATACATCGAAATCGTCCTCTACTTTCATCATCAATTTTAACTATACACGACGCATTCTTCGAATTTGAATTTGTTGCTGTTGGTACATTTTATGCATATGCAATCTGAAAAAATCATCAATTTCAAGACAACGGTACTTTTTCTACAAGAACTTCAAGTTCAATTCAGTCGTATAACGCGTCCGCACCTGATGCGCGTTCTTTTATGTTCTAAAAATGGGTAAGCTTCATTCTCGAAGTCGAGGTCAGAGGTTGAAGTTGGTACAGGGTCGGGTAATCGTACATCATGCAGTACAAGCTATCCACCTTTCAGGCAGAGCAGGGTAGTTCTACTTTTAGTTCTGGTTTTTCTGGTTGGTACATGGTCGTTCTCCGCGGAGTTCTTCATCAGAAGTGGATTGATGTGGATAGGAAGAACCTCACTGTGGTTTTTCTTGGGAAGGAACTACAACTACACGTCCTTTTTCCATTTAAGTACTTACTAGTTTTGCAACGTGTAATACGTCGCTCAACAATTGAAAAATTTGTTTCTGAAATCCGTCCTTTCTTTATGTTTTCGTTGATCCTCACTGACCGTGATCTTCTTGTTCTCCAGTCGTGTCACGTTCGTTTTCGTGGCCAGGGCTCTTGTACTGCATCTGCACCTCCGCGCCTTCGGGCTGCCGTGCCGCGGAGGTGATCTTCACCGCCTCCGTCTTGGACGAGCCACGGTGGTAGTTTTCATGACCAGTTGTACTCTCCCCGTAGTTTTCCTGGTACAACACATGCTCTTGTTCCCCCTGACCAGACGGGACGAATGAAACGAGCTGCGACATTTCTTTTTCCTGTTCCCTGTCCTTTTGCTCCTGTCCAGCGACGCGGAGGTCAGCGCGGTTTTTGCTTGTGATCGTCGCAGCCCGGTTGGCGACGGGGGGTTCTTGGTCTCCTCCTCCGGTCGCTGAGGGGTCCGCGGCGTCGACGTTTTTGCTGCTGTCGTCGGTGCTAGGGCTGGAGGGAGAAGGCGTTGTTGGTAGTGCAGTGGCCATTTCGGTGCTCATCCTTTTGCTATCTTGTTCAGGGTAGTTCCCGATCATGCTGGTGTCTTTGATCAGCATCATCTCTTGCTTGTTCTGCAAAACCGAATTTCCTCCGTCGTCGCCAGTACTTGGAAAAGCGGCGCTCCGGTCGTCGTGCGGGGCGATCGGCGCATGCACGTCACCGTGTGGAATTCCAGTCGGCGTCCTTGCGGTCTTGACATTCTTGTTCTGGTTGTGGTCAACGTTTTTCACTAGTGGTTGTGCCACTTCGTGCGTCTCGCGCCGCTGCGCCTCGACTTCTTCTTTAACCTTCGGTGTACCGCTACTGCCACTGCTCAGCGCCGTCGAAGAAGCTTGCGCGGCCAGCATGTTCGCGTCCTCGCCGCTACCGGCGCTCGCGCTTGGTGGCTCCAAAAAGTTGACGTTGTCATCGCCTCCGTTCACCTCCTTACCCTGCACCAGTGTCACGCTCAGTCCCTCATCATGTCCTCCAACAGAATTCCTTGCCACTGCAGACGCTGGCGCTGCTCTTGCGGCTGGTTGTCCTTGCGCACTACTTGTCCGTGATCCCGATGTCTTGCGTGGAGGCGAGTCGAGAAAAAGCGCTTTATCCTGTGCAAAACCATCATCAGGCATGCCCATGTTCATCCGCGGCAGCAGCAACACAAAGCAAGAACAACAGACAGTCTGTTTATTAGGGAGAAGACGTAGACAAAAACAAAACATCGGTTTCGGTGGTACAGATGAAATTGAAGCGAAAATAACTGCAGCTGTAGAAGTAACTATGTATATAGTAGCATACCTAGCCTTAACAGCTGTCGGATAGTTGACTTTTCAAAAAGCAGATGCAGGTATGCTCATAAGACCCATGCAAGCGATGCGACAACTTGAAATCAAGATCATGCGTGTGAAGGGCGTCCGGCTGCTGTTACTTCTATGAGGGGCATGGCTAAAGAAGGTAAAAGCTTTCCCGGCGTAAATGTTTTCGCCCACTCCCGTGACGCCCGACGCGATGCCCGAAGTGCGTGCGTCGAGATTGCTACCCCCTGTTTCTCCTCCTACAATCGCAGAAGTGGTGGCACTAGTAGCTCCTGCGCTTCCTCCGCCGCTCGCCGCGTGCGAATCACAAGGAAGATCGTCCTCGCCGTAAGCAGGGCCCTGGACCTGGTCCCGCGCATTCTTCTGTTGGCCAGTGCCCGTGGTGGTGTCTTTCACATTCAACGCAGGCGTCGCAGTCGGCGCCACTTTTCCTTTCGTAACAGTAGGGGACCACGCTAGCTGCGTTGCGGAAGAAGCTGCTCCTTCTATCTTCGCTTGGAACTCTTTCGCTTGGAACTCTTTCCGAGCCAGGCCCCATACTCTGCTGCGAATCTCATTTTGCTTTTTCACAAATTCTCCAACTGCCGCGTCGCCTGATGGTTGATTTGCTGTCAGACGAGGGGGAGCCCGTAGTAGAGCAGCCAGCATTGGACCAGGCGGAGACGCAACTGCTGTCCTTGGAGTCGATGTCCCGTCGCCGTCGCCCGGGGAGGAACTGGAGCTACTTCCAGAAGGAGAAGGGACGGACAGGACGTTATCTTCATCCGGGCCCAAGTCATACTCCTCCCCAGGAAGAAAGTTCTGGAAAGCATTTACGGTCGCGGGGGGCGCGAGATTAGCTGCCGCCCACTCTGGATCTAGTCTTACTTTTTGCTGCTCCGTGGCAGAAACCGCGAAGAGTTGTGCTGCTTCTTTCGCTGCTGGTGTCGGAATGAAGTTTTTGTCGATGTCGACTCCCAGGCTTTCTTCCTGCGAGAGCGGATCCAATGTGCGGAGCGTCACTCGCAACACCGCTCGGACTATCGTCTTCGCGATTGGAACAATTGATGGAATCTTGACCTTCAGTATCTTCTGCAAGATCGGGATTTGGATTTCTGTCGGAAAAGCTTCCGGCTTTAGCACAGGGTTGGGAGGGTACGTCACGTGTTTTTGCTGTTCTTGTTCGGCGGGTCGTTCTTTCCCTCTCTCGTCCGCGGAGAGAAGAACTGCAAAGCTGTCCCACATGCCCCAAAGAAACCACGGGAGGCCAGCGGACACTATAGGATCCACTACGACTTTATCCAGAGCCACTTCCAACACTTCAGACTTCGTGCTCTGAAACAGGAGCTCCAAGAATGGTTGGCTCTCTTTTTTTCCGTCGTGGTGCGTAAAGACACGCATCGCTAGCGCACTGATGGAGTTGCCGCTCGCGTCTTTCATGTCCGGTTGTGGGAGGAGTAGGAGACCAATACTCTTGAGACCAACACCGCCCTCGAGAAACAATTTGACCACCTTTCCGACGTACGGCAGAACGAGGACTTTGACGAAAAACTCCGGCAGGTCCGTGGTGTCCTCTTTACCGCTGTAGTTCATCCTCGCACGGAGTTGCTCAGCAGTGCGAAAGCGCCTCCGGGGCGGGATACTTTTTGTGCGGGCCTTCCTGAGCGCCTCCTTGCCTGTCAGG
The DNA here is from genome assembly GCA_905178155.1 of Amoebophrya sp. A120. Classification (NCBI taxonomy): domain Eukaryota; class Dinophyceae; order Syndiniales; family Amoebophryaceae; genus Amoebophrya; species Amoebophrya sp. A120. The sequence continues at coordinate 1,721,080 of CAJINV010000012.1, read as the reverse complement.
TATCCCGCTTCTTTTCGAAAGATATCGGCGAGGGGCTTCAAGAGGCTGGGTTTTTTCATCGCTTTGGTTGTCACAACTTCTGCGACCGCACCACCCACGATGATTCTCAAGCCAACCGCAAGCGCATGTAAGGAGCCAACCGGACCGGACGCTACGGCTGCGGCGCCGCCAGCAAGTACAGCTGACGCGGTTCCGACCTGGGTTAACCGTTGCCACAGAGGTACTTCCGTCTCATGTAGGCGATTGATGAGAGCGTCCACGCTTTTGAGGATATGCAAAAACAAGTCTCTGCCACTCTGCTGATGTCTGAATTTTCATCGTCCTGCGTCGTCGTGGTCTATCTCTGTACCTACCAACTTTGATGGAGTAGTTTGATCCTGTTCTAGGTTTTCGAGGCCATAGGTAAGCTCCACATATTTATATTTAGCTTCTATGTAGTCGTTTCTGTTATTTATCCGGTAGGCGACGAGTAAAGCCCTGACCAGGTATGCATATTTAGTTCTTGTGGAGTTTCATCGACCACATGCATGTTCGCCGATCAGAATGCTTAGTGTTTCACTCGTGAGAATGTTCGGACACGTGTTATATCTTCACAACCATCATTTATTCTGCATCATCATCACTTGTAAATATATCGTACTAGTATGCCACGTGTCCGAACATTCTCCAGAGAGGCAGGCGACGCAGGAACGCGTGTTTGTGTGATACGCAATGGGTTTCACGAAGTCTTTCGCGAACATGTAAATCGTCTCTACGCGAATTGCTGCGTCAATATTCGCCACTCCTTTCGCAGAAAACTCGGCGCGATTCGTCGGCCACTCTGTAGGGGACTTGGACGAGTCTCGAGTTGTTTCAAACTCGAATGCCAACTCCCGGCAGGTTGAGACTATGTTTTGCAAATATTTCTGGGACGCGCCAGGAAGTAAAGCTAGATCCAGATAATTTGTGATGCTCTGTTTGCTGGACAATGTAAAAATGAGTGTGCTTTTCCCTGGCTTTGGCAGCGAAGTTTGTCCGATTTGTTTTTTGGTCATGTGAAGAAGCAACTACTCGCCATACATTTGAGTGCTTTGGCATTAATATACAGAGGCAGTTGCGGAACCAAAACGTAAACTAGAGCTAGACTATGTGCAAAAATGCTTTGGCATGCATTAGTATGTCCAGACCTCCACCTCCTGCTCCTGCAGCCCTGCGCAATAGCGATCAAAATTATCAGTGCTTCCTAATATCTGCGAAAGCAAGCTCAAATTTAGGCACTCCTGCACCGCGATGTATGCTGCAACTCAAAGACATATTTGCACTTGATAGACTCGTCGGTAGAAATGGACTTTGATTTGCGTTCTAGGTCCACGCGCTTTGACGTCCCGTCTTTGCCTTCGGCCCTCGTGTGTATGCCCATCTCAGCTGCAGCAATCTCAACTGGGCCAATTGGCGATGCAAAATGTGAACGATCTGCCTTTCTAGTTTCAACATTGTTCTTCTTGGTGTTTGGCATGACATCAAATCCATTTCCATATTAACGAAAAAAGGTTTGTTCTTCCGCTATGAAATTTGGGCTTTGCTTCTTTGTTCAAGTTGAGATTTTTTCAGCTGAGCAGGCCATAGCGGCATCACCTACTTTTTTTTCTTGCCAATCCGCGTTATCACCTTCTTCTTGCAAGCTGTGATCGAGTTGCATCTTGACAGTATCAAGCGCCGTTTGAATGTACGCCAAGAGGGGGATGAACATCTCGGCCGATATTTCGGTTTCCTCATCGTCATCTCCTTCTGCGACTGCGTCCGGTGGTCCACCACGATCCCCTGGACCACCCCCGCCTCCCGTCGGGGCAACAGTCCGGCCCGCGCCGCGGCGAGGTGCCGCTAGTGCGCGTCCTGGAAGCGCACGCGCAGCAGCTCGTGCGCCCATTCTCCAAGCGGAGCCGAGGAACCCAACTGCAGCTGCGGCAGAGGTGGCTGTTCCACGGGCAGGGCCCGATTCTGCGGTTTCGCTACCTCCATCCAACGAGACGTAACCATTGCCGGAGGCCCGAAGAGCCGGCGGTATGAGCCTTCCTAAGTTCCGAAAGTGAGAAGCTGGGCTCCTCGGGATGGGTGGTTTAACCGAAAGCGATTTCTTCGTCTCCACCGCAGAAGTAGCCCCATAATTATGCATGCCACTGCCAGTAGAACCGCCTGCCGCTGCAGATATCCCTGCAACATTGTTGGTATCATCTTCGTTCGTGGGAATAGTCATCTTTCCCCGTGACGCACTCCGACTGGGATTTCCTGTTACCTTGGCCGCGGGGCCAGTGTTTTCATCTCCTGGCACCGCAGTGGCCTCCCGCATTTTGGAGACTCTTCTTGCGGCATTTTCACTTTGCTCCGTGCTCTTCTCCGGTATTTTCATCGCGGTAATTTTCCGCTCTTCTGCCACTGCGCCTGGTGTGTCCCCAGCGTGAAGATTTTTCCCAGAAGCTGCACGGTCAACAGGCAAGTAAGAACTACCGTCAGTCTCGTGTAGTTGTTCCTGGTCGCGGTGGCCCTCCTCTACTTGTTCTTCGCCAGGTGGAGTGCCGCTAGCACTTCCCGAAGATGTCGTTTTACTTGCGACTGTACTACTCTCTTCCTCCGGGCCGCCCTGCGAGTCCCGCTTGACAACTTCCGTGTGAACCTCGTTCATCGCGGGTGTAAGATCACCGGGGACTAGGTCGGTCGTCGTCCGGAGCCCAGCATCTGGCTCGAAAAATCCTTCCTCGTCGTCTTTGCCCGGGTGCAAATCCCCTGTTAGCGGACCTGTAGTGGAGGAGGATTGCTGTTCTTGTTGCCGTTGCGTCGCGGACTTGAACTCCTCGTCTTCCGAAGTCACTTGTAGTTCCGCGACCGCTCCTGCTGGCTCGACGACGTCCTTCGGATAGTTGTGTTCGGTACCCGCATTCGCAGCAGTGGAGCCGAATTCCGTCGTGTGTTCTTGCAGGGGATTTTGGGCTTGTTGATCATGCGGACCAGCAGCAGGGGCCTCTCTGGTTTTTTCCTCGTGCGAGTCCAGCTCGTTTCGCGTCGATACTGCCGACGACGCTGGCGCCTCGCGTTCCGCCTTCTGCTCTTCGTCGAAGCTTCCTTTTTTGTCGCCGGTCCTCTCCTCGTCCGTCGCGGTCCCGGATCTTTCTGAGGACATCAACGCAGCCGTGTCATCAAATTCTTCTTGTTCGCCAGCCACCAGTTTTTCTTCCTGAACCGCCACACCACGTGGTCGTGCGGCTGACTGTTCGTCCTGGTCCAGCAGTGTCGAAGATGATGTTGCGGCCGCAGCTCCGTCACTACCCGTGACGGGAATAATTTTCGCACCGTCTGTCCTCAATTGGGAGTTGAATTCGGGCTTCCTGGTGGAAGTAGATGCTGGCTTTGTCGAATCAACGACCGTCGACGAGACAGGCGTTGACGAGGAGGAGGACGCAGGAGTAGGCGACATCTCTCCCTCGCTTTTCTCCAAAAATTCAGAATTGCCAGCACGACGAGTTGATGTCGTTGTGTCTTCAACAAAATTGCTGCTCGCAGTGCGAGTGCCCGGCGCAGCAACACCTTCCTTTTTGTTCGCCATGAAGTCTTCATCTGTTCCGGCAAGTAGTTGCTGGTGGTTGTGGTGCTGGTGGTTCTCCCCTTTCAATTCCAGAAAGGAGTAAATCGCTTGTTCATCGTCCTGCTGTGAGGAGGAAGTAGGGTCATGGTGCTTCGAAACCTTTGATATCCGGTACGGAGACGGATCCCGGCGATCAACAGCCGTACTAGACAGAACATCACTAAAAATGTGCTTGTTTGTGGTCCTCGTGGTTACCGTTGTACTGAAAGTTCTTGTGGTTTGATGCTGGTGCATCTTCTCCTTGTACTCCTCCAAATTGCTCCGCGTTTCCCGATCCCAACGCTCCAATCCCTCTGTTATGGCAAAGTCGATTTTCGCTGTACTGGAGGTAGAGTTCGGTACGGGTTTGGCGAAAATCGTTCCAGCAGATGTAGTTTCCGACTTTGGTTCTCCTGATACCTCCTCCTCGCGATGCTCGGTTGGTGCAGCTGTAGATGTAATTCTTTGTCGTGAATCAACGTGATCTTCTCGTTGCGAGAGAGGGTCTGAAACGTGGTGAGCAGGGGGGTCCTGGTCATCTTCATCAGCGCCCCCATCGTCCCGTTCTTCTCCGCCCCGCTCGTTCTCCGTCTTCTGAGCCACGGTTTTCTCGTCGCTATTCAAAGCAGTTGCTCCTCCTGTTGGTCCCGTCCATCCGGCGACCGCCTGGTTGGTAACACTGCCAGTAGTGTTCGTTGTGGGCAGGATCACTTCAACATGTGCATGATCTTCATGTGTGACGTTGTTGCCCGTTACCTCCTGATTTGCTGCGCCAACCCAGGACAGGTGATCAGCGTCTTGCGGAGGAGGAGCCGGGACTATGCAGCGCGAAACCTCTACCATCACAATGATCTGTCTCAGTTTGGAAGAACATGCAAGAAACTGTGTGTTCCAACGCGTCAAAAAAGACAGGTCAAATAAGAACATCCCCTCCAAACGTGCTTTTTATCAGCATGACAAACTGAGAGTCGAGAATGAAAATGGTAGAAGTTTCACACAAAATACCTGACACGGTCGCTGTAGAGGAAGTGCAATTGAAGATCTGAAAGCGAACAAACCCCCTTCCCGCTGCTCGTCACGAAGACTTGCATTAGCATTTTTTGTGATGCAAAATTATACCGACTATGTGACTTAGTTTTGCTTTTTGCACTGTGTGCATGACAACTTTCGGAAGTAGTAGTAGACCAAACAATAAGCACAATCCACCTTCAAATTTTCGATTTAGAGGCTGCTTGATCGTGAATGCCTGCATTGCTGTAAGTGTAGAGAATCTCAAGCTACTTACATCAGTTGAGGGGGATGGGGAGTTCCACACTCCCATAATTGGTCCAATTCGTGGTGCCATTCATCGACGTCCGGGTCCCATTAAAAGTCGTATTGGTGATGTTCGTCGCGCGAATGGTACTCTCTCCACTTACCGCCGCGTTCGTTATGTTTGTGCTGCTGGTGGCGGGACTTATGATCGTGTCATTCTTGCTCCGCCGCCTTGTCATGTTTCCAGCAGTCGTGATAAAACCGCTCGTACCGGCATTGGCACTACCAGCGGACGTCGGGCTACCTGAAGATGCCCACCTGATGCTGCCAACAGCCGCCGCGTTGTCGTTCGCTACGCCACCAACCGTGGTGCTTGTCTCGCCGGGAGAAGTGCTCGTAGACCTAGTGCCGTTCGGCGTCGTGCTGTTGGTTGGGGTTGCGTTGGTGCCCGTGCCGTTCGTAGAAATATTAAAACCGTTCGTTTCTCGCACTGTAGTACCCGATCCGAAAAACCAAGACCACAAACCTGCAACCACCTTGCCTAGCGGGAAGAGGTCGCTTTTTTCGCGGAATATCAAATGCAAAGATGTCTGGGTCTGGAAGATTGCTAGGTTTGGTTGGTTGGTTGGATAGCGCCTGTCGCCGGTGCAGGCCCCGCCCTCCATCGATTGCGATCCGGAGTAGCCGGAACACAAGGCCCTAGTGGCGCAATCGATCGACGAAGCCCTTTATAACCAGGTCACGGACATCCGGCTGCCGTGGACATCCAGGTTTGTCATGCAGATTCTCCATGGCCCACGCGGTCTTGTATGCGTGGCCTACCATGACAGGTTCTGTGAGATCTCTATCATGCCTTTCCTGCATCAGAAACTGCCTCCAAACTTGTTCAAAAGTGGACCTCTTTTGGTAATCGTGCAACACAAATCTTTCCACGATCCAGATGTAGCATGACAAGTCCCAACCTTCCAGACCCGGACATATTTGCAATGCATATGGAACTCGTACCCAATTTCCTCTTTTGTTTTCCCTCGGTCGTCCTCGTGACGCAGCATGCGTCGTCTTCCGTGTACAAGATCCGCATGCTGAACCAGATAGAACGACTGCAACTGCAGGAGAAAGAACAGGTGCAGAGTGAGCGAAGAGGACAGGAGGAGCCGAGCCCGAGCCGTCTTGGTGTTCTTGACGATGTGGCTCTTTCTGGACCACCAGCTCCTGCGACACCACGAAGTAGTGGTCGAGCTTCCACGGGGAGTTCTCGTTCTGCTGGTCCGGCCGGTGAGGGTGGCTCTTGACGTTGTATTAGGGGTTGAAAGAATTAAGGTTTTGGTCAAGGTTTTGATTTGCGATTTTTCATTTTTTTTCTCTTCGCTCTGAATGGAAAAGGAAAGCGCAGACCATCCAGCCGAAAAAGCTCGCTGCGCCGATGTCAACATCTCGGCCGGTATCCAGACCAGCAGAAGCCGGGCAAAATGGAGGCCGCGCGCTTGCTGCTTCCAACCTCTCCCCCGGGTGAATACGATGAAGCCGCGGCGGCATTTTTCTCGGCTTCTGCTGACCTGGACTGCTGGCCAAGATATTAGCCTCGGCACCTCCCCAGAAGAACCCCAGACGCATGCCATCCGCCGCGAGGTATTTGGGGCGCCGGGCTGCTGGCCTGGCTTCTCCGCCCCCAGATCTCATCCTGCGGTGGCGCGTAGCGGGGTCCGGGGGAAGAGGCTGAGCAGCTGCGGGCTTGCCCGGCTGGAGGTTTGGCCGGGTCCCGGTTGCCGCCAAGGCGGCAAGTTCTCGGCTAGGCCTTTTCATGACAAAAGCGCACCAAAATGGAAGCAGGTTCTGACTTTTTCCGGGAGCTTTCCCCAGACTAACGCTTGCGCCTTTGCCCTTGCCCTGGCCCCCCCCTTTCGGCCGAACTTGGTGGCCTAAACTGGGCCGACACGGGCGCCCCTATCTTGGCCTGGCGGCCTGCCTTTTCCTGCGAGTTCCCTGGAGCAAATGGCAGGGCGCCCGGCTTCTCTGCCCCCGCATCTCGTTCCGCAATCTTGCGGGACGCCGTCCGGAGGCAAAGGCAGAGCACCTTCCTGGCCAGCCACAGAGATGCTTGCCCCTGTAGTGGCTGCCGCCAAAGCGGCAAGGTTTTGGCCAGGGTTTTGCTCAGAAGAGGCTCACGGACATGGACGCAAAGACTTACTTTTCCCGGGAGCTTCCCCCGATCTAGAAAAGTAAGCCTTTGCTTTCGCTTTGTGCTTCATCTTGTGGCCGAAAGTGCGGAGCCGAGCTGCGCCGATATGCTCGCCCATATCGTGTCGAGGCGGCCTGCTTCGTCGTGCAAGCCACCTGGAGCAACTGGCAGGGCGCCCGGCTTCTCTGCCCCCGGATCTCGTTCCACAATCTTGCGGGACAACGGGAGGAGGCAGAGGCAGAGCACCTTAACGGCCAACGACGGATATGCCTGTCCCTGTGATGGCTGCCGCCAAAGCGGCAGGGTTTTGGTCAGGGTTTTGCTCCGAAAAGGCTCACCACAATCGAAGCAAAAACTTATTTTTTTTCGGGAGCTTCCCCCGAGCTAATAAAATAAGTTTTTGCTTTCGCTTTGCCCTCCTTTTTGTGGCTGAAAGTGTGGAGCTGTTCTGGGCCGGTATGTTCGCCCACATCGTGCCCAGACAACCTACCAGGCCCTGCAAGTTACTTGGAGCATATGGCAGGGCGCCCGTCTTTTCTGCCTCCGGATCTCGCTCCGCAATCTTGCGCGGCGACGTACGGAGGGAGAGGTAGATCACCTTCCTGGCCAGCCACAGAGATGCTTGGCTCTGAGGTGTCCGCCGTCGACCTCATCTTCAAACCAAAGCCTTATTTTATTAGGTCGCGTTTCGGACAAAAAAAAATTAAGGTTTAGGTTTGGAGATGAGGTCGACAACCCAACCTCAAAGATCGCCCTCTCTTTTTGCGGTCCACTTCCTGCTGGGCCACTCGCAGTGGCTGGAGGCTGGCCATGGCCGGCCCGTAGGAACTTGACCTCAAAAAGAGAGGCCGACTTTTGTCGGCTGAGTATAACGAGCTCACTTCAAATCAAAAACTTAGTTTTTTTTCTTCCGAAACACGACCTAATAAAATAAGTTTTTGCTTTCAACACGAGCTCCGCAAGCAGCCCCGGAAAGCAGCCCTCTTGTTGTGGCCGGGATTTTGCCCAGCCAATCTCCGGCGGCGGATGTTGGCCATGCCTAGACCCGCACACCCGGGTGGCCGATTTGACGACAAAGACATACCGTACTAGCTCGGGGGAAGCCCCGGGAAAACCGGGCTTCCGACCTCATCTCTAAACCAAAACCTTAATTATTTTTTCTCCGAAACGCCACCTAATAAAGTAAGGTTTTGGTTTGCAGATGAGGTCGGCGGCGGACGCCTCAGAAACGGGCGTCCCTTTGGTTGGCCAGGAGGGTGGTCTACCTCTGCCTCCGAACATTGTCCCGCAAGATTGCGGAGCGAGATCCTGAGGCAGAGCAACCGGGCGCCCTGTCACTTGCCCCAAGTAACTTGCAGGGCCAGGTAGGTTGTCTGGGCACGATGTGGGCGAACATACCGGCCCAGAACAGCTCCACACTTTCAGCCACAAAAAGGAGGGCAAAACGAAAGCAAAAACTTATTTTATTAGCTCGGGGGAAGCTCCCGAAAAAAATAAGTTTTTGCTTCGATTGCGGTGCGCCTTTTCGGAGCAAAACCCTGACCAAAACCCTGCCGCTTTGGCGGCAGCCATCACAGGGGCAGGCATCTCTTTGGCTGGCCAGGATGGTGATCTACCTCTGCCTCCGAACGTTGTCCAGCAAGATTGCGGAACGAGATCCGGAGGCAGAGCAACCGGGCGCCCTGTCACTCGCCCCAAGTAACTTGCAAGGCCAGGCAGGTTATGATGGGCCCTACTGATAAGAAATTTCGTCTATTTTTCTCCGATTTTTTTGAAATTTTTTTTTTTGAAAATTTTTTGGAATTTTTCGTTTAGATTTTCACTGAAAAGTTTTTTGCTATACAGGGTGTGAGGGCCATTTCTATACCGATTTCGCCTGCTCAGCTCGATTTTCAAGTCGAAAATCGACTAGCAGGCTGCTTCGACCTGTTTTAGGTCCTCTTTGTTCTATTCTGGGGCTGTTAGGGCGCTTGGCCCAACGGTTAAGGCCCCTAGGTCGTCGTCGACACCCGATTTCGATCACTTTTATCATAGGTTCGAATCCCGATGGTATCGTCGATTCGAACCTAGGTGATCGCTTTCGATTTCACATCATCGATCGCGAATTCCCATGCTGTGGTCACCGCACAATGCGAAACAGCACGGAATCCGCCTCGATCGATGAGAGGATGCGAACTCGACGCGCGTGATCGTCTTCTCTCGCTCGGCCTATTGGCCGAGCGGTTAAGGCCCCCGGTTGTTTGTCCCAGTCCCTTTTCACCCTTCATCGACCTCGGGTTCGATTCCCGAAGACGGTGATTTTTTGCGCAGTGTAGTGCGGTCAAGAAAAGCACTAAGAAACCGCGGAGCCACAGCGTCGTGGTGCGACAGCTCTATGCTCCGTGGTCGGCGCAAAAAAAGCTATCGTGTTTGATACGATGCTTCCGGCCTGTTCTTACTCGCTCGGCCATTTGGCCGAGCGGTAAAGGCACCTAGTTGTTACTTCGAGTCCCTTTTCACCCTTCATGGGATGACGAGGTAGAAGTAACAATTGTCACCGCGATCACCATATCAAACACGACGGGGAGAACCGGAAAAGTAGGAGGGGAGAAGCGTGTTCTTTTTCTATTTGATCACTGTGGTCGAATAGTAAAAGAAACAACACACGACCCGCGGCTGTTGCTGCTATGTGAATACTAGGCTTTTTTCCTCGGCCATACCGCCGAGCGGTGTCTGCCTTTCCTCCGTGATCGCAAACACTTTTTCCGATCTGCCAGGCGACACACAGATCGGCACTCGGCCGCACATTGACAGCAGCGGCTGTCGTAAAGGTTGGGACTCGTAACCTTGCGATGCGAAAATTTGTCATGCAAAAACTTCTGTTTTTGCATGACAAATATTAGATCGCAGGTTGCAGCGATCCCAACCCGATCGCGGAAGCCGCTGCATAGTGCGGCTGCGAGGGTTTCGGAGTTGCGGAAGGGTTCGTAAGTACTCCGCTTTACAGCCCTGTATAGCAGAAAAGTTTTCAAGGAAAAGACGAAGACCGGGCGGAAGAGCACATCAAGGTAAGAAAATAAGATGTCGGCGTGATGATTTTGAAGCCCGGAAGGTCAGCGGAGCACCGGCGGAGATGATTATGAAAAAAACGTGACTAGTAGCTATGCGGTCTGTATTGTGTAGCTCTATCGTGCTACGTGTTTGTTTTTTTTCGATAGTTGCTACGTTTTTTTACCACGATGCGGTTGTTTTTTGTTCTGAAAAAATGAGAGGTTTTTGTTTATTTCAGGAGCGGATGGCGGAGCGACGGTTGTTTTCAAGTTCTGAAATAGCAGTGCCTCTACCGGTGAAGACGAAGATCGTCAGGCGGACGACCCGGGGCGGGGCAACGCGCTAAACGACCGCTATATTCTGGCTAAATTGAAAAGCCGGAAGCGCACGGACCCAATGCCCGCGGGCGCGCTTCCGGGCGTGGAACCAAAAGAAGGCGCGCGCCCTTGCGATCGCGGGCTCCGGCCCATCCCTCCGTAGGCGGCGGAAGCGAACGGGCCGGGCCATCCGGGGCCCGCACTGCGGCCGCGGCACGGCTTCGGAGCGTCCCCGGCCCGCGCGCGACGGGCCCGACCCCGCGGGCCCGGTATTGCAAATGCCGCGTGGCCGGCCAGCCTCACGCGCAGGCCTTTTCGGGAAACGCCGGAGATATCTAGCGGGCCTCCGGCTAAATGCTCTGCTAAATTGCCTCCGGCCTCGCTAATTCGCGGCCGCTTTTCGGCTCGGGAGGCCAAAAAAAATCCATCTAAATATCCATCTAAGTATCCATCTAAGTGCTCTGCTAAATTGGGTCCCCCGGGAGGGGGCCGGAGGGCCCGAGGGGGCCCCGGGGCCAAAATCCTTCCCGTTTTCCCAGTGTCCAACATTTAGCCGGATACTTAGCCGGATACTTAGCCAGAATTTAGCTGGAATTTAGCGGAGCACTTAGCTGGATACTTAGCTGAATTTCTTTTGGGAATTAGCTCCAATTTAGCCGGATTTTAGCCGGATCCTGGCCGACGATTTCCGCCAGCATTTACCCTGTCGCCCAGGCGGCGGCAGGATGAATGCTGGAAGAAATATCGGCCAAGTGGGCCGGCCTCTTGGGAATTTAAAAACCCCAGCGCAAAAACCTTGCGAGTCTTTAAAACTCAAAACGGCCAAGGGCGGCACCCCGGGGCGAGGCGCTGCCGAAGCACTGGCGCCGCGGGCCGCGCGCGCAGCTGCGCCAAACACCCGCCGCCCGGCTGCTCCACGCATGGGGGGAAGGGTGCGCTGGCGCGCCCGAGCAGCCCGGCCCCAAGGAAGAAAAAACCTGCGCGGGCTGCGCAAAAATTTAGCCAGGTCATAGCCGGAATATAGCCGGAATCCCCGCCCCGGGCCGTCCGCCTGAAGATCGGGGACCAATCGAAGAAACAACTATCATGATATTTGTTTTGCAGAGCCAGGACCTAAATCTAGTGTCTACATGAAACTAATATAACTAAAAACATACATAATGAAGTAACTAAAACACACAATCCCACTAGTATAACTACAGGGCCCGTTTTTTTTTGGAATGTAGATAGTGCGCCATAAAGTCATACTATTCTTTCCACACCTACACCGCGGATCATCATAGTAGACAAAAAGCAAACCCACTCCTTCTGTGGTCATCTTCTATTGTTTCGGCAGCGACGAGAAGATGAACAAAGAGGAGAAGAAGGCCGAGGCGGAACAAGAAAAGAACGAGGAATGCAAAAAATTCTTCACAGCAAAAGCCTACTTGGCACCACGCAAGTTGTGGAAGCTGTGCTACCTGTTATGCGAGACGGCTTTCGAGTACGCACGCGAGTACTTCGCGAACCCGAAACTCACCTTGGTCCACTACCGGGTGGAGATCGACGGAACCACGACGCAGAGCATGCTGTTTGAAAACAGTGTGAGGGGGAGGATTAAGATCTTCGCGCATGTGATGGCGTCGATCGTCGCGATTACCTTCTGCTGCGGAAGCCTGATGAACATCGGGTCGGTGTTTGTGCCAACGCACACCGTGCTATATCCTTCGTCGCAGAACTTCGGGGCGAAAGTAAAGGGACAAAAGAGCTGCTTTCGCGGTTGGAGTGAAAGAAGCATGGGAGGTGGCGGACCAGGTGCTGACGTTTCACAACCCGGAAATTTTTTTCGGGCGTTTCGGGCAGCAGTGCGTGCAAATTTGGAGTCCAGTGACGGACTCGGGTGGAAGCACAATAAATACGCTCTTCTTCATCGGCGGAATTTTTATGATGGGCAAGCACCTGGCCAATGTGGTGCTGTGGACACAGAGGTGTAAGGTGCACCAAGCAGCACTAGTAACCCGCCAAATAGCCGAGATGTATCTCGGGATGCTCAATCTGGATCCGAAAGGATGGCAGAAGAGACTGCGGCTGCAAGTACTGTTTTTTTTGATTTTTGTAATGCATTTCAGTACTATGATCGCATGCTTATTTGCATGACAAATGTGCACTTCAAATCAAAAGCCAACTACTTCTAATCTACAGGTGCACAGTGTGAAACTGCTGTCCGAAAAAATACACAACTCGCTCGACGGCGTTGCTCGGTGGATTGCGCCATGGGACAAGAGCGAACCGATGGCGAAAGACCAAGCCTTTAACAACTTCTTGGACAGACGCGAGATAAACTACAAGAAGAAAAAGTTCCTCCGCGGATGCTCGGTGAAGCAGCGGATGTTGATAGTGCCGAAGGACGGAAGAACCGCTGCGCTGCGTGGATTACATAGTTTGTATCGCGGCTGGCGGGCGCCAGTCTGGACCCGCTGGCTCACAGTGCGGCAAGCCCTCGGACAAATGCTGTTGTGCTGCAGTATGTTTTTGGCGAGGATCTTCTACGGACTAGGAGAGCGGGTCAGTTTTGGGGCGGAAAAGATACTGGAGCACGGGTTCAAGCTGGACATGTCGAAGGAAAGCGGTATAGCATAAATCTGTAATGCAAATTCTTAGAAATGCAAACGCTTTTACATGTGTAAAGACACTTCGTGGCAGCATGATTTGTAATGCAATCTGTAAGCCAGTATGTGATTAAAAAAGTGCACCACCATGCAAAATAAATCCAATTATCTCCAGGCACACAGTTCATTTTTCTCATCGTCTCGCGGTTTCTGCACATGATTCTGAAGCCGATTGAGCATTATAATGCTGCAATGCTCAAAAACGACCTTCACGAACGCACCCGCACTAGTTTGAGGAGCCGCTTCTTGGAGGATCTGCAGGAGGTTTATTTATATCTGTCCGACCTGGATGCGGTTTACGACGACATCGCCTATCTGATGTGCGGAATCGGAATCGGCGAGGTGATATTCGACGACGCACAAAAAGACTTAGTATTTCTTTATACTTTTTGCAAAATTTGTCATGCATAATTCGCGTCGGAACAATGAACGTTACATCATGTGCATATATAAACTCACTCAGATCGAGCTTGCACGGATTTCCGCCCAGCAGATGTTGTTCATCAGCCGAGTTATTTTGTGGCACCGGGATGGCAAACGAGACCTGCGCGAAGAGTGGATCCAAAAGGCAAAAGCAAACCTCGAAGCGGAAATGCAGAACTTGAAAGAAATGGACTTTGCGGTGTACGTCCAAGAAGACCCTGGCAGCATCTCCCTGCACAGCGTTCAGCGGTGGATGATGAATCAACCGGAGGAGATTCGCAAGCAGCAGATGCAGAAACTGACTGAGTACTTGCAGGTCGTTAATCGCAGTAGCAAAAACTTCAGGAAGACAGGCCCGGGCGACCTAACGTTTCTAATTGGAAGATAAAAGCGGGCTAATTTGATGGCCTTTCGAACCCAAGGCCAAAACCAAAGGAGAAGGCGAAAACAGGACGGGGAAGGAAGGTGGCGGCCGAAACATTGGCAGCTGGCTGAATGAAGACCCAGAGAGAAGAAAAACGGCCCCCGCCGCGGACATTTCGAAAGCCAAAAAAGGAAACCCAAAAGGCAGGCCGGCGGACCCCGAATGCGGTTGCTTGAGATCCAAGTCCCCACACCGGGCTTCTAATTTGTCGTCTAATTTACCTCCGGCGAACCCCCTCCGGAGTCTGCTAAACTGCTACCCGAATCCAGAGCCCCCCCATTCTAACCTGCCTGCTAACCTGCATCTAATTTTTTTTGGCCCCTTCTAATTTGTCGTCTAATCGTGTTCTAACTTGCATCCCCCTGTGCACACCAGGGTCGGAAATTCCAATGGGATTTCGTTGATGAAAAAAACATCAACGAAATCCCATTGGAATTCCCTACCCGTACGCAGTTAGATGCCAGTTAGAACAGGTTAGCCGACCAATTAGATGCGGTTAGCTGACGGGTTAGAAGACCCGTTTCGGATGGGCGAAGAACTTGCTTTGCAAGTTAGAAATGCAAATTAGAAATTTGGCCTTGCCGTTTAGTGCCCACCTTCCTGGGCAATTAGATCACCCAAACCCAACCACATCCGGGTGATCTAATTCGGGAAGCGACATGAGCAAGTCCCCCGGGAGCTCGAACAACACAACACTCACCCGAAAAGGAAACACCCACAACAAACCAAAGACAATCCCCCCGCCCGCCTTTATACCCAAAAACACGCCGAATTTTTAAATTTTAAAACCCCCAAAGAAGCGGAGCGGCAGCCGGCTCCTGCCAAGCATGCCACCCGGCGCGCAACACATGGCAGAGACAACGGCGCCGATACAAATTAGCCATTTTTTAGCAGCCAATTAGGGCGGGAATTCGCCCGGACCTGTCTGCCTGAAAAACTGCGAGCGCCGTGGTGGCCGGTTCAAATACCATGGGCACTACGCTGCGCGGGGAACCAAAAGCGTGCCGGGCGATATGCTGCGAAGAAAATCACTTTGCGACATTACACTGCGTCACTTACAGTGCGAATTCATGACCAGCATCGAGTTTCAACATAAAAAAAGTAGTAAGACATAATCTACATGCGCAGCCTGTAGTTGTTGTAATCAAGTAGAAGGCACTGCTTTCGTGCATCAAATTGACGTAGTATATGCGTCGCAAAATAGTTTTCATTTCCATAGTAGCAGACTCGGCGTTGAACCGTGCGGACTGGCAGACGATGGAATCCCAAGCGAGCGCCGATATCGAGTGGCACCGCCGCGAAGACCAGCAACTAGAAGAGGAGGAACATCCACCGCCGAAGCGTGCCTACGCCTGCAATCGCGCCATTGATCAGAAGCGCCGTGATTTTTTCCCGACTGACGGCGCGAAGCGAACCCAAAAGGAAGCTCTGGTCGAAAACGTAAAGCACAATAAGTGGGATCCCAACAACAAGGACGAGAAGGCGAAGTACATCCTGATGGCCGCGCGCATGGATAAAATGGAGCAGGAACAGAAAGCACAGGAGAGCTCTTCCGAAAGTGAAAGCGATCACGAAGATGACATCCGTCCGCTCGTCCCCTGCAATTCGGAGCTTGCTTTTTATTCCGCGGTACGCAGCAAGGTGGAAAAGCGGCACCGTGAGGAGCAGGGAAACTACCGCGTGTTGCTCCCGGCAATGTGCAACCGCACCAACCAAGAACTGTCGAATACTACGGTCCCGAACATCCGCGCGAAGGCTCGGCCGAAGCCTGCTAGTGCGATCCTGCTTTCCCGCTACGTCCGGGCCAAACGGGCAAAGCTGAAGTCATTACGGGAGCAGCGCAAGCAGAGCGGTGTGCAGGACGGAGATCTGGATCAACTGACGCTTGCCGAACTCGACGGAGATGGTATGCAGTGCAACTTGTCCACCACCTGATAGATATTTTTCACATTTGCATTGTCGCTTCGCATGACAAATAAGCTTCAGGCGGTGGAAGCTGTGCACTGCATAGCAAACGACGAACTCGTCCTCGAAGACCCGGATCTGGATGACCAAAATAACGACGTCGTGCTGCCTGACCTCGAGGGTATTGTGGAAGTGTCAACCTTGCTGTCGCCGCTGGTAATTACGCAGTTTCGCCACGGCAAATCCGGCAGAATGGGCACGCTCCTCGTGTGTGATATCGTCTTGCAGCCTGCCGCCTTCAAAGCGATTCTGTTACGGGAAAACCAGGCCAACCGCAATGGCAAGGAGTGGCTCGACGTCGCTTTGCAGCTCACCACGCACGCAGGGTTGTTCTCGGATGACGAAGATACCGGATACGACTTGGACACAATATACGCCTGTAAAAGTGATCCTGTAGTACAAATTTGCGCATTCCAAATACAAAAGCGCAGCTGCTGTAGATATGTTTTGCACATACAAAGCGCATACATAATCAGTCATGCAAAAAGCAGGACAAATTTGTAGCTACGGGACCAGTTTTCAGTGCATAGCAGCTCTCCGATTTACACCGTGAAGCTCGACGTGAAAATGCGGAAGCCGAAGTCCGTGTTTTACTGTGGCGAGAAAATCAACTTGTCCTTCTTCAAAAGCGGCAACGGTCGTGCTGGAGACCGGAAGGAGCAGACGACTGAAGAACCTTTTTCCACCGCTTTGAACAGCGAAAAGGCGATCGCGCAGGCGAATCTGGATGCGTTCTTGCAGCCGCTTTCTACGTCGATTATGGCGCCATCGTCTACGGACCGCATCTGGGTTGTTGACGACAACAAAATGACGTACCGCGAGTTGCGCAGCGACGATGTGAATGCCGACGCCATTCGGAAAACGCATACCGTAACTGCTGGCGCTGCTACTACCCAATCTTCCACGCAGGCGGAAACCCAAGGTGGGACGCAGGTGTTGAGCAAGATCGCGCAGATGGTGATCGATGCAAAGAATTACCAGCTCCACCAGGACGAACGGCAAAAGGTGGCGAATATGCTGCTTTCCACCCGCGTAGCCGGCTTCAAGTGCATCGAGGCTTCCACCGTATTCGACAAAAAACAGACTGGTCGCGATTCGGTGCGACTGTCGACCAAGTGCATCGACAGCGGTTTGGCGAAGAAAATCAAGAAGTTGCTGCTGCATCCCGGTATCGACTTCAAATGCCAATCCACGGCGCGGCCGATGCGGTCGATGCGGTACGCCGAAAAGGAGGGTCCGTTGTGGGTGGAAGCGTTGTTGAACGGGTGGGCGATGCGGACGCGGTTCTTGACGGAGAACGCAGGAGATGATAAGAACTACCTGCAGGTGTCGAAGCCAGAAGATCTGGCTATTCTGCGAGCCCAATATGCCGAGTACTCCAAGGAGATACGGGAATTTGCTGCACAGCGGACGAACGGCGACAAAGCGAAGCAGAAGGAGTTTGGCGCGATGATGGAAGTGTCGGCAAATGCGTTTCTCTACATGGATCCATCCGCAGCTACCGGGGACTGGATCGACTTTCGCAAAATCAGCGCGGAGGAACTGGAGTTGGCGACGGTGCTTCTGGAAAAGAAGCAGAAGATCAAAGCGAAGACGAAGAAGCAGGATAAAGCGGAGAATGGAAAGGAAGCGTGGGCGGATACGTTGCTGGATGGCCCGGTGGTGGCGTAGCTGCAGATGTCGTTGCGCAGCAAGTCGTAGGAAAAGAACACACATGTAACTTCAGTAAATTCTTGCTCTTCTTGTATGATTTTTGTACTTCAAAAAATGCTCTCTCAGAAAGACCTCGCAAAATGCCTCTTTTTCTCTCACTCAAAATATCTCCTGGATTTTCCAAAATAACTTTCTTCCGGCCATGTATCGCGAAAAAAACTAAGCTCCGGAAATAACTGAATATAGGTCGGCTAAAAATATCTTTTTGTATATTTTGTCGCTCAGAAAAAAGATAGCTCCAATTCACTTTCCAAAGTAGAAAGTGCTCCACTTTGAGTCTCGCAAAATATCTATTTTTGACTCTTCAAAACATCTATTTTCTTTTAGGAATTCTAGCTCTACGAAAAGCCGTTGATTTTGAGCAAGTAAAAGTACCAGCTTATAAGTAGGTAAAGCGGCAGAATGACGATCAATATTTAGCTCCTCTTGTATAATTCTCTTGTGGACTGGGCAACGGTGGTCACGGACGGCACGTCCGACACCTTCTGGCAGCACCTGTGGCATGGACGATGACGCTTCGTGACCTGGGACTTGGAAGCCGCGCTCTACTTGTTGATGATGAACGACACGGCGCGGCACCTCTGAGATCACCATGGCCAAACTGACGGTGGCATAGAAGCAAGCTACCGCGTCCGCCTTGCCTGTCCACCTGATTGTATAATGTAGTAAATACTGTAAGATTATCAATAGGATAGAACGCACTATAATGCACTGCAATAACGAGAAGAGTTCGATGTAGTTTTGTACAATCAAGCAACACTAGTCACGCGCACGAGTTCCATAGTACATAGTAGTAAAAAACATAGCGCACATGAGTAAAAACATAGTATATAGAACCAGACTGGCAGTAGTGGGGAAAAGTCAAAGAGTTTTACATGCAAGTATGTCATATACATAAGGCCAGGGCCATACATTTGTCATGCAGGAAAGAAAATCTCGCTGCGCTGTATGCAGCGTAAAAACAGCACGCGAAGCTCGCGCGCTGAGCAGAAACTCCACGCCTTTCAGGTCGTGAGCATGCTCCTGACCTGTTCTCTTTTGTTACGTGTGATATGCATGACAAATCTCGAACACAGCTTTGACTCACACCTGCCAGATACAACTATCAAAGATCAATATCATAACGCACCGCTTTAGGCTGAGAGTTGTACTTTTTTTTTGTGCATCTTGCGACGCTGAGACTGTCCATGTCCAAGGCGATCAGGCCGCGTCCGTGTGGATGTCGTTCTCGTAAATGCTGAAACTGTTTGTGAAAGGCCATCTGAAGTCGGTTCTTTGTTTGTTTTTTTTCTGATGAGAGAGCGCGTTGTGTATTAGTGTAAAAAACAGCTTTGGATTGATGACAGTAGGAAAAAAAAGCCACATCTTTACGCAGTTTAACAAGGATCTTGGGGATCAGAACACGTGGCCGCCCTTTGCTTTTCTACCTTCGCCTTATTTTGTTTTTGATTTTGCTTTCGTTGTCCTTTACACATACTAAAAAGCAGCCACCTTTTATCGCCTTTTTCAATCTAAAACCGTAGCAACTAAATCCGGGACTTGATCCTTTGCTCTTGAGAGTTCCTTTTCTTTGAGAAAAGAAGTCAAGATGGCACAACGACGCAATGCTGCTGCCCAGAACACCAATGAGTTCGCGGAGGCGTACTTGCGCGAACTGGCGATGCCGGTATTGTACTATTTGAAAACTTACTTCGATTTATGCATGTTGTGCTTGATGTACCACGAAAAATGAAGAGCATATCATGAATAATTTTAATACCATGACACACAGGTGGACGCCAACCACATCGCCGCCTTGTCCACCATCTATCGCCAGGAGCAGAAGACGGGCGCCCGTCTTATATGTAATTTGCAAAAACCCAAAAGCACCATTGTATTCTGGCATGTGAAGTATCTGTTTGTCTTGCAAAATAGGTTGTTGCTCTCGTGGGAAAATATGCTCTTTTTGTCATGCGATGATCTTGTATGAAATAAGTATGAAATTGTCATGCGGAATTGAGGTCTACATGAAAGCACAGCATGGCACTTTTGAGGACGTTTTTTCATATGCATAGCGTTTGAGTCGCGTCCAGTACTTGTCCAAGTTGAGCGCCGTCCAGATTGGTGAATTACAGGACCCCGCGGAAGAGCAGATCGCGCGCAGCATGGCGAACCTTCCGTCCGCCGTCCGCTCCATCCTCTTGTACACGCGGACGGACAAAATCGCCATTGAGGTCAACCGGTTGAGTTCGCTGGATTTTCAGCACACCACCCCCGCCCAGGAGTTGAGATTCAGTGTATTTAATTTGGAAAAAGGATGCTTTTGTCATGCATAGAACCGCTGCTGCTGTGCTAGATGCTTTCATGCGAAGAATTTGTGATGAAAATACAAGCTTCTCATGCAAAAAAACTACATGATGCACGTCCACTACAACAGCGCCATCTCCAGGGACGTTATGCGTCCCTGACTGATGAACAGAATAGCCTCCGGGCGCTCGGATCCTGCAATCGTCTCATCCATATGCTCAACGACCAGTTTGCCAAGGACGAGTGCGAACGTGCCGCCATCACGGCCTTATTCCGTGGAGGACTCTTTGTCCGGGGCAACGAGCGCCGCCCCCGCACGCTGTTTGAGTTCCGGAACTGGTATTGAGTGTTGGTTTGTTTCAATTTAGAATATGCATGATGTGATGGTGTGTAGACATGCGAAAGACTGTGATGCAAAGACGACACGCAATCGCGAAAGTAATAATCTTTTCATGCATGAAAACAGGTGCTTTGCGCAGGCCCGCCCGTTCGTGACTGGTATCGGGTGCAACATGCCGGAGATCAAGGAGAGCCTGCAGGTCATTTCGGACGCCATTGAGTCTGGTCAGATCCAGGTGTTGGAGGAGATGATCCAGACCCAGTTGCAGCAGCTGCCCGGCCAGAACGGTGGTCAGAGCTTGCAGGAGCACTTCTGGGAGCTGGCCAGCGACGTATGAATGATTTTGATTTGATACACACTACATTCGTGCTACAACGACGGCTGTTTCTACATGAAATTTGTACAGATAGAATCACGCAAGCTTTGTGCTTTTTCGTATACGTTATCTTGCACTTGGATCGTGCATTACTTTTCGGAAAACTGCATCACAAATACACTTGAGCGCGTCTTTCTTTGTAATGAAAATAAAACACAAATATCAGATGCTGCGTCTCTCCGCGGTCGAGGAGTTGTTGAAGCAGATGGAGATCAACTTGGGTATCTTCCTCGGCGGTGGTCAGGCCCGCTTCACCGCTTATGAGAAAAAACTGATGAGGCGTGTGGAGGAGTTCTTGCTCCAGGCAAGTGATGAGTTTCTCACTAGAACACTACTATACTTTCGTGGATGGGACTGTGAAAAGAGAATGTACATAAAGAAAGAACCAGAACAAGTCTCAGTGAACAAAAGGAAATCAAGAAAAAAAAAGAATGGAAAGAAATAAGCTGCTTCGCATGACAGCAGTAGGCTGTCTTGCATGACAAAAATATGCGCCTCATCTATTTGCAGTTGCATACTCTGCCGGAGTTGATGCGTGCGATGGACACCGCTGAGCGTGCTGAGGTCCTCATCATCGGTGCCATGAAGCGTGCCCGGTTTGCCGGAATCAACGAAGCGGTGCTGAAGGATCTGGCGCGATTTTATATAGTTGTTTTGTTGGAAATGCATTGAGAGATCGAGCGTCATTCGTAACATCTATTTCCATCGGTGATAGTGATGCTTTGCTACATCTATTTGGTGCCTACGTAGTGCTGCTACGGTATGTAGCACATGCATCACGAACTACACATAATCTACAATAACAGGGACAGCCGTGGTTTCAGGACTACTTGACGCGCTTGATCAACTGGATGTCGCTCGACCATCCCCATCCGGTTCTGGTCACCCTGCAGGGTTTGCACACCGCGCTCATTGGCATGACGGTGATTCCGTTCACCAAAATGCCGGGCAACTTCGTCAACCCGTACACCGGCAAGTTCCGGCGGTACTTGCTCACCCTCGATGAGAATCGGGCGAAGGACGAGATGTTCACGTTGGAGGGCCGCCTCCGCGCGATCGGCGGCGTGTGCGAGACCTTGCGTGACTGGGCCCACCGTCCGGCGATTCAGAACGTGACCGACTTGCGCGATCAGCTGGAGATGCACCAGCGGTTGCCCAACCGCCACAAGTTCAAGTCGTTGATTGACATGATGAAGGCGATGATCCAGTGCTACTTGGACGGGATCGCCAACATCCACGCGGACCGGGCGGCGAACATGTTGACGCACAACGAGGACATGAGCAACCGCTTGTTCACCGAGTACCCGTCGCTGCTGACCATCTACACCGACGAGCTCATCCTCCCGCTCGTGCAGAGCATGCAGAGTTTCGAAGAGGGACCGGCGCGCACCGCCTTGGCGGCTGGTACATATTGCTGCTTTGTTGTTGATAATCTTGACTCAAGTACTGATGCGGTTTGGTGAAAATTGCATCACAAATGATGTCCGCATGAACGTGCGTATTTAAGATGCAAAAAGTTACAAGTACATATTCCAAAAACAACATTATCAGGTATGTACAATGAGGCCGTCGGTGCGTACAACGCGTTGGTCTTGCCGTACTCGTTCTTGCACCCGTCGCCGAAGCAGTCGCTCTGGATGGAAATCACCCGCCAGCTCCCCAACGGTGATCCCGCCTTGAACGCCAACGCGGTCAACAACATGGGACCGCCGCCCCAGCGCCGCCGGATCCAGTTGAACTTGAACCGCCCGGGTGGTGCTGCCCCGGCCCCGGTGGCGAATGCGGATGATGACCAGGACGATGAGGAGTAGTTGTCCTAGTGTCGTCTATGTAAATTCTGCGACTACTAAATGAACTAATATAATAAATTGGAAACTTACATCATTATACTTGTAAGATTTACTATCGAAAATAGTATCGCAATTTTTACGGTTATTTTCCCGCGTACTTTCTACTTTATGTCTGAGTAAATGAATAGACTTCAAATTCTGCCGCTTTGCACGAGATGACAAACAGTATAAAGTAAAAGTGCATACTTATAGATCATCTAGTGCGGGGCACTCTATGATTTTAGTAGGATGTTCAATTTTTTCGTAAAGAAAACTTTGACGCCTGGTGGTAGGAGAACCACGCCAACAGACTTACACGCGGCGGAGGGCAACATATCAGCACCACGCAGTAAATAAGGAGCGGGAAACAGAAGTGATTTAAAAGCACTACATACATGTTGGGAAAAAAAATTTCATATAGTAAAATATAATTAATCACTTCTGAAACGGGATGCGTAAGCTGTTGTTTGAACAAAACATAATGTTTCAATATTGAAAACAGACCAGCTGGAAAAGCTGCGTCTGTTTTCACAAAATGTAAATTTTAATTTTATTTTAAAACGAAGCGAAGCTCAGCGTAGCATGGTGTGATCCCGGTGACAAAGATGCTCGCACGAAAAGGAAACTGAAGTCATGGCGTCGGTTCTGCGGTGGTAAGCAAGCGGCTATATCTGGAATCTGTGGCAGAAGTGTCGGTCGGTTTGAATAGGAAAGCTTAGGCAGAAAGAAGTAGAGCAGTAGGAGGCTGCTTTGTCGGTGAAAAAAGCATTGCGATTTCGGTCGATGGAGGTAGATGTCGATAGATGCGGCGTCGGTGAGTGTGATACAAGTAGAAGAAAAGCCTTTGTCGTAAGCGGTGGAGCTTGAGTTGCAACATTACTTCTACCTATTACAAGTTTAGTTCTTCACGCCAAATTCGACTGCTCCGCGCAATAATGATGGCGATTTCGTGACACAGGCTGCAATTTATATGAATGTGAAAAAAAGCGCTGTTTCATACTGTGAGAACATTGAGTGCTATACTGCCGGGGCGATTTCAGATGAGAAGTTCGCATTGCCAATCATAGGCTCTTCGCAGAGCTCCATGTCGACCTGTGATCACAATCATCATGCGCGCGCCGACAGATATTAACCGTCTATACCTGTAACAAAACACGACTAGATTTGCGACTTGTATTTAGCTGCTGAAGTGCTGGCGTAGTTCGCGGTCTGCTATCACTGCGATGCTGCGGAAGAAAGAGTAAGATCCTGCGGCGAAAGAAAGAGTTCGTAAAGGTACCAAAGACATCACTTTTCCCCACCACAAATCACATCGCTCACGGCGACAACTAGATCATACAAAATGCGCCAAAAGTTCCTTCGCAAAATTCATAAATTCGCCGCCTCGCTGGGCGGCATACAAATACAGATCGCATCCCAAACATACTGCGTATGTGAAGATCTTTTCAAAATTTATTACTTAATCATACAAACAGCCGCGCCTAATTATACAGTGATGACTTCCTTTAAGTTTACAGCGACGAAAAGACTGAGATCAAGAATAGAAGTGTGAGGAAAGAGATGTAGAAAAAGAATGGCTCGACGTCAGCGGTCTTTGCGTTTTTGTTTCATTGCTTGGCGTCCCGCCTACTAATACGAGGATCGCCAAGCCCCTGCTCTTCCGCGTATCACAATCAGCGAATTTGCGGTGCGGATCGCGAAGCGTCGGTGTCTGCGGGATATCGGAGCCTCGTCAAGATTCAGCGGTGGAAAAGCGGTGGAATAACGGGCGAAGGAGGAGACTTGGATAGCGATCAGACGGTGCGCGGACATCGGCGAAATCAGCGACGGGCTTTCGCGCCGTGATGCGGTTGTGCGGCGACTGACAACAACTTTAGTTTTTCAGTAGCTAAATACAGTCGCTAGAGGCGCTTAAGTGGGATTGTGTGTTTCTACTTAAACTATCTCTCAGCTCAACATAAAAAAACAACCGACGCATCCCATCGTGGTAAAAAAACAGAACACAAGGTAGGTAGAGCATCTATGCGATCTATACACTTTCACCTCATGCAAAGAATACAGCTACTATACACGTTTTCTCTCGATTCAAATGTAAGGAAGAAACAGCAGAATGCGATGATGGATTGACATTCGCAAACTTAGTCAGGAGACGGAGGCGGCGTTGCAGCATTTTACCGAGGCAAAAATTTTTTTCAAAAAAAAAAATCTTAAAAAAATCGGAGATAATTTCAGATTGGGTCCCATCCAGGCGGGCCCGTCATAAGGCAGGTTGCCTGGGCACGATTTGGGCGAACAAACCCGCCCAGAACAGCTCCACACTTTCGGCGACAAAAAGGAGAGCAAAGCGAAAGCAAAAACTTATTTTATTAGCTCGGGGGAAGCTCCCGAAAAAAATAAGTTTTTGCTTCGATTGCGGTGAGCCTTTTCGGATCAAAACCCTGACCAAAACCCTGCCGCTTTGGCGGCAGCCATCACGGGGGCAAGCATCTCTTTGGCTGGCCAGGATGGTGATCTACCTCTGCCTCCGAACGTTGTCCCGCAAGACTGCGGAACGAGATCCGGAGGCAGAGCAACCGGGCGCCCTGTCACTCGCCCCAAGTAACTTGCAAGGCCAGGCAGGTTGCCTGGGCACGATATGGGCGAACAAACCCGCCCAGAACA